>CM069905.1:95040151-95398394 GCA_036172215.1 Camellia granthamiana
CCATATATGCATAGCTAATTGGACAAAATTTTATTATTCTATTTCCGCTTCTGGACCCATATATTTAATTATGATTTGAGTTCTGTCTGAGGCCATAGGTAATCTCATGATTATTGGCCGATTATGATTCAAACCTCTAGGGCGCGGGTTCGGGTCGTGACAGTTGTGTTGTGGCTTACTTTTTTACCTAGATAAGATGTTTGCATAATTTTTCCTTCTACTCTCTTCTTTTCCACCACCCAGCTTTCTTTTCCTCTCTTTTCTCTCCCTTAGCCGAATAAGTAGTGTGTTGTGTGTGTGTGTAAATGTGTTCAACAAAGGAGGATTAGTGGTATATTTATAGAGAATTTGGTGCGAAAAGTCCAAAATGCTCATTGGTTGCAATTTAATTCTATAGTGCCTTAATTTAGTTTGAATGTAATGGAATGAGGGATGATTAGGACCTTAATTATGTTCGTAACCATGATCTAGTTAGGTTTAGGAATAATTAATTACCTTCTAGTTACAATTACATATATACATACATATATATATAGCAAATCAATATTGTACCCAAGTTCATAATTATTCCAAGATTCAAAGAATTTTTATACCAAGTATAATCCTATAGAAAATCCTAGTGTATCCTAGAAGGAAGGGGTGGCCAGCCATTAATAGATTTAGGAGGGATTTGTTGAATTTTATTTATTTATTTATTTTGGGTACCAAGAATCTTTCATGTACTACTTGTTTAATTAAGAAATTAGTACAAGTATGTATACATATATATATACTAACTTGAGGTCAATTTGTGATTCAAGAAAATATGAGAACTAAAGCCTTAATTTATTAATTGGAACATTTAATTAAGTTAGTATTTAATTTAATTCGATTAAAGTTTCTTTGTTTCGAATTAGACAGTGAATGGTAATGAGAACTGGAAACCGAGTCCCCTAAGTTTAATTAGGGAAAATATAATCCCTAATTAATTTTCATAGAAAATATAATTAGGGAATTAATTTAATTATTATTAGGGTTTTGGAAATAATCCCTGAATTCCCGGATTCGATTAGGGTTTGCAAGTTTTTTGGTTGACACGTGTTTTTGACTCTAGGATTAAAATTGAAATTAATTAAGAAATCAAGAGTCTACATTGAAAAAATTTAAAGGTAAGGGTCAAAAGACAAAATTAAAAAAAAAAATCAGGAGCCTCACATTTGACCTTAGGCTTCACTAAGTAATTTGGCCATGTATTCATATAGACCTCACCTAGACCAATGTGGATTTGAGGATCATTTCTTGTACTACTGGCTTTTGGCTAAGGAGCCTATTTGGGCTTCCAAACATTGGGTTCCCTATGCTGGGAGTACTGCCAAGTTGAGCCCTACACTATTAGCCAGAGAAGTTGGTCTCCAACCTTCGGAGTGGCTCGATTGTGTGCACAATAGGCAGTATCTAGTACACTATTAGCCAGAGAAGTTGGTGTCCAACCTTCGGAGTGGCTCGATTGTGTGCACAATAGGCAGTACCTAGTAGATTTCAACACAGTTTTACCTCTACCCCCCTTTGCCTTACCGTCTACAATGGTCCTCTGAGCTTCGAAGGACTGTTGACATACGAGTGCAAGCCACATGCACTGCACCTAACCAAGCTACTGCATACAAGGCTCTTGAGGCAAAAATCCTTCTTTTTTTTTTTTTTTTTTGGTGAATAAGTCATAAAATAAAACAGACAAAAATACATGATTACAAGGGACATACCCAGGCCCTACCACAACTATACAGAAAAGAAACAAAAAAGAAAAAAAAAAACTAATCAAAGAAACTAGGGGGCCGAACAGCCTGTGCACCAACCAAATCAAGGAGGGACAGGAGGACAAACCCAACCTAGACAATATATATCGCAAAATACAGCAAGAAAAACGACCAGATAAAAAGCAAGAAAAAACCCAGCATACCAACAACAAAATACCAAGGAATAACCCAAGCCCAGATTGGCTATCCGCAAAAAAGGATAGACTACCAGAAGCAGCAGAACAAAACAAATCAGCATAACACGCTGCCAGTGATCCAAAAATCCTTTTAACTACCTTTAGTCAACTCCCCTTGAAGTTCTCTGCTAGGAAGTTCCCCATAAAAACTTCCTTTGGGCCTGTAAAATCCTCACAAGGTGCTTCGTGCTACATTCTTCAACCACACCTGAGGTTGAAAAGTTCTTATACTTCTTGCCCATGCTCATAAACTGGCATTCTATTGCCAAGTCTGAAGCTCAAGCTTTAGAGGAGTCTTACAATTCTTCCCTTTCTGTGAAGACTGAAGCCCAAAAGGTTTTTGATGATTTCAATAAGTTCATGCAACAGACTCCCCCAGATTTTGTTGATGAAGAATCCCTTCAAGAATACTTGGTACCTAGAGGGAAAGAATTGAAAGACTTTAAGCATTAGGCCCACGAATCAATCCTAAAGCTTTGAGCCTTCTGGTATGAACAGATCAAGATGGACAGAGCCACAAGGAGAGTGGAGAGAGCAAGAAAAATGATAGATTACTTTCGGGTCAAATTTGATGACCTTGTTACCTTTTCTTTTCCTTACTTCCATGAAATCAAGCCATTTTCCGTGTAATCTGCTTTTATATGAATAAAATTGGGGTTTATTGTCTATCTTTTTGCATAAAATCACCATCACTTACACAAGTCTAATTCCTTGCAATGAACCAAGATTCAGAGGTTCAATTATTTTGGACTAAATTGCAAGTTTACTTGTCATAACATGTTTTCTGGCTAAATCAATTCTTTATCAAGTTATTCTGGTAATTACTTCATTAATTTTCCAATTAAACATAACTTTGCATACTATGGTTTGTTCAACCAATCAATACTTTGAGGGACCTAGCAATTCCCAACTTCAGAACTATCCTTCAATGAGATATCAAAGGTTTCATTTGGGTAAAATTTGCAAAAAATCGACATTTAAAACTCTTGGTACCCAAATTTCCATGTTTGAAAATCAAATTTTACTAACACACCTTAATCCCCAATACTTTGTCTATTTTCAAGATTTTGATGATCTTATCGCAGGTTTTACCTGGGTTGGACTGACTCGTTTAGGAGAGAGAAACATATAAATAGACGCCCATTTGTCTAAACATCACTTTCAACTCTCCAACTCTCAAAGCTTAGCTTTTCTCTTCCTGCTCTTTCCTTCAAAGCCTAACTTCCACTTTAACAATGGTGTTTGGTTCTCGACTTATTCATGCTAAGGGAAAAACTTCCTCTATCTCTCACACTTCAAAGCATGGTCTTCGACTTGACCACTGGGGCTGATTCACCCAACAGTCCCATTGGTACTCACTTTTCTTTTTCTCCCATGACACTAATGAGGACTTCATTTTGGGTCCATCTTTCAAAGGAGCTCCTCCAACTGGAATGTTGAACTTATATCCTCGTCTTGAAGATCATTCCCTAGTTTACTAACGTCACCTCTCCTAGAGCTCTTGGACAGAGGCCAAACCCCTTCGAATGTGGCCCTTCGTTAACACTGACTGGGTGGCTTTGTATGATAGAGTTACTGTAGCTCGCGAAGAAACTCTAACTCAAGTTGGAATTCTAGACTTCCTTCACCTATTTAGATATTCCATTCCTTAGGAACCTTATCTAATTCCTGCTGCATTATGTTTTTAGAACCCTGCCTTCAATTTCTTTTAGTTCAAATGTGGCATGATGGCCCATACTGTCTTTTGACATTTGCCATTTATTTGGCTTATATCTTGCTGGGGAATTTTTCGCCCTTGATTACACTGGAGAGACCATACTTGTTCTTAAACTCCCATCTAATAATCAATCCTTCACATTCCACTTTCTTGGAAAGAATAATAAAAAGAATGGTTCTGTTGGTGACCAACAACTTTTTGATTTCATTCTTTATTGGCTATGTAAGTTTATAATGTGCACAACCTCCCAAAAACTCATCACATAGTCATTCCTTTGCCAAGACACTTGCCTTGTTTCTTTTGCTCCTTTTCTTTTGGGCCATATTTATAGAGCTTGTTCTTCTTTTTGTGAGTCCCTTGGACCCTAACCTAGGTGGTCCATTTTGGATCCTTCAATTGTGGCTCTTTTCATACTTTCTGAATTTCAGGACGACCCTTTTAGCCATCATGAAAATGTGAACCCTAGCCCCTATTTTAAGCTCTATGCTAGAGTAGATCTCTGGAATTTGACATTCAAGTACTTCTTTCAGTACTTTTTTGAACTTCCCTTAAGTCTAAAACCATAATTCTTCACCCTTTTTACTCCTCCAATGGGTCCTCAATGGCTCAAGGATCCACTAACAGACAAACAATGACTAATTAAGCTCACAGAGAATGTTAGGCATCCATTCTTACTGCAAGGGAACTTTTCATTGGAAACCTAAAACCAAAGGCTTATAAGTGTATAGCTAAACCTTATTGTCCTGCTCAGTTGCTAGGCAGTTTGGGTTGATCCAACTTATTCTAATCCCTTACTGTGTAGTTACCAATCCAAAATTGTATCCTAGAGAACTGAAGGCCTTTCAGTTTAGAATTGGGGAATCAGCAAAGCTTTTACATGAGGGTTTGGCCAAATTTTTCTTGGCCCCTTTTAACTCGAACCCTGCAGCTTCTCATGGCTTTTTGCAATGGTAGAGGACCAACATGGATCTCCAATTTACCATGCCCTTGGGTTTAATGTTGACAAATTTGGGTCCTATTGAAGTTGGTTTTAAGACTAAAGCTGCAACCCCCACTATTCCAGCAACATCATTACCAGAGCTAACACAGGTTGCACCTAGAGTAGAGGTGACTACTGTTTCTGCTTTTACATCTCTTGCCAGCGTTACCAGGTCCTCCACTAGACCAGGTACAAATCAATCAAAGCATTTGAAATCCAATTTCTATGCTTGTGTATACGCTAGCAATGCTCACCTTTTATTCCATTCTTTTTACAACACCGACTCCTCTAATTGGAAAGCAAGAAGCTTCAGCCAAGCTTGTGGCCAAGAAGGGCCAAAAAAGGAAAAGAGGAACTTCTTCAAGTGATGGTGAATTTTGCCATCATGAATCCCAGTTAATATCAATATTTCCTGCCTCAGGAACAACACCAGAACAGCAAGAGGAAGGAGACGAAGAAAAACCAGAACATCATATTCACATTCGTCCTTGGAGTAGGAGAAGAATCAATCCTTCACCTTCTCCAACTCTCTTCTCATAAACTCTTCCTCCTCTGATCCATAGTCAAACCTTAGTATCACTAGGTATAACTTTTTTCTTATGGTTGCACTTGGTTTTTATACCTATCAATGTCTTACTTGGAGGTTTTGTGTCTCTTATGTTGTTTCAGATGAGGGTGCTTCTATTTCTGCTACTACCACTACTGTTGAGCACACCATATCTCTAAGCTTCCATTTGTCTACTAGCAACCGCAAGTGCTCACTCAGTTTCACGCACAGACCAATGAACCTCTCCCAGATGTAGCTGAGGTACCTTACCTTGAGGCTGAGGTTCCAAATGCCATCTTTAAAAGTATTGGGAGAGCTATGGACAATAGGCTCAAAAGATTGTATCTTCATAAGATTAGGACCTCTCCCACATCTGAGATTCAAGCCATTTTGGCTAACATTATTCAAGAAGAGGCAGCTAAGGGTGATGCTCCATAAACTAATATTGAACAAATCCCCTCCATCTCTCCTCTTCAAGTAATCCTCCTTACTCCACTTGCTTCTCATGCTCCATCCTCCTCTCTTCTTGTTCCAGACCATACAGAACCATTCAGCCCTAGCTCTCTTGATTCTTTGGTCTAAAGAATAGTTAAGAGTGTTCTCATATAAAAAACAAGTGTGATTGAGACTATATCAGAGACTACTATAACTAGAGCTTTGCCAGAGGTTGGTATCACTGAGGCCATGCTAGAAGTTGCTGCAACTAAGGCTTTGCCAGAGGTTAGCACAACTGAGGTCCCATCAGAGGTAGGTATTACTGATATCACATTAGAAATTGCTATGATTGAGGCTTCTCTCTTAGAAAACCCACCTTTCACTAGTACTTCTGCTCCTCAAGCACTAAGCTCTACATTAGTGATAGAGAGTATACAAACTCGAACCAGCAGTGGTGATGTTGTGGAACTGACAAGGTTAGAGTTGTTGGTATTCGAATAAGAACTCTAATAGATTTTGACTCTTTTTACTAATCTTATGTCCCTGCCTACTAACACTGATCCTCTCCAATTGACTGAGTCCTTCATTAGCCAATTTACATCGAGCCAGAGTCCACCCCTTCAGCACTTTAGTCATGAAGTCTGCATCAGGCTATTGAAGAACTTCTCTAGTTTACCTTTGTCAGCTTTGAAGAATCCAATCTTTAGACAAGGGTTCAACCTAAGTTGCCAATCTCTACTCCATCACAAATCTCCTCTATAAACTGTGTTTTTTCAAGCTATGGCCTCCTTGGATTTCCAGCTTCAACTCCAAAAGCTTGCTTTGAACTCTGAACACCAATTTACTCAAGATCAAGCTTCAATGAGTATCACTAAAACCAAGGTTGCCACTCTCAAGTTTGAGTATGTAGAGACCTTTGTTCAATACAAGGCACTACTTGCAAAGGAAGAGGGTCTGGCGAAGGATTTAACAAAGGTGAGGATATCACTGGTCGTTACTCAAGAGAAGCTTCAAACCTTTAGGGCTAGTTTAATGGACCTGAGGACTGATATGTCCAGGTCACTTGAGCTACTTCCTTCTGTAGAAAGTAGGAAGATTATTGTTCATGAATAGCTCAAGCAATGTAATACATTTTGGACCCAATAGTGGGCATCTGTACAATTATCATTACATGAATAAAACACTACACTTTTCCAATTTTGATCTTTTAGTACTTTATCTATATTTATCTAGTATCAATATTTAATTATTTATTGCATGAGGTTTTCCAAATAGTTGAAAAATAAGCTTTTACGAATTCACCATTATTTTTTTTTAAAAAATATATATATTTTTATGAACAAAAACCATTAAGGTTTTTTAAATGATAAGCGCGGTCACACCTGGATTTTCACTTCTAATAGTTATTTGGGAAAACCTGATTTTTTTAATAGTGACAATTAAACTATTGTTTCATTTTATTGCTTAATTCAAACCCCTGAAAGATTTGTTTTGGAGTCGCCACCTAATATAGAGTTTTGATGTGTTAGGCCATTCAAAAAATATATTTTTAATGAACCAATACTTTTATATTTTCTATTTACTAATGTGGGGTCTATTTTATTTTAATGGCTCTTATTAACGGTTTGGGTGGATCAGAGATGAGTTAGGGGTTTTCTGCTACAAGTAGTGAAGGGGTTAGGCACCCTACGTCTCTCTTTCAGTATTGTTTTTCCTATATGTTCTGAAAGTTGTTGGAGTGCATGAGATTTGACTTTTTTAATGATTGATTTAGTAGTTTGTTAATTTTATTGCTTATTTAGATGAGAATGTGTTGATTGTGATGTTTTTTAATTTGCTTGAGGGCCTGATGGCAAGTGGATGGTTATTGGTATCAACCTAATATATGAGTAAGAATGTGCTGATTGTGATGTTTATTTATTTACTTATGGGCTGATGGCAAGTGGATAATTATTGGTATTAATATACCTAGCCCAATGTATGGACAATATAGTATAATAATATATATAAGTTAGTAG
Source organism: Camellia granthamiana (assembly GCA_036172215.1). NCBI lineage: Eukaryota > Viridiplantae > Streptophyta > Magnoliopsida > Ericales > Theaceae > Camellia > Camellia granthamiana. Next base: position 95,047,817 of record CM069905.1, read on the forward strand.
TTAGCTTGTTAGAAGTTAAGACAATAGTATGTTTACTATACTCTATGCTAGGAACAATAATATATATAGCGTTGTAAGTAAAAGATCGAAAAAGTCTGCACCGGTGTATTTACTATATATCCGGCTAAGGGACGATATATAACAATATGTATTATTTACACACACACAAACATATATATATATAGGATATTGATATTTAAATAATTGAAATGTAAATAAAGACCGAAAATTTTTGTACTGGTGTATATACTATACATTCAACCAAGAGACGGTATATAATAATATGTATTATTTACATATATATAGTACTGGCATTTAAATAATTTAAATGTAAATAAAGACTGAAAAAATCAGTGCCAGTGTATTTACCATATATTCGGCTAAGGGACAGTATATAATAATTTGAATTATTTACATATATATAGTACTAGTTTTTAAATAATTGAAATGTAAATAATGACCAAAAAAGTCCATGCCAGTGTGTTTATTATACATTCGGCTAAGGGACAATATATAATAATATGTATTATTTACATATATATATTATATTAGTATTTAAGTAACTGAAATATAAATAAAAATTGAAAAAGTCTGTGTTGGTGTATTTACTATACATTCGGCTAAAGGACGGTATATAATAATATGTATTTTATATATATATATATATTGTTAGTGGGGTTGGTAATTTGTGTTAATATATGGAGAATTCTATCTCCACATTAATATGTGATGAAATGATGATAAGACCCATGAGATGATAACAAATATTACTAACACTCAACAATGATATGTGATGAAGTGATATGATGATGAGACTCATGAGATGATTACAAACATTACTAACACTCAATAATAATATGTGATGATCAGATTCAAATATTATAACAAGTTAATAAAATTATTGAATTATACCTTGTTTTGAATTTGGCAGAGGTTCCGCTTGATTTGGTTCGACAGTCTTTCATACGTTGGGTAGAGTTTTGACTTAGATTGTTTGAGTTGACCTATTACAGAGGTTTGGCTTGTGGTTTACCTTGACACTCTTTCTCTTTTCTTTCTCTTTTCTTTTCTTTTTTCTTTCCTTTCTTGCTCTTCTCTTTTCTATTTTCTGTTTCTGTCTATGGATTTACTATTGTTGATTATTGAATTAGGAAGTGCTTGGAAACGGCCTATTTATAGAGGCACAGAGAAAGTTAAGGTTGGCCACGTGAAGAATGCTGAAGTTCGCATATAATAGTGCGAACAAATGAGACAATCTACGACCTTATATGTTCCACGTCCACAACTTTATCTATTTGCCTTGATATCCTAGCTTTGTCTTTTGCTTTACTTTCTTGTTTGCTTCCTGCATTTGCTTTGCTGTGCTTTCTTATTATTTTATTATTTATTTATTTATTTTCTTCTTTCTTTTTCCTTTGTTTACTACTTAATTGTTTGTTTATATCATTTATCTATTATTTTATTTTTTTTCCTTTGTTATCATTATTATTATCATTACTGTCACGACCCCAACCCTTCCAAACAGGATGGCGAGGTGACCGACAAGTAGTCATTGACTACCAAAGGCCTAGCTTGCAAAACAAGTTGGACTCTTAGTATAATTGGGGGAAATTTTTTTGTTTTTAAAGTGCAGAAGCCATTACTTGCTTATATTGAGTCCATTTAAAATATCCATTCAGAGCAATGTATGACTATATGAAATGAAAGCATACATTCCTCATGGATTATTATCTTACTTTATTACATTACATGATCTATACAACAAAAGTAAGAGACAAAACTCCTGACAAAGCTTATACAAAACCATCACAATCAATCAAGACAGCTCTTAATCAAGCTTTTCTCGTAACCAAGCTCTTCATCACCTATATATATATAAGGAAGAGAGGTAAGCCATTACCCAGTGAATAATATCAAAGTAAAGTGGTAAATGAATGAGTTCCAAACATGTGTAAAAGATCCATTCTAGTTCATAACTTCAAAGCATTCAAATAATTCATACGAATAGCATATAATAAAAAACATGATAGCATGGTACATCCAATAGAGTAAACTATCTAACCATGCATGGTTGTCAAAGGGAGATCTCTGCAAATCAAATAATCAAAGGGCCACAGTATTGTATCCCCTAATAGAGGGGCCTCACTAAAAGATGTCACTATTAGATTGATGAAAATATGGAACATTCATTCATTCTAAATAAAATAAACATTTCATAAAAAAAAAAAAAGAAAGAAAGCATTTTTCACTTTATAAAACACTTTTTCAAACATAACTTTACTAAAATATTACTCATAAATGGCTCCTTGAACAAAGGGTTTCCTCCTTCAAGTGCTTGACCTACAAAAAACATAAGCAAGCTTTCTAATTCATTTCCAGTGTTCTAACATAGCTTAATGTTTCTTAATCTTTTCTTAGATTATCCAAGAATTTTCTAAGCCTAATTCAAGTCTAAATCAGGTATCAAACATGTTTCGAATGCATGCCTAGAAGCATCCTAGGTGATTAAGGCCTGAAGAATGTTGAAGAGTGTAAAAGACATACGTTGAAGAGCCCTAAGTATTCCACATCAATCTCATATACCATGTGTACGAGCACAAAATAATTCTTCTCGTATGATCCTATTGATCAAGTTTGCACTTCTCCAAACGTCATTACTTTGCTACCTGAAAACACAAATGTGAGCTAGCCGGCGGGTGTGTGCCGGAAACCCCTCTAATGCCTAAGTTAGCAACTAGACAATAGACAATAAGCTTTTTGTATTCTAGAGTAAGAATTGGGATACCTGTACATAGGTCTGGTCATGAGAGTCCTCCTATGAATCGCACACCCTACTCACTACCAACCAAGTGAGATGGTTTGCACAATCCTAGTAGGACTTTACTCTCCTTAGCAGAGTCCTCCTAGGAGTCACACTCTTACTTACTACCAATAAAGTGAGATGGTTTACACAATCCCAGTAGAACTCTAACTCTCCTTAGTAGAGTCCTACTAGGAGTCTCATCACTGCAAGCCAAGTGAAATGGTTGAACCCTTTACCTCGGTTATACATTCCTGATCGAACTGCCTTATCTCGGTCCCCTGCTATTCGAACCGTGTGATCGAAAGTCGATCTATCGAATGCCACCCTGCCGAGCTATACACAGCTCGACCCTCGCCATTGATGTTACCTCGGCTAATACCTTTTCCTCGACTGACATTGCGGTCAACCGTGCTCACACAGCTCGGTGATACTTTAAGCACCATTGTCAGTCTTGACTCTGAGATGACGCCCTGCAGAGCTATCCTTTAGCTCGGTTCTCTCTCCACTGATACCTCGGTTCAGGATAGCTAGGTCAGGTCACTGATAGCCCATCTTTGACCGGCCCGATGTTTAGATGATCAAGAACCGTGCTACATAAATAATTACCTCGGCCCATAGTTCGGCCCAAACTCGAAATATGAGATGTCTTCTTGGCCTAAGACCGAGCTACACCAGCCCTTATCTCGGCCCATTACGCGGCCTAACTCCCAAAGAAGACTCTTCCTAGCTCGGCCCAATTTGTTTACAAATTACCCTCTCAATTGCCCCTTAATTCCATCTGCATAGCACGATTGGGATTATTTTTCCTCCAGGCAAGCTAAGAACGCCTCACCTTGCCGAGCTAAAAATTTATTCAGTTTCATAGCTCGTTTGACCCCAACAAGCCTTGTCAGTTGCTCAACATGTTCTTCCACTAATCTGGCACGATGTCATTCCCAAGATACGTGGCGTGTCCCCATTATCCTCGTTCTCTTGCTACAACCATCACGTACCTTCAAAATTTTGGTCATACCTGCCAACTTCCTGCAGCCTAGATCCTTATCTCGGCTTAGGAGAAATAAGTGTTGGTTTTTCCAACCAACCACTCTTCAGCCTAGATCCTTATCTCGGCTGAAGAAAAATAAATTTTGGTCATACCTGCCAACTTTCTGCAGCCTAGATCCTTATCTCGGCTTAGGAGTAGTAAGTGTTGGTTTTTCCAGCCAACCTCTTCAGCCTAGATCCTGATCTCGACTGAAGAGAGCTCAAAGTTGGTTATTCTTGCCAACCTAGAGCAGGGTGTTTGGTTATTCCTGCCAAACTTCTTCAGCCTAGATCCTGATCTCGGCTGAAGAGAGCTCAAAGTTTGTTATTCCTGCCAACCTAGAGCTGGGCGTTTGGTTATTCCTGCCAAACTTCTTCAGCCTAGATCCTAATCTCGGCTGAAGAATGGAAAGTGTTGGTCAAACCTACCAACCTTCCTAATTGCCCCCCATTCGGGCAAAGACTTATTAGAAAGAGTTGGCCAATCCTGCTAACCTTCCCAATTGCCCCCCAGTCGGGCAAAGACTTTTGCGCGGTCAATCCTACTTGTCAACCGTGTTAACTCTGGCCAAAAATATTTTTGTCTGTTATCCCTGTTGTGCTGGACTCTGTCTTGGTGCGCGCCCCATCTTCCTCTACCCTGATGTGTTGGTACACTCTCTCCATCAGGGCCTCCATAGTAAGGGGCGGCGTCATTGTCATTGAATCCCCCAATTTATTGCTAGCCGGCAAACCTCGTTTGTATTGTACGATAGCTAGGTTTGTAGGGCAATCTCCAATCTGATTAAAAGTCTCCCAATACCGGTTATTGTAAGACCTCATTATTTTTTTCTCGCCCATGTCTATGGAGAGAAGCTGGTCAATCTCCACTGCTGTCTTAGTGTTCGTTCTGAATCTGGTCACAAATGCCTCCACTAGTTGTGCCCACGAAGCTATGCTACCTTCTGGCACCCTTTCAAACCACACTAAACCCAGGTCACCGAGGCTGGAAGGAAACAGGATACACATTAGAGCCTCGTTTCACCGATACATGGCCATAACCTAGTAAAAGTGGCTCAAGTGTATATAGGGGTCCGTCTTCCCCTCATAAGTAGTGAATTTGGGCTGGCAGAAGCCTGAGGGGAATGGTGCGTTCTCTATTGTCGAAATGAATGGTGAGCCCTGCAACCTTGCTAACGCTTTGTCTGCTAGTTCATAGGAAAGGTGTGGCTCTGGAATTCCAACCTCGACACTTCCATGTATTCTAGGAGCCAATCGTTGTAGTGTGGAGACTCTGCGGGGGTCGCGAGCCTGAGTGTCTTCTCTCCTTCGAGCCATTTCAGTCCTCATTCTCTCAGGCCTGGAGTAACGTGTCTTAGAAGTCTTTGATTGTGTATCACCAAATCTAAGGCTTCTACTTCTAGCTTGCGATGGTGTGACTTGTCTGTCGCGATCTTCTGCGTGGCGAGGGTGTTCCCTACTCTTGCCCATATCTTCTTTCATTGTCCCTATGCCCTTTATCTGGCGCTTCATAGTCTCTATGTCAGCCGCCATTCTTCTTATTACTTCGTCTTGCTCCCTTACGCGATCTTCGAGAACCTGAGGATCCATCTTCCGCCTCTATTTATCAGGGCTTTGAGAGTGGTGTGGACTTGAGCCCTGTCTTTCTCTTGCTTCTCTTCTTGGATTCCTTCGCTGGGGATCTAATTCTGCCATAGGTGGGATAGAAGGTAAACCTTTGTGCCTCCCACCCTCTTCCAGTGTTTGCCCATCAATAGCAGATTGCGGCAAGTCTTCATTGTGCGCCATTGCTTTCAACTAGAGAGGAAAATTTGATCAATAGGTTTTGCTCTTTGTGAAATTCCCACAGACGGCGCCAATTGTACAAGCACGAAATAATTCTTCTCGTATGATCCTGTTGATCAAGTTTGCACTCCTCCAAACGTCGTTACTTTGCTACCTGAAAACACAAACATGAGCTAGCCGACGGGTGTGTGCTGGAAACCCCTCCGATGCCTAAGTCAGCAACTAGACAATAGACAATAAGCTCTATGTATTCTAGAGTAAGAATTGGAATACCTGTACATAGGTCTGGTCATGAGTTTTTATAGACTTTACTTGGCACAATCCTAGTAGGATTCCAACTCTCCCTATGAGAGTCCTCCTAGGAATCACACGCCCTACTCACTACCAACCAAGTGAGATGGTTTGCACAATCCTAGTACAAATTTACTCTCCTTAGCAGAGTCCTCCTATGAGTCACACTCCTACTCACTACCAACCAAGTGAGATGGTTTACACAATCCCAGTAGGACTCTAACTCTCCTTAGTAGAGTCCTACTAGGAGTCTCATCACTGCAAGCCAAGTGAGATGGCTGAACCCTTTACCTCGGTTATACATTCCTGACCGAACTGCCTTATCTCGGTCCCCTGCTATTCGGACCGTGTGATCAAAAGCCGATCTATCGAATGCCACCTTGCCGAGCTATACACAGTTCGGCCCTCGCCATTGATGTTACCTCGGCTGATACCTTTACCTCGACTGACATTACGGTCAACCGTGCTCACACAGCTCGGTGATACTTTAAGCACCACTTTTAGTCTTGACTCTGAGATGACGCCTTGTAGAGTTATCCTTTAGCTCGGTTCTCCCTCTACTGATACCTCGGTCCAGGATAGCTAGGTCAGGTCACTGATAGCCCATCTCTGACCGACCCGATGTTTAGATGATCAAGGACTGTGCTACATAAATAATTACCTCGACCCATAGTTCGGCCCAAACCTGAAATATGAGATGTCTTCTTGGTCTAAGACCGAGCTACACCAGCCCTTATCTCGGCCCATTACGCGGCCCAACTCCCAAAGAAGACTCTTCCTAGCTCGGCCCAATTTGTTTACAAATTACACTCTCACCGTGCATTGAAAAATATCATTTTTACATATTTAAGGTTTAACGAAATAGCAAGAAATAAACAGAAACTAAGTTAGGAGAGGAATTAGCATAGAATATTTAGGAAGAAAGTGAGCAGTTTTCACTAATTTAAACATATCTTTTTGTATACTTAGAATTTGATTTGAGACGACCACCATTGGAAACTAGACTTCTGGAGCTTGAATTTAGACTCAATAATCATCTAAAATGGAGTTCGAATGAAAGAGATATGCCTATTTGAAGTTGGGCTGAAACAGAATTTTGCATGTGCAGGAAATCTGAGACCACATGCAAGAAGAGTTCCGCACGTATGGGAAATTTGAGGGCACGTGTGGTTATTTCAATAGAAAAAGTTTACTTATGGAGGGGTTGGCCGCACGTGTGGGAAACCTAGGTCATGCGCGAGAATTCTGGGCAACTTCAGGTTCTTGCTGGTCTTGTCTATTTTTGGATTTCCTAAACTCATTTTCTTCACTCCCAAATCCCAAAACATGATTCTTAGCATGCTAATATGCAAATACATGATGTAAAACCTATGAAAACACTTTTGTATGCATGGATTTGAGATCAAAACATATGGCATTTAAGATTTAACTCAAGTTTCAAAACCTTTTATGAAACTTTTCTTTAGCTACTCTCTTTCAATCTTCAAAAACAAAATTTTAAGGTCTTAAGCATAAGCAAACAAGTATAGGTTTGTAGAAAACACTTGTGCGTCATGATTTCAAAGTAAAAACACATCAAACTATGTTATTGATGCAAATTATGCAACATTTTTCCTAGTTTTCAAACTTTTCCATTTTCTTTCATTTTAATCTCCTCAAAACCTATTTCAAATGAATTTCTAGTTAGGTTATGATAACAAAACATGGAAGAGCATTGATTTTCTTACCTTTTGATAATTTTTTCTAACTCAAATCTTGAGTTTGGTTGATTTCTCCTCTTTTTCTTCATTTTCTCCTTCTTTCTTCTTGTTCTTGTTATTCTTTCTCTTCTTTGTTCTCCATCTTTCTCCTTCTTCATCTTTCTTTCTTTTGTTTGACGAATAGTAATTAGATTAGGTCACTAATTGCTTCATTAGCTTAGTTAACCTTGCTTAGTTTTAATCTTCATTAGTCTAATGAATCTTACTTAGGCTTTAGTTAATCCTATTTAATTTTTGCTAATCTCACTTAATTTCCAATTAAGTACTCATTAGACTAAGATCATTAAGCTCCTCACTTAAGGTTTTCTAAATCACCTGAGTGTTCAATTCTCAAATCCGAAAGGTCCCAACTCTTCAACATTCACCCAAATTTTGTATACTAAAGTCTCATGTTCAAATTCTTCTTGGTTACTTAGGCTCTCTATCAAGCACTAATATTTCTAAGCTTTCTAGCTAATATATTCATCTCCCAAATTGTCATCCTAGCAATTCATATTTTTATCCCCAGAATATTATAAGGTAATTAAATTAGGGTATTTTGTGATATGAAATAGTCAATGGGATAATGATATAATTATGGTACGTGGCATTCTTTGGGGTGTCACAATTACTATTATTTATTTTTATTTATTTATTTGTCTTTTGTTATTTTTTTTATTTGCTTTCTTTGCTTCTTTTACTTTATTTATTATTACTTACTTTTATTGTTTTTATTTCTTCTTATTATGTTATTATTATTTACTTTTCTTGTTTCTTTTACTTTTTATTATTTTATTCTTATTTATTTTATGTATTTATGTATTTATTTATTTTTACTTATGTACTATTTACTATTTATTGTTTTCTAGAATTGATAAAAATTAAGGTGTCAACATATATTTGTGACATGATGAATTCTATCATGACTTTAGTATTTTAAAATATTCTAATTTTGATAGTTTGTAATAATACTACATTTTTAAGGGAAATATATGTCTATTTTACTACCAAATGTACTCGAAATAGAGTAAAATTTATACTAAAAATTGTAATATTATGCACATATTAGTGATTTTAAAGTTAAAATTTTATTTTTTAATATTTTTAATAAAATTGATAAATGTTGTGTGATTGCCTCAGCAAGTCAGACAAAATGTGGTATCAACAAGCACCATTTGGAAGTACTTTGTGAATTTGGAATGGTCCTTCCCAATTAGGTGACCATTTACCAAATTTATGGCTTTTGATGCTAAACGGCAGTATTGTTTTCCGTACCAAGTCTTTTTCATCAAAACTTTGATGGTGAACCCTCTTGTTATAGCATCTATGCCTTTTTTTTGGATTAGCATTTTATTTAAGGCCAAAATTGTAGCTTCATCAATAACTTGTAATTCCATGCACATACTCTAACCATATTGCTCTTTGTCAAAATAATCTTGTGCCTTGACTCTCAAAGACTTAATGTTAATCTCAACTGATAACACAGCATCATGCCATATACTAAAACAAAATGAGTAACTCCAGTATTTGATAGTTTTGAAGTCTTATAGGCCAATAGAACCTCTGAGAGTATATTATGCCAATTCCTGAGATTATCTTCAATAATCTTTTGAATCCCTTTCTTGATGACTTTATTGGATGATTCTACTTGTCCATTAGCCTGAGCATAATAAGGATTGGATTTTATTATACTTATGTCAAAGTTTTCAACAAAAGTCTTTACTAAACCACCTTCAAATATTGTCCCATTGTCAACAATAATAGTTTGAAGAATGCCAAACATATGAATTAGATCTTCAATAAAGTCAATCACTTCATTTTAATCTATAGACTTGTAAGGTTTTGATCCACTTAGTGAAGTAGTTTGTGCCACTAGAATGAAGCAATAATACTTCGAAGATAGAGGATGAATCTTTTCAATCATATTCATTGTCTATCTCCTAAAAGGCTGAGGTTTAATTATTGAATGCAATTCATCCACTGGCACTTGTCTTATCATTCCATGTTTTTAGCATGCACGACAACCCTTTGCATACTAAATGTAGTCTTTAAGTATGTTTGACTAGTAGTATAAATGCCTTCTCAATAACCATTTCATTTTCACTCATCAACCACCACAAATGCCTTTACGAACCTCAGTCATTGTTGTTCTAGCCTCATTCAACCCCAAACATTCTAACAAAAATCCATCTGCTCCCCTCTTATAGAGGTTGCTGTCATATGAGATCAAATTATGAATCTTAATTCAATAGCTCTGCTTACATTCGCATCTAGACTTGACAAGTATTGAACAATTGGGTGTCTCCAATCACTTTTTGGTACATCTAATACATAAGCTTCCATTACTAACCCTTTTTCTTCTAAAGGTAAGAGTCTCTTTTTGAAATAAACTTGAGATGAAACCATTTCTTGCTTCTCTCTTTTTCTATAATTCGAAACTATTTGGGCTACTTCATTAGATTGTTCATTCATGAATCTAGGAATGTCTGATATTACCATATCCTTAAAATGAGAACTTAAGTATAAAGCAACCACATAATAAGGTAATAAACCATGACTTTGACATTTAACAATACCATTTAATTGGTTCACCACTAACTGAGAATCTCCAAAAACATCCACAACTTCTGCCTTTAAACCAATTAATAATTTTAGTCATATAACCAAGACTTCATACTCAATTTGGTTGTTAAAACAATCTAGTTTATCTATTTTGAAACCATGTTTGGTTTTCACACCTATTGGAGATTTGATTATAATTCCTACTCCAACCAACCCACTCGCTTTCGAACCATCAAACCATAATTTCCAAGGCACAATACTGCCCATGTTCAAATCATTTAGGTCTTTATGTTCTTCTTGGCATGAATGGTCAATAAGAAGTTTGCTAGAGCTTGTCCCTTAATTGATTTTTGGGGAACATATTCGAGGAAAAATTACGACAAGGTTAAAACCCATTCACCAATCCTATTACTTAAGATAGGTCTTGTTAACATGTATTTAATCAAATCAGTTGAAGTAATCACATATATAACTCTAAGTAAAAAGTAATATCTCAATTTCGTTGCAGCAAAATACAAGGTTAGACCTAATTTCTCAATAACTGAGTATTTACATTCACAAGTATTCAAAAACTACTAAGGTAGTAAATTGCTTGTTCCTTACCTTCTTCATTGTCATGAGGCAATAAGACTCCAATGAACTCTTCTTCTGCTGTACAACTTCACAGGCTTGCCTTCGTTTGGTGGCATAAACACATAATCATGCTTTTGATGGCTTCGTGTAACGACCCTGACCTTCATACTATTTTTCTATAATATTTTATTGAGCATATATGCATGATTATGTGTTTATTTGATGTTTATCTGTATGTTGGTGAAATATTTCTTTAAATGTCAATGTGGAATGCGAAATTGAAAGCCCAAACGAGTTTAGAAATAGAAATTGATTAATTCAATAAACTAGTTGAAATTTTTAGAACCATATGGCAAGTTTAATTAAAATTTCATTCGAATTAGAATAATTAGAATAAATTAATTGTAATTGTTTAGAAATAAATTCAATTAATTAGTCTTAATCAAGATTAATTAGCTAAGCCTAATCACTCTATATATAAATGTTAAACATGCTTAGGCTTCATTATTTGACATCAAATTGTGCTGAAAATTGAGAGTTAGAGAGGGAATTCAATATTGTAGAGAGAGAGAGAGAATAAGAATTCAAGAGAAGCCAAGAGAGATTATAGAGAATAAGCTTAGACAAGGCCAAATTCAAGCTCTAAGTAAGATTCTTATCGTTAATTCAAGAAGTTAATCCATGTAGGAAGATGAATTCGCCACTTTGTAGGGCCAATTGCCTGTAATATGAGCATAATTCGTCAAGAGTTTAGTGAATTCGAGTGGAATGTGTACATGCATGTATAATCCTTCATCTTTTGAACTTGATTTTGTCAAATTCACACATGCAGGAGCCTCACTCAAGTTATTTCTCAAGATACTTCATGTTTTTGCACTCAATATGTCATTTATGTATGTTTTAGAAAGAAGAGAGTTGATTTTGATACATGCATGTTTCAAACAAGATGTTTTGAGCTTTGTTTTTGAAGAATTGAAAGAATATTTGAGATCATGGTTCCATAATTTCCAAAAACTCATGTTTTGTAATGAGTTTCTGAGCTTTTGAGACCAACCATGAAAGTCTTGGACATGAAAACATTGTTTTTGGACTTCAAACTCAAATTTGGAAAACCCAAAATTTGCACAATTTGCTCGAGCGAAGTAACCATGGCTCAAGTGAACTTTGAAGGGATCCAGTACTTTTTCAAACATTTGGCCATTGGCTTGAGTGATCAAGTGTGCACTCGAGCGAACCCAGTTTTGCTCAGTACTTCGCTCGAGCGACTATCGAGCGATCGTCAAGCATAAAAATCGAGCATCCAGTACTTTTGCAGTCTTTACAAACAGCTCAAGCGACCAAGTGTGCGCTCGAGTGAACCCTTTGCATACTCTTGGACTTCTTGAGCGACCAAGTGTGCGTTCGAGCAAATACCCTATTTTCAACAAAATTTGCCTAACACTTTTAAGTGCATAGGTGCATCTTCATGCTCATTTAGGCATTCTTAAGCCTCATTTGAACATCCATAATCAAGGAACAACCTAGAAACACGCGTAAAGGAAATGAATTAAAACACGTTGCTTGTTTTGAATGTGTACTTCAATGTGTACTTGTGCTATGTATTTGTGTAGGCAGTTAACCAAGGTCTACCGTCAGTACCCGTCCACTATGAGTAGTACTTTTGTAAAGATATGTTATTAAAGTGTTTTGGTTTATCGCAAGTTCATTATTTTGAAATGCTATTTTGTTACAATGAATGATTGTCTCTGTCGAAATGTAATTGTGGCATCCTTAGTGTAGCCCTTGCCTGGGGTTACCAATACCATGGCCTACAACCCTTGCCCAGGGGAAACAATACCGCGACCTACGACCCTTGCTCGGGGGTAACAATAGTGTGCCCTATGCTATATGGCCCTCGCCCGACGAAAATAATACCGTGGCCTATTGTTACAGAGATCTTTGATGTAAACCCAAGGAGTCCTTATGTTTAGATCTATATGGTCCAATCGTGCTCTATTGGATGTACCACATATGAATATGCTTTGTGAACTGCAACATGACAAGTAATCATTTATGGTATGATTCGAATTCATGTGATATGATCTTGTACAATGATAGACATCATTCATTTAACCTCTTTATACTTGTATTACTCACTGGCCTTTAGCTCACCCCTTTCTCTTTTATATATATATATGTAGGTGGGCAAATGGAGCATCAATCATAAGGCAACCTCTGGAGTCCACCCTTTTGTCAGCCATTTTGGAAGTGCCTCCATGATGGGGCAATCTTGGTCTCATGTGGAGCCAAGTGTGTCAACCTTGGGAACCATGTTATTTTGTCTTATTTCTTTTGTTCTTTTATTTAGTACTTTGTTTTGAAACCTGAAATGGATGGATAATATGCATAAGAGTTAGATGTTATGATGTATTTTTGTATCTATATCTACGAAGGAGTTGGAATTTTAAATTTGTTTGATTTTCATATATGCACCACTCGATAGGCATGTTATATTTCATTATTGCTTTTGCAGTGCCCCTTTATTATTATTATTTATCAGATTTTTCTATGAGGCCGGAGGTAATCAAGGATTACTGGCAGGTCACGACCTAGACCTTTAGGAGTGGGTTCGGGCCGTGACAGTTTGGTATCAGAGCACGAGTTACACCTCACCCACTTGTCCATTGAGCAATAAGGTGCCTAGAAAAGACTTAATAATTGCATTCATATGCATTTGAATAACAAGATGAGATACCTATTTTGAAATGAGTATATGTATATGTGTGTGCATACAATGTATTTGTCATGATACAAGTTTCATATAGATAATGGTAAGAACAAGAGGGAACAAGAGGGAATGAATAGGAAGAGTCTACCTCCAACCGTCTTGACTGGGTAGAGAGAATGATGCGTGATATAGCTGAAAGCCTTAGACAACAACAGCAACCACCATCTCCACCTCCATTGCATGTACCATCGGTACCGGACCATCAAAATGAAGACAGAACCATTGCCCTCACCAAAGAGTTTAAAAAGATGAAACCGCCTTTGTTTCATGGCGGAATTGATCCATTAAAGGCAGAGGCTTGGGTATTGGGGATTGAGAAGTTTTTTGAGGTGTTTCCATGCACAGAGACACAGAAAGTACTGCTAGCCGCCTTTATCCTAGAAGAAGAAGCAAAAAGGTGGTGCATGTTAGTACGAGGCACTAACAGGGGAATCAATTGGGCTTAGTTTCTAGAGATCTTCTACGAGAAATACTTCCAACATTGTGTTCGAGACAGAAAGGTTGTGTTTAGGAAGTTCAACGTTTTGTTCTTGTTTTGTAGATCAAGCTTTGAAGAGTTTAGCTATAAATAAGGAGCCAACTGTGAGTAGTAGTGTATTAAAGTTATGTTCTTAAAGTTATGATTTGAAATGCAAACATATGATACATTTAGAAAGTTATATTATTGTTTTATTATGAATGAACATCCTATATTTTTGGAATCATGTAATAAGATGACTTCTTGAATGCTTTTCTTGTTCGTTATTGGGAATCATGCCAATAATCCCCTGCTAACTGAGCTCCTTATGTTTTACATGTTTCCACTTGAAGTGGACCCTATTTTGTTCCGAAATGCTTCAAGAATGTCATCACTATGTATATGTATGCAAGTCAAATTTTGTTACCATATGCAAATTATGCTATGTACAAAATACTTGTGTTTAGGTTTGACAAAATTTACCGACTTTACTATATTACTATTCACTAAGTTTTGGCTCACCCTTTTCCCCTATATGTATGTAAGTGATGTCGTGGATCATGTTATGGATAGGAGAGCAAGCTAGAAGTCTTTTCTTTTGTTTTTCTTCTTTTGAGAGCAAGAGTTTTGGTTCAAGAACTTTATGTTAGAGTTAATTTTTGGTTGTATATATTGTGAATCATATACTTATCTTTGGATGTTGTTGTACTAAGAAGACTAAGATAAATAAATAAAGTTGTTTGCTTGTAACATATAATTTATGCACAGGCTCTGGTTTGATTTTTGGTAATTAATGGGCTAAGTCAATCTTTCGCTGAAGGCCCGTTATTTTTTGTCCAACCTTGTTTTGTCTTGTTAGGCCTTTGGTAGTCGAGCACTACTGACCGGTCATGACCACTATCCTGTTTAGGGCAAGATGGGGTCGTGACATAACTTGGGGTCAATTTGTGATTCAAGAAAATTATGAGGGCTAAAGCCTTAATTTATGAATTGGAGCATTTAATTAAGTGTAGTATTTAATTTAATTAAGATTTGGAAACTTGATTCGGTTAAAGTTTCTTTGTTTCGAATTAGATGGTGAATGGTAATGAGAATCAGAAACCTAGGGTTTTGAGAAAAAAATATAATTAGGGAATTAATTTAATTATTATTAGGATTTTGGAAATGATCCCTAAGTTTTCGGGTTCGATTAGGGTTTGCGAGTTTTCGGTTGGCTCACGTTTTTGACTCTAGGGTTAAAATTGAAATTAATTAAGAAATCGAGAGTCAACATTGATCTAATTTAAAAGTAAGGGTCAAAATGAAAAATTACAAAAGTCAGGGGCCTCACAACCTATCCCCTTTAAACAAATTTCGTCCCTGAAATTTAACTATACATTATTTTCAAACAACTACGGGTAGTTTTCCCTTATCAAGTCCTCTCACTCCCAAGTGGATTCTTCAATGCCTTGATGACGCCAAAGTATCTTTATTAAATGGATTGCCTTGCCTCTAAGGTTCTTCTCTCGTCTACTTTGAATTGCTACATGCCCTTCTTCAAAAGTAACATCTTTATCAAGGCTAATTTGCTCCAAATTGATGACGTGCGATGGATCCGTAAAGTACTTCCGCAGCATAGATACGTAAAAGATAACATGTATTCTAGCTAACTACGGAGGTAAAGCCAGTCCATATACAACTTCTCCAATTCGTTATAGTACTTCGAAGGGTCCGATATATCGAGGCGAGAGCTTCCCTTTCTTCCCAAAACGTATGATTCCACGTCAAGGTTGAACTTTCAAAAACACGTGGTCACCTATTTCAAACATTAGAGGCCTTCTTCTTCTATCAGCATTCCTCTTTTGGTGGTCTTGAGATGCCTTCAATCATTGTCGGATAAGTTTCACTTTCTCGGTAGTTTCTAGAACAAGTTCGGGTCCTACTAGACTTGCTTCACCTACTTCAGTCCAACAGATCAGTGATCAGCAAGGTTGCCCATACAATGCTTCAAAAGGTTCCATCTCAATACTAGCTTGGAAACTATTGTTGTACGAGAATTCAATTAATGGAAGGTATCACTCCCAAATTCCTTGAAAATCCATTACACAAGCTCTCAACATATCTTCAACACAACTCGGTGCCCAAGGCCTCTTGTAGACTTTCTGAGAATTAGGAGGTAAAACGTGGGTCGTAGTCTGACACAATGGTTACTGGGATTCTGTGTAATCAAACAATCTCTTGGATATAAAGGTTGCACAAGGACTCCAATGTGTCACTTATCTTTTAGGGTAGAAAATGCCCTATTTTCGTCAAACGGTCCACTATAACGTAGATAGCAACACGGCCCCTTAGGGTTTTGGATAACCCAGTCACAAATCCATAGTCACATGTTCCCACTTCTATTCAGCTATTGGTAGAGGCTGCAACATTCCTCTTGGTTTCTGATGTTATGTTTTCACCAGTTGGCATGTAAGGCATCTCACCACAAACCTAGCCACATCTTTCTTCATACCTCTCCAACAGTACTGTCGCTTCAAATCGTGGTACATTTTAGTCCCTTTGATATGTACCACAAATGCCGAGCGATGAAATTCCTTGAGTATTCTTTCTCTAAGTGACTCACTACTCGACATAAATAGCCTACCTTGGTATTTGAATCTTCCATCTGAGTGAATTGATCAGTTGGGCACTGGTTCCCCTAATTCCAAAAGTGTCTTGATGAAAACTACTTCTTAATCGTGGTCTTGAGATTCCATGACTTCATTTATTAACTTAGGCATCACATTTTGTGCACCAAAGTATGCCTTCTCGTATTGAACCTTCACTTGAACTCCAAATTCATTGAGAGTTTTAATCATATCTCATTCTTTCACTGCCAATCTAGCTATCATGCCCCTATTCTTGCAATTCAACGTGTCTGTAACTACGTTGGCCTTATCGGGATGACACGAGAGAGTAAACTGATAGTCTTCAAGATACTTCATCCACTGTCTTTGCCTCAAGTTTAGGTCCTTCTGTGAAAACAGATACTTTAAACTCTTATGATCTATGAAAATGTCAAACTGTTCTCCATACAAGTACGCCATTGTTTTAGAGTGAAAACCATGGCCACCAATTCCAAGTCATGTGTTGGATATTTTCACTCATGCGGCTTCAACTACCTGGAACCATAGGCTATTATCTTTCTGTTCTGCATAAGCACGTATCCTAACCCTTCCTTTGATGCGTCACAATACACAGTGTACCCTACATCTCGTTATAGAATGATTAATATTGGTGTAATCTCGTCTTCAACTCTTGGAAAGACTTTTCACAAGCTTCATTCAATTTGTACTTTACTCCTTTCTGCATCAAATGCGTCATTGGCTTAGCTATTTTAGAGAAATATTGAATGAACCTCCGGTAGTACCCAACCAATCCTAAGAAACTATGGATTTTCGACATAGTTTTTGGTTGCTTCTAATCCAAGAATGCTTCTACCTTGGTTGAATCAACCACAATCTGCTTTTTAGATATTACATGTCCCAAAAATTTTACTTTTTTTTAACCAGAACTCACATTTACTTGCTTTGGTGTACAACTGGTTATCTCTAAGGACTTGAATAACAATCCTCAAATGTTGTTCATGCTCCTCCTCAGACCTTGAATATATTAGAATATCGTCAATGAACACCACCACAAACTAGTCAAGATATAGCATCAAGATCTTGTTCATTAGGCTCTTGAATACTACTAGTGCGTTGGTTAGTCTAAAGGGCATTACCACAAACTTATATTGACCGTACCTAGTCCAAAATGCAGTCTTCGGTATATCCTGATCCTTGACTCGTAGTTGATCGTAGCCTGACCTGAGATCAATCTTTGAATAAAACTTTCAACCTCTAAGTTGATCAAAAAGGTCATCAATTCTTGGAAGCAGTTACCAGTTCTTGATTGTGACTCGATTAAGTTGACGGCAGTCGATGCATAACCTTAACGTCCCTTCATTCTTCTTAGCAAATAGAACGTGTGCTCCCCATGGCAAGGTACTTGGCCTGATAAATTCTTTTTTGAGTAATTCTTGTAGATGTGTCTTTAACTCCCGTAGTTCCACAGGTGTCATATGATAAAGGGCCATTGATATTGGCGCAGTCCTGGCTTGTAGCTCAATACTAAAGTCCACTTCCCGGGTTGGTGATAATCCTGGTAATTCCTTAGGAAAGACATCTGCGTACTTATGGACTACTCGAGGGAGTTCCAACTCAACCCGTTCTTTTTCATTTAGAACCAAGCTTGCCATGCATTCCGCAAGTTGATCGTGTTATCATGTCTTACATTTTGTTATGGTTAGGGTATCTTGCCTATCCCCCTTAAAGTGGAAACGTGTTCCATCAGGTGTATAAGCCACGGCTTTCTTCTGAAGGCAGTTGATAATCGCTCTGTGGGCAGATAACCAATCAATACCCAGAATAATGTAAAAATTAGACACTTCCATGACTCGTAGGTCACAAGTGAGGCGTAAGTCTGAGATTCCTAGTTCACAATTTCTACATATCATTCCTACTAAAACACTTCGCTCCATTGGCGACATTACACTTAAGGCAATACTCTAAGGGTTTACATTCAAGTTTCAAGGATTCAACACAAGCTGAAGATATAAAAGAATGCAATACTCCAATGTCAAATAAAACAAGGACCCAAGAATTATAAAGTACCAAGTTACTTTCTATCACAAACGTATCCTCCTCCCCTTCATTCTGTAATGGAAAAACCCTGCCAGTTGCCTTCTGGTTATTGCCAGTTCTAGTATTCAGGTTACCTCTATTCTTCTGGTACGATTCCCAGTTGGCCCCATCTTGTTTATCCACAGCTTTTGCTCTCCAACAGCGTAGGCATTTGCTCCAAATCCTACTCATTGATATCCAGACAAAGGAAGTTGGGGGCATTCACTCTTCTTATGTCCTAACTACTGGTAATGAGGATCTGCCTTGTTAGCCTTTGTTGGAAACTTCCCTTCTGACTTTGTTGTTGTGGTTGTTGTAGTTATTGTTGTTGCTGTTGTGATTGTGGCCTGGCGTAAGGTTTTAGGGTTGCGCTTCCCTTATGGCTCTACTGTGGTCCACCAGATGATTGACCTTCTTTCTGTTTGTTCCAAATTCTTCTTGTATCCACTACTTCCCTCTCAGAATCTAAAGTCTACTACTTCAGTGTATGATCAGAGGCGCTGTGGTAAGACCTAATTGTGGGATCCAAACCCTATTCAAATTTTCTTGCCTTCTCTTCACCATTCTCTACATATCGAGTGGTGTAACAAGCTACCTCTTTAAACTTTGCAGCGTATTGCGACACGATCATGCTGCTTTGCTTTAGTCATTGGAGCTCCAAAACTCGTTCATGCCTGATGGTGTAGGGAAAATATTTCCTTAGGAATAGCTCCTTGAATTGTCCCCAGGTTATGGTGGTAGTGTCGTAGGTATCTTTTACCAATGCCCACCAGTGATTGGCTTCATCATCTAATTTGTATACAGCTAGAGTAATTCAGTCAGCATGCTTGGTGATTCCCATTGTATCCAACATCTTCTCAATCTGGCAGAGCCAATTCTTCGCTACCCTCGAATTTGGTACTGTAGTGCATTTTAGTGGCCTCTGCTTTCTAAATTTGAAGAAAAGATGGGTTCTATTATTCTGCTTATTCCTTCTTATCTGTCCCAAATATTCCAGAATCTGGTTTCTAACAGGATTTCAACTCTTGTAGGCATTGGTCCATCTTTTGCGCAATGGTTTCTAGGTACAATACTTATGCATTGTTGTTTGAGGCCCCAGTTGTTATTACTCATTTCTGGGTAGCCGTTGGCGTGAGTATCCACCATTCTGTTTATAATTTGGTGAGGCATAAGTTATGTTCTACTTACGGTGGTGATTACTTAAGATCAATTAAAATAATTAAAGCTCAACTTTCCTAGGGTGTTTGAAATAATAAGCATACAATAAACAAGGAATACAAGAAATCATGTAATATAACTTTATAATAGTAGGCGTCATTACAAAAGGTTACATCTTGTTAGCACAAGTGTGGCTATCACACTTCCCTCTACTATTCTTAGAGTTACATTATGACGTACTACACATATATTTACAACACATAAATAACTAGGGGTTACGGATTACAATTCTAAGCTTGGTTGCTACTGAAGCGATCGAAGTCTTCTTCTAGGTTGTTATCCTAGAATGAGCCAATTGCTTGCCTTAGTGTGAGGAATGGTGATCCCGACGCTTCTATTGCTCTTGATACTTCGGGAGCATGTTTAGAGGGTATCTCAACTAGTTTAATCGGGTGGGACCCTGGTTTGAGTATTAATTTAGGATAAAAGTTCCAGCTCCCAGCTTGCGAAATGTGCAAAAACCCAAGCCCATTTTGAAGTGCCTCAAACATTGCTTCTATAAATTTTTGGTTTGTCCTTCTCAAGCTCGAGTGCATGCTTAAGAGCCCAATACTGACTCTTAAGTTGGCATCAAATTGCAACTCTCTTTTGTTCTGGGGTGAGATAGGGATGTAATCCCTCTAATTTTCTTACCTCTTCGATCAATTTTTCTTTCCCCGCTCTCTTTCACCATAGGTCATAAACTTGTGGGTCAAGTAGTTCAATGTGTCTCAAAAGCGGTAATAACCCTAGTGGTCGTTGTACCAAACGTTTGATGGGTCATCGGCCATCCTATGTTAAATAATGAAAATATGTTATTAGTCGCTTTTAAGTTAATATTAAATAATAGTGTCATAATAATACACTAGTATATGGGGAAAAGGTAATTAAAGTCGCAAACCGGGTTATGTGAGTTGAGGGTTGAACCTAAACTCTAATACCAAGTTGTGACACCCCAAATTCTACTCTAAGAGTCAGGGTAACATCACTAAAGAGTCATTTAGTCAATAATCAAGTAAGATCCTAAGAAGGTCAGAGGAATCAATATAGTCTCCCTTCTAAATCTAACCACCTTAGATAGCAAGCTATCTTTTTTACAGATCTTAAGAGGTATTAACACAAGGTTTCATAAGTAACACGGAGATAGATATAGGATTACAAAAAGATATATATATATAAGCAAATAATAATTTCATAGTTCCAAATTTAATTACAAAACAAGTTCCATCATTATTACAATACAAAATAAATAAATAAAAGTGAGGATGGACTTATAAGGAAACGGCTTCTAACTTTCTCTAGATAGCCACAAGTCTTCAAATGTCTCTGGCTCCCCGTCGGGGGTATGTCTCTTCAATACCTAGCATGAAACGCTATGAGTTTTGAATGCTTAGTAAATGCACACACACCCCCGTCCCTTTTTGCTAATTCAATACACAAATGCAATTATAACAATAGGAAAGGAAACATGATAGTCAAGTAAATAATAAAGGGTTAAAATGTTAGCTATTAGTAGTCTAGAAATCCCCTAAAGGGATTTCATCCTCCCAACCACAAGAAGTAGACTCAAATTATTCAGTATGCCCCTCTTGTGCTGCTTTATAGAACTTACTCTTGATGCCTACCAATGGTTACATATCGCTTAGCGCTAACTGTGGACCTCAGAAGAGATGGTAAAATAAGGGTCTTGCTCATTCCCCCCCTTACACTAAGCACCTGGTCCGAATACAACCGATCCGTTCAAGGGTTCCGAAACACAACTTGCGCAAGGCTTTACTTTCAATTAGGGAACACTTCCCATCAATCCATACTTAACACATTAACATCTCATCATTATTCAAGTGATCGAAAACTCAGTACCACCTCTTTTTGTTTCCCCTTGAATTAGATATTTTGAGATAAAGTTAGAACAACTTATCAAGACAATAATATATCTACATAAGTATCGGCATCATCAAAGGACTGTGGTAAGAAACATGACTATAACACATGCAAATATTATACCAAGACATGAACAAGTGATAATAAGCACATACATGAAATTAAGAACACAAGTTCGTCAACAAAAGTAAATTTCCAGCTTTTGTGCACTTTAAAGATTGAAATTAAAAGAGACATTTCAGATTTTTCCTAAACTTGACCTTTCTATGGTTTTTAGATATTTTCATCTAATTTTCAAAACGTTTTTCAAAAGTTTCATAACTTTCATAGATTTTTAGTTATTTAAAAAATACTTCAGCGCTGTCCAAATTTCGTCGACTGTTGCAAAAATTTGGTTTTCTCCCAAACCGATCACTCTTTTTTTATTTTTTATTTTTTTAAAAAATCCATGAAAGACCGCACTTAAAGGAAGACTTTGATATAAAAATTAGGTGAAGGAGAATTTTCTTCATTTTTCTCTAATTTTTACAAATGGGTCGTAAATACTGGTTCTTTAAGCACAAAGTTTGAAATAAGAGATAAAGTAAGAAAATGGGCTAACCATGCATAATTTTTCACTTCTATTGTGATTAATATCTTCTTCCAGAAGATAGCTTGATTGATCAAAAACCAGTGTGAAATCTGGAAAAATCACAACACAAATCGCAACTCGCAAGAAATATTTAGCGACCAAAAATTTAGTCGGCAAATCCAACTTTTGCCGACCAACGAAAATTTTGGTCGCGAATTACTTTTGCCGACCCTCAATTGGCGACCAAACTAGCGACCAAAAAAATTGGTCGCGAATAACTTTTACCGACCAAAAATAAACTTTTAGCGACCAATTTTTTTGTTGCTAAAAGTGTTAATTGTTGTAGTGAAATCTGGAATCCCAAACAGAAATCACGCATATGCCAAATAGAACATGCAAAATACATGCAATATATGTGGATATATTCTAACAGATATATGATAACCAACTAGAAGGATAAAACAGTAAAAAAAAATGATTATAAAATAAAAAATAGGACCTGCTGGAATAAAAGTCTCAATTGATCGGATTAAAAAGAATATAAGAAAAAAGGTTAGACTAATTGATATGAGTGTTTTACATTATACTGGTTTGATATGTGTTAAAATAATATATATTATTTTATTTAAATTATAATTATATTATTTGAATTACATTATTTATTTATTACATTACTTCAAATCTAATTCATATTTTATTTTTTTTTTATAAAAAATCAAAAAGTAAACTAATCTAACACTTCTCATATAATCCTATTGTTAAGATTTATTAGATGGTCCTGATAAATAAAAAAAAAATTGTTTTACATGGTTAGGATTTCTTTTGGAATTTATTTGCAATGTAGATTGCTTTTTTATTAGCTTTTAAGCTTTTTAGGTATTTTAATCTGTTACTGAATAGTCTCGTTTGAAATAATTTTTTTAGTTTTTTTGACTTTTGTGAGAAAAAAATGAAATAATTATAATTTAAATGTGACATTTTATCTTATAGAACTAAAAAATTTATTTTATCTTTTTGTAATTATTTTAGTAAAAAAATTTCATTTTAATTTATACCAAACAAAGGCTAACTGTGTTTAAAAAGTCCTTTTATTTTATATTTACATCGGAAGGATAACTTTGACCATTTATGAAAACAAATTGAAACATGAAAAATAATATATAACCAAATAAATCAAAAAGAAATTCAAAACTCTTTCTGAAGATGTTTTTTTTTTAAAATTATCTCTCAAAACCAAACTAAACACACCTAAAAAAATTTAATTTTGTGAAAAATAAATTTTGAAAATCCAAACCAAATACATGCATACATAATGTAAACATGGGATTCTTTTGATGTGATAATTTTTTTTTCCCCCCTTAAATGTATCCTAGTAGCAGCCCTCTATCTGTCCAATTGTGGAAGAAAATTTGAAATTACAAATGCATTTTTTTTGAAAAACAAACATATATCTATTTTCAAAATAAGATTTTCAAATTATTTTTTGAAAAAATAACTCAAAAAACTTAAACCAAACATGTAGAATAGGAAAATGCTAGGGATTAAATATTTTATTAATATTTTTATTAAAAAGTTTATATAGTGGATTAGAGAATATTGTTGGATTTATGAAGTTCATTACAGGTCTTATTTTGATAATTTAAACCGTTTAATATGTAAAGTTTATCGAGTACTTACTATTCACTCTGTTCTATCGAATTGATCATAACCACTATCTACATTCCACGAAATTATGCACCACAAATAGGCGCTAATAAAGAGACCCGCGACCCCGTAGAAAGACATTGCAAAAAGGAAAAAGAATTCCACCCTCTTTCTTTTGGGAGGGAGGATTAGCGAAATTCTAATGATTACAGCTTTCTCCAGACCTCCAGAAAAATTTGAGAAAATACCACACGAATGTTCTATTATAGTGGAGATTCAAGAATCAGTACATACATAATGCAAACATGGGATTAGTTTTGATGTGACAATTTTTTTTTTCTCTCCTTAAATGTATCCTAGAAGCAGCCCTCTATCTGTCCAATTGTGGAGGGAAATTTCAAAATTACAAATGCATTTTTTTGAAAACTAAACACATTTATTTTCAAAACATGATTTTCAAATAATTTTTTGGAAAAATAACTCAAAAAACCTAAACCAAACATGTAGAATATGAATCTAATTGAATATAATTTTTAGTCTTAAATAACAATGTTGTTATAATGATCTATCTATGTGAGAGTCTCCATTAAAATGTTTGTTTAAGTTACAGCCACTTTTTTATTGAAAAAATAATTATAAATTAGTGAGAAATTTTATAAATAATTAATAGTTATAATTATAAATTATTTTATTGTGGTGTAATTACCTCTTCTTAATTTAGAAATGTCTAAATTCCCAACCTGATTTAGCCAAATTTGATTATAATAATAATAATAATAAAAAAGATCAGAAATATTCAAGGTTTGCTCCTCTTTCTAAAGACTTTCTTCATAGTATTATTTTAAATTCATATTAGGAATATTTTGAGAAAAATATATTATTATAGGAAGTATACATATATATTATTCTCAAATTTTGTTAGAATAATTTTTAGAAGAAAAATTATGTAAAAATATTAAGAACATTGGTATTGTGAATCATCTTGTATTGGTGATATTATTTGTTAAAAATCTGAAAATAAATTTAATTAATTGTATGGTTTGTATGTACATCATACTATGACTATGTTGAGAAAAATAATGTTGAAATATTATCTCACATTTTGATTTTTTTTTTTGAATTTATTTTTAAAAAAAAAAATTGATATTGATAAATATTGTGTAATTGCTTAGTTGGGATTATGGAGTTGTTTTGAGATTAAAAATTTTAAAACTGTTATATTCATGATATTTTATTAAAGATGATATGTTGATGATTAAGTTTTGTTCCTTTTTGTGAAAAGAAAAATATAAAATGAGGACTTTTGAACTCCCAGCAATTTTAATCTATTTATACTATATATTATAGTAAAGAAATATTTGAAACAATAATCTTAAACTTATATATATAAAAAAATTATTTAAGAGAGACAAAATACAAAAAAATTAAATATAATTATCATATTTTTAATAAATAATATTATTTTATTCCGTGCATAGCACGAGTGACAAGCTAGTAATAAATTATGTAGTTTAACAGTTTCATGAAAGTCATGAAAGTGATTCTACAATCGTGAAAATAATTATGAAATTCCTATATCGATTGAAATATTAGTTATAATATCATTCCATTTCTTTAAATATATATATATATATATATTTTTAAATTTTCTACATAAATAAAAATATATTAATTACTAATGTTTTATTTTTTATCATGCAAAATATTTATAGCACAAGAAACGAGACTCAACAACTCTTAATGTATATAAATACATTACATATTGATATTAATGCATTCTTACACTAATAGTGTGCAAACAATATGCAATAGTAGGTTCGATGAATTTGTATTATGAAATTAACTATTAAATAAATTGTGTAATTGTGTAATTAATTTCATATCTTCAATTGTAATACAGGTACGGATTATAAAAAAATTAAAGTGAAAAGTAGACAAAGTTTTTTGTATAATACTATATATTGAAATGACCTACTTATTATTTATTATTTAAGATAATATTGTCATCTCAACAATCTAACTATGAATTAATATTTATGTGTATAAAATTTCTCATTTATCATTTAAATTATTAAGTTGAGTATGAACAATAATTGCACTTTTTATATTTATTTTTTTCACGACAATTGTATAGCAATTGTATATTAATGACTAATTTCATCATGTAAGATATTTATAACACAGGAAACAAGAATCAATAACTCATAATGTATAAAAATATATTACATATTAATATTAATGTATTTTTACACCAATATAGTATGCAAATAATATGTAATAGTGAGTTCAATAAATTTGTATTATGAGATGAATATTAAACAAAATTGTGTAACTGTACAATTAATTTCATACTTTCAATTGTATTATTGGTATGGATTATGAAAAATTAAAGTGAGAAATTGATAAAAAAAAAAAAAATTGTGTAATACTACATATTTATTGTTTATTGTTTAAATTATTCAGTCGAGTATATATTCATTTCTAACTTAGTTATATTTTGAATATAGATCAATTTACTCATACAAGTCTTTATATTTTGTATACATATCGCATACGAAACACATAATTACAATAATAACAATCGATAAAAAATCACGTGTCACGTGCAACGCACGTGCCCAACCACTACTATAGGTATATAGCTCAACATTGTCAGCGTTAAAATAAAATATAAAATATAAAATATAAAATTATAAAAAAATGATTGAGAGCTCTAATAAAGGAAATCTAATGAGCTCTAATGGTAGTGGACCATATTATGATGTAATGTTTTGGCCTTGATTTTATTTTTTTATTTTCTGTCACATCATTAAAATTTCAAAATTAAAGGGATATATCATTGCTCAAAGTTATAATACTAATGAAAATTAATCACTTACTTTTTGGTTAAAATAATTAACAAAGGCAAAAAAATATTAAACTATTAACAAGATAAAATATTAAATAACACACATCAATCAATTATTTTTTCTTCTACAATCATCTATTCAACTATTTAAAAAAAAAAAAACATACAAATCATCCCAAACATAAATTTTGTTCAACTCATAAAATAATTAATTTTTTTTTTACTTTTTCAACTTTTTTAAAAAAAATGTAAAAAAAAAAAAAAAATGATGTGACTCAAAAAAAATCAAAACTAAAAAACTGATTTTTAACATCTTACCAAAAGAGACCTGAAGTAATCAAGTTCCCAAACGAGTCTTAAAATTTGTGCATAAACTTTGAAAATTCCCAATTCACTGCCATCTCTACCTGTATGTAGGAAAAAATGTATCAAAATATTTAATATAATTTTTGTTCAAAATTTATGAGATAAAAATAATTTAAATAATTTTATTTTTAAATAGTAGACTAGTGAGAAACAAAAACAGAGATATTTTTTTAAAAAAATTGCCCTTCTAACCATTAACTTTTACTGGCAAAAAATTATAAAATCCAATTTTCAAATAAGGTGTTAGGAAAAAAATGTTATATAAATTCTAAATTTTCTATCAAATGAATGATAAAATGTCACATAGATGTGGAGTCTACCAAAGTCACAAAAATGTGAACCCTACACTTACGTGAGACATTTGAGTCTTACTTGGTTTAACTCTAAGCAATCGTTTGACATAAGTTAAACGGGGGCTTTTCGGTTAAAATACTCACAAATAGGCAAAATAAATTTTTTAGCCTGATAAGACAAAATATCACATTCAAATCATAATCATTTTATTTTTTTTCTTACAAAAGTCAAAAAAATCTATCTCAAACGAGACTTTTTAGTCCCCGGTTAAAATATCAAAAAAAAACTAACACACATCCCAAACGAACCCTCAAAACACAAGACTTGTTTGGTTTGTATCTCAAGATACAAGGTGTATTTGGTTTATATTTTAAAACATGTTTCTAGAAGAAAATTTTTAAAAACATGTTTAATTACAAATTTTCTCAAAAAAAAATACTAAAATTATTTCTATCTATTACACATAAATTAATCATTTTTTCTCTCTCCCCCCTTTCTTAATCATTTTTTCTCTCACACACATCTATTCAATTAGAATAAAATATTAAATCATTCCAAACTCCAAAAATCAAAGATAATTTTTAAAATATACAACTAAATAAATTAAAAAAATTACTAAACACTCCCTCTAAACTTTTTTTTTTTTAAAATTTATCTTTAAGCACAATCAAAGACACTCAAAGTAAGTGTAATACCTAATAAATAAATAAACAAATAATAAAGACAAGGGGCAGAGTGTAATAGTAATGGATGTACTACCTCATATCAACACAGATTACGACAAGAGAGAGAGTGAGGGGAACCTCTGTGAAATTAAAGAAAAAGAAATGAAGGAAAAAGGAGAAGAAAAAGAAATGAAGGAAAAAGGAAAGTAATGATAGGATAAGGAAAAAGAAGGGGAGGGGGAAATGAACGGAAAAGGAAAGAAAAGATTTGGGAGTAATGAAGGAATAGAGAAAGGGAGATATACGGACAGAGAGAGGCAAGAACCCGGTCAAATCAAAGAAAAAGAAATGATGGGAAAATGAAAGAAAGGATGGGATAAGGACAAAGGAGATTCGCGGGCGGGGGAAGTCAAAAATAAAAATCAAACCAAATTAAAAAAATAAAGTTAAAACAGTTCAAAATCAGATTATTTTAGCTTTTTTTAAATAAAGGCTACATATATAGTTGGTGTTTAGGAAATGGATTTTTATCTAAATTTTTTTAGATGTAGGATAATATTGAAGAAATTTTCTTTTTGGGTTTAGAAAGATAGTTGACTTTTTTTTGTGATTAGATGTGATATTTGTGAGAGAAAAAATGAAATGATTATGGGGTTGAATGTGATATTTTGTTTGAATGTGTTTTTTTTTATTTTACAAAATTTGTCTTTTAGTGAAAAAAAATGAGAAAAAAACACTCATCATTATTCAAGTGATGAAAAAAACACTCATCATTATTCAAAGTAAGTGTAATACCTAATAAATAAATAAACAAATAATAAAGACAAGGGGCAGAGTGTAATAGTAATGGATATACTACCTCATATCAACACAGATTACGACAAGAGAGAAAGAGAGAGAGGGGAACCTTTGTGAAATTAAAGAAAAAGAAATGAAGGAAAAAGGAGAAGAAAAAGAAATCAAGGAAAAAGGAAAGAAATGATAGGATAAGGAAAATGAAGGGGAGGGGGAAATGAACGGAAAAGGAAAGAAAAGATTTGGGAGTAATGAAGGAATAGAGAAAGGGAGATACACGGACAGAGAGAGGCGAGAACCCGGACAAATCAAAGAAAAAGAAATGATGGGAAAATGAAAGAGATGATGGGATAAGGACAAAGGAGATTCGCGGGCGGGGGAAGTCAAAAATAAAAATCAAACCAAATTAAAAAAATAAAGTTAAAATAGTTCAAAATCAGATTATTTTAGCTTTTTTTAAATAAAGGCTACATATATAGTTGGTGTTTAGGAAATGGATTTTTATGTAAATTTTTTTAGATGTAGGATAATATTGAAGTAATTTTTTTTTTTGTGTTTAGAAAGATAGTTGACTTTTTTTGTGATTGGATCTGATATTTGTGAGAGAAAAAATGAAATGATTATGGGGTTGAATGTGATATTTTGTTTGAATGTGTTTTTTTTGATTTTACAAAATTTGTCTTTTAGTGAAAAAAATGAGAAAAAAACACTCCTCATTATTCAAGTGATGAAAAAAACACTCATCATTATTCAAAGTAAGTGTAATACCTAATAAATAAATAAACAAATAATAAAGACAAGGGGCAGAGTGTAATAGTAATGGATGTATACCTCATATCAACACAGATTACGACAAGAGAGAGAGAGAGAGGGGAACCTCTGTGAAGTGAAAGAAAAAGAAATGAAGGAAAAAGGAGAAGAAAAATAAATGAAGGAAAAAGTAAAGAAATGATAGGATAAGGAAAAAGAAGAGGAGGGGGAAATGAACGGAAAAGGAAAGAAAAGATTTGGGAGTAATGAAGGAATAGAGAAAGGGAGATATACGGACAGAGAGAGGCGACAACCCGGTCAAATCAAAGAAAAAGAAATGATGGGAAAATGAAAGAAAAGATGGGATAAGGACAAAGGAGATTCGCGGGTGAGGGAAGTCAAAAATAAAAATCAAACCAAATTAAAAAAATAAAGTTAAAATAGTTCAAAATCTGATTATTTTAGCTTTTTTTAAATAAAGGCTACATATATAGTTGGTGTTTAGGAAATGGATTTTTATGTAAATTTTTTTAGATGTAGGATAATATTGAAGAAATTTTTTTTTGTGTTTAGAAAGATAGTTTACTTTTTTTGTGACTGGATGTGATATTTGTGAGAGAAAAAATGAAATGATTATGGGGTTGAATGTGATATTTTGTTTGAATGTGTTTTTTTTGATTTTACAAAATTTGTCTTTTAGTGAAAAAAATGAGAAAAAAACACTCATCATTATTCAAGTGATGAAAAAAACACACATCATGAGAAAAAAACACTCATCGTGAGAAAAAAACACAAATATCAAAGACACTACTTTTTTTTAAAAAAAAATTTATCTTTAAGCCCAATCAAAGACACTCAAAGTAAGTGTAATACCTAATAAATAAATAAACAAATAATAAAGACAAGGGGCAGAGTGTAATAGTAATGGATGTACTACCTCATATCAACATAGATTACGACAAGAGAGAGAGAGAGAGGGGAACCTCTGTGAAATTAAAGAAAATGAAATGAAGGAAAAAGGAGGAGAAAAAGAAATGAAGGAAAAGGAAAGAAATGATAGGATAAGGAAAAAGAAGGGGAGGGGGAAATGAAGACACTCAAAGTAAGTGTAATACCTAATAAATAAATAAACAAATAATAAAGACAAGGGGCAGAGTGTAATAGTAATGGATGTACTACCTCATATCAACACAGATTACGACAAAAGAGAGAGACAGAGAGGGGAACCTCTGTGAAATTAAAGAAAAAGAAATGAAGGAAAATTGAAAGAAATGATAGGATAAGGAAAAAGAAGGGGAGGGGGAAATGAACGGAAAAGGAAAGAAAAGATTTGGGAGTAATGACAAAATAGAGAAAGGGAGATATACGGACAGAGAGAGGCGAGAACCCGGTCAAATCAAAGAAAAAGAAATGATAGGAAAATGAAAGAAAGGATGGGATAAGGACAAAGGAGATTCGCGGGCGGGGGAAGTCAAAAATAAAAATCAAACCAAATTAAAAAAATAAAGTTGAAATAATTCAAAATCAGATTATTTTAGCTTTTTTTAAATAAAGGCTACATATATAGTTGGTGTTTAGGAAATGGATTTTTATGTAAATTTTTTTAGATGTAGGATAATATTGAAGAAATTTTTTTTTGTGTTTAGAAAGATAGTTGACTTTTTTTGTGATTGGATGTTATATTTGTGAGAGAAAAAATGAAATGATTATGGGGTTGAATGTGATATTCTATTTGAATGTGTTTTTTTGGATTTTAAAAAATTTGTCTTTTAGTGAAAAAAATGAGAAAAAAACACTCATCATTATTCAAGTGATGAAAAAAACACTCATCATTATTCAAAGTAAGTGTAATACCTAATAAATAAATAAACAAATAATAAAGACAAGGGGCAGAGTGTAATAGTAATGGATGTACTACCTCATATCAACACAGATTACGACAAGAGAGAGAGATGGGGGAACCTCTGTGAAATTAAAGAAAAAGAAATGAAGGAAAAAGGAGAAGAAAATGAAATGAAGGAAAAAGGAAAGAACTGATAGGATAAGGAAAAAGAAGGGGAGGGGGAAATGAACGGAAAAGGAAAGAAAAGATTTGGGAGTAATGAAGGAATAGAGAAAGGGAGATATACGGACAGAGAGAGGCGAGAACCTGGTCAAATTAAAGAAAAAGAAATGATGGGAAAATGAAAGAAAGGATGGGATAAGGACAAAGGAGATTCGCGGGCGGGGGAAGACAAAAATAAAAATCAAACCAACTTAAAAAAATAAAGTTAAAATAGTTCAAAATCAGATTATTTTAGCTTTTTTTTAAATAAGGCTACATATTCAGTTGGTGTTTAGGAAATGGATTTTTATGTAAATTTTTTTTAGATGTAAGATAATATTGAAGAAATTTTTTTTTCTGTATAAAAAGATAGTTGACTTTTTTTGTGATTGGATGTGATATTTGTGAGAAAAAAAATGAAATGATTATGGGGTTGAATGTGATATTTTGTTTGAATGTGTTTTTTTTTATTTTACAAAATTTTTCTTTTAGTGAAAAAAATGAGAAAAAAACACTCATCATGAGAAAAAAACACAAATATCAAAGACACTACTTTTTTTAAAAAAAAATTTATCTTTAAGCACAATCAAAGACACTCAAAGTAAGTGTAATACCTAATAAATAAATAAACAAATAATAAAGACAAGGGGCAGAGTGTAATAGTAATGGATGTACTACCTCATATCAACACAGATTACGACAAAAGAGAGAGACAGAGAGGGGAACCTCTGTGAAATTAAAGAAAAAGAAATGAAGGAAAATTGAAAGAAATGATAGGATAAGGAAAAAGAAGGGGAGGGGGAAATGAACGGAAAAGGAAAGAAAAGATTTGGGAGTAATGACAAAATAGAGAAAGGGAGATATACGGACAGAGAGAGGCGAGAACCCGGTCAAATCAAAGAAAAAGAAATGATAGGAAAATGAAAGAAAGGATGGGATAAGGACAAAGGAGATTCGCGGGCGGGGGAAGTCAAAAATAAAAATCAAACCAAATTAAAAAAATAAAGTTGAAATAATTCAAAATCAGATTATTTTAGCTTTTTTTAAATAAAGGCTACATATATAGTTGGTGTTTAGGAAATGGATTTTTATGTAAATTTTTTTAGATGTAGGATAATATTGAAGAAATTTTTTTTTGTGTTTAGAAAGATAGTTGACTTTTTTTGTGATTGGATGTTATATTTGTGAGAGAAAAAATGAAATGATTATGGGGTTGAATGTGATATTCTATTTGAATGTGTTTTTTTGGATTTTAAAAAATTTGTCTTTTAGTGAAAAAAATGAGAAAAAAACACTCATCATTATTCAAGTGATGAAAAAAACACTCATCATTATTCAAAGTAAGTGTAATACCTAATAAATAAATAAACAAATAATAAAGACAAGGGGCAGAGTGTAATAGTAATGGATGTACTACCTCATATCAACACAGATTACGACAAGAGAGAGAGATGGGGGAACCTCTGTGAAATTAAAGAAAAAGAAATGAAGGAAAAAGGAGAAGAAAATGAAATGAAGGAAAAAGGAAAGAACTGATAGGATAAGGAAAAAGAAGGGGAGGGGGAAATGAACGGAAAAGGAAAGAAAAGATTTGGGAGTAATGAAGGAATAGAGAAAGGGAGATATACGGACAGAGAGAGGCGAGAACCTGGTCAAATTAAAGAAAAAGAAATGATGGGAAAATGAAAGAAAGGATGGGATAAGGACAAAGGAGATTCGCGGGCGGGGGAAGTCAAAAATAAAAATCAAACCAACTTAAAAAAATAAAGTTAAAATAGTTCAAAATCAGATTATTTTAGCTTTTTTTTAAATAAGGCTACATATTCAGTTGGTGTTTAGGAAATGGATTTTTATGTAAATTTTTTTTAGATGTAAGATAATATTGAAGAAATTTTTTTTCTGTATAGAAAGATAGTTGACTTTTTTTGTGATTGGATGTGATATTTGTGAGAGAAAAAATGAAATGATTATGGGGTTGAATGTGATATTTTGTTTGAATGTGTTTTTTTTTATTTTACAAAATTTTTCTTTTAGTAAAAAAAATGAGAAAAAAACACTCATCATGAGAAAAAAACACAAATACCAAAGACACTACTTTTTTTAAAAAAAATTTTATCTTTAAGCACAATCAAAGACACTCAAAGTAAGTGTAATACCTAATAAATAAATAAACAAATAATAAAGACAAGGGGCAGAGGGTAATAGTAATGGATGTACTACCTCATATCAACACAGATTACGACAAGAAAGAGAGAGGGGGGAACCTCTGTGAAATGAAAGAAAAAGAAATGAAGGAAAAAGGAGAAGAAAAAGAAATGAAGGAAAAAAACACAAATATCAAAGACACTACTTTTTTTAAAAAATAATTTATCTTTAAGCACAATCAAAGACACTCAAAGTAAGTGTAATACCTAATAAATAAATAAACAAATAATAAAGACAAGGGGCAGAGTGTAATAGTAATGGATGTACTACCTCATATCAGCACAGATTACGACAAGAGAGAGAGAGTGAGGGGAACCTCTGTAAAATTAAAGAAAAAGAAATGAAGGAAAAAGGAGAAGAAAAAGAAATGAAGGAAAAAGGAAAGAAATGATAGGATAAGGAAAAAGAAGGGGAGGGGGAAATGAAGACACTCAAAGTAACTGTAATACCTAATAAATAAATAAACAAATAATTAAGACAAGGGGCAGAGTGTAATAGTAATGGATGTACTACCTCATATAAACACAGATTACGACAAGAGAGAGTGAGAGAGGGGAACCTCTGTGAAATTAAAGAAAAAGAAATGAAGGAAAAAGGAGTAGAAAAAGAAATGAAGGAAAAAGGAAAGAAATGATAGGATAAGGAAAAAGAAGCGGTAGGGGAAATGAATGGAAAAGGAAAGAAAAGATTTGGGAGTAATGAAGGAATAGAGAAAGGGAGATATACGGACAGAGAGAGGCGAGAACCCGGTCAAATCAAAGAAAAAGAAATGATGGGAAAATGAATGAAAGGATGGATAAGGACAAAGGAGATTCGCGGGCGGGGGAAGTCAAAAATAAAAATCAAACCAAATTAAAAAAATAAAGTTAAAATAGTTCAAAATCAGATTATTTTAGCTTTTTTTAAATAAAGGCTACATTTATAGTTGGTGTTTAGGAAATGGATTTTTATGTAAATTTTTTTAGATGTAGAATAATATTGAAGAAATTTTTTTTTTGTGTTTAGAAAGATTGTTGACTTTTTTTGTGATTGGATGTGATATTTGTGAGAGAAAAAATGAAATGATTATGAGGTTAAATGTGTTATTTTGTTTGAATGTGTTTTTTTTTTATTTTACAAAATTTGTCTTTTAGTGAAAAAATGAGAAAAAAACACTCATCATTATTCAAAGTAAGTGTAATACCTAATAAATAAATAAACAAATAATAAAGACAAGGGGCAGAGTGTAATAGTAATGGATGTACTAGCTCATATCAACACAGATTACGACAAGAGAGAGAGAGAGAGAGGGGAACCTCTGTGAAATTAAAGAGAAAGAAATGAAGGAAAAAGGAAAGAAATGATAGGATAAGGAAAAAGAAGGGGAGGGGGAATTGAAGACACTCAAGGTAAGTGTAATACCTAATAAATAAATAAACAAATAATAAAGACAAGGGGCAGAGTGTAATAGTAATGGATGTACTACCTCATATCAACACAGATTACGACGAGAGAGAGAGAGAGAGAGAGAGGAACCTCTATGAAATTAAAGAAAAAGAAATGAAGGAAAAAGGAAAGAAATGATAGGATAAGGAAAAAGAAGGGGAGGGGGAAATGAACGGAAAAGGAAGGAAAAGATTTGGGAGTAATGAAGGAATAGAGAAAGGGAGATATACGGACAGAGAGAGGCGAGAACCCAGTCAAATCAAAGAAAAAGAAATGATGGGAAAATGAATGAAAGAAAGGATGGGATAAGGACAAAAGAGATTCGCGGGCGGGGGAAGTAAAAAATAAAAATCAAACCAAATTAAAAAAATAAAGTTAAAATAGTTCAAAATCAGATTATTTTAGCTTTTTTCAAATAAAGGCTACATATATAGTTTGTGTTTAGGAAATGGATTTTTATGTAAATTTTTTTAGATGTAGGATAACATTGAAGAAATTTTTTTTTGTGTTTAGAAAGATAGTCGACTTTTTTTGTGATTGGATCTGATATTTGTGAGAGAAAAAATGAAATGATTATGGAGTTGAATGTGATATTTTGTTTGAATGTGTTTTTTTTTTATTTTACAAAATTTGTCTTTTAGTGAAAAAAATGAGAAAAAAACACTCATCATTATTCAAAGTAAGTGTAATACCTAATAAATCAGTAAACAAATAATAAAGACAGGGGGCAGAGTGTAATAGTAATGGATGTACTACCTCATATCAACACAGATTACGACAAGAGAGAGAGAGAGAGAGAGAGGGGAACCTCTGTGAAATTAAAGAAAAAGAAATGAAGGAAAAAGGAAAGAAATGATAGGATAAGGAAAAAGAAGGGGTAGGGGAAATGAACGGAAAAGGAAAGAAAAGATTTGGGAGTAATGAAGGAATAGAGAAAGGGAGATATACGGACAGAGAGAGGCGAGAACCCGGTCAAATCAAAGAAAAAGAAATGATGGGAAAATGAAAGAAAGGATGGGATAAGGACAAAGGAGATTCGCGGGCGGGGGAAGTCAAAAATAAAAATCAAACCAAATTAAAAAAATAAAGTTAAAATAGTTCAAAATCAGATTATTTTATCTTTTTTCAAATAAAGGCTACATATCTAGTTGGTGTTTAGGAAATGGATTTTTATGTAAATTTTTTTAGATGTAGGATAATATTGAAGAAATTTTTTTTTGTGTTTAGAAAGATAGTTGACTTTTTTTGTGATTGGATGTGATATTTGTGAGAGAAAAAATGAAATGATTATGGGGTTGAATGTGATATTTTGTTTGAATGTGTTTTTTTTGATTTTACAAAATTTTTCTTTTAGTGAAAAAAATGAGAAAAAAACACTCATCATTATTCAAGTGATGAAAAAAACACTCATCATTATTCAAAGTAAGTGTAATACCTAATAAATAAATAAACAAATAATAAAGACAAGGGGCAGAGTGTAATAGTAATGGATGTACTACCTCATATCAACACAGATTACGACAAGAGCGAGAGAGAGGGAGAGAGAGAGAGAGAGAGAGGGGGAACCTCTGTGAAATTAAAGAAAAAGAAATGAAGGAAAATTGAGAGGAAAATGAAATGAAGGAAAAAGAAAAGAAATGATCGGATAAGGAAAATGAAGGGGAGGGGGAAATGAACGGAAAAGGAAAGAAAAGATTTGGGAGTAATGCAGGAATAGAGAAAGTGAGATATAGGGATAGAGAGAGGCGAGAACCCGGTCAAATCAAAGAAAAAGAAATGATGGGAAAATGAAAGAAAGGATGGGATAAGGACAAAGGAGATTCGCGGGCGGGGGAAGTCAAAAATAAAAATCAAACCAAATTAAAAAATAAAGTTAAAATAGTTCAAAATCAGATTATTTTAGCTTTTTTTAAATAAAGGCTACATATATAGTTGGTGTTTAGGAAATGGATTTTTATGTAAATTTTTTTAGATGTAAGATAATATGGAAGAAATTTTTTTTTCTGTTTAGAAAGATAGTTGGCTTTTTTTGTGATTGGATGTGATATTTGTGAGAGAAAAAATGAAATGATTATGGGGTTGAATGTGATATTTTGTTTGAATGTGTTTTTTTTGATTTTACAAAATTTGTCTTTTAGTGAAAAAAATGAGAAAAAAACACTCATCATTATTCAAGTGATGAAAAAAACACTAATCATGAGAAAAAAAACACTCATCCTGAGAAAAAAACACAAATGTCAAAGACACTACTTTTTTTTAAAAAAAATTATCTTTAAGCACAATCAGAGACACTCAAAGTAAGTGTAATACCTAATAAATAAATAAACAAATAATAAAGACAAGGGGCAGAGTGTAATAGTAATGGATGTACTACCTCATATCAACACAGATTACGACAAGAGAGAGAGAGAGGGGAACCTCTGTGAAATTAAAGAAAAAGAAATGAAGGAAAAAGGAGAAGAAAAAGAAATGAAGGAAAAAAACACAAATATCAAAGACACTACTTTTTTTTAAAAAAAAATTATCTTTAAGCACAATCAAAGACACTCAAAGTAAGTGTAATACCTAATAAATAAATAAACAAATAATAAAGACAAGGGGCCGAGTGTAATAGTAATGGATGTACTACCTCATATCAACACAGATTACGACAAGGGAGAGAGAGAGAGAGGGGGGAACCTCTGTTAAATTAAAGAAAAAGAAATTAAGGAAAAAGGAGAAGAAAAAGAAATGAAGGAAAAAAACACAAATATCAAAGACACTACTTTCTTTTAAAAAAATTTTATCTTTAAGCACAATCAAAGACACTCAAAGTAAGTGTAATACCTAATAAATAAATAAACAAATAATAAAGACAAGGGGCAGTATAGCGACCCCGGTCTTTTCCTTTAGATTGTTGCATCCGGACTTAGGTTCCGTGGATCCAGGCATTATGTATTGTTGTTGTTGTCCTTTAATTCTTTATTTTTGAGTTATAGGATGTCTTTGGGCAGGTTTGTTTCAAGTTGGTTGGGTTTAGAAACCAAGTGTTGCTGTCTAGAATTTTGGACCTTTGCTCGAGCGAGGAGTTGGTCGCTCGAGCGAGCTGTTGTTTTTGTACTTCGTTCGAGCCAGGGTTTGGTCGCTCGAGCGAGAGTCTGTGTCTGGGCCTAGGACCTGAGAGTTGTGTTTCTTGGCTCGAGCGAGATTCCTTCGCTCGAGCGAGCGAGGTGTATGTTTTCGAGTTCTTCGCTCGAGCGAGCATTCCGTCGCTCGAGCGAGCTTCTGGGTTGCAGACCTGAAGCATCGAGTTTTTGGCTCGAGCGAGCTTTTCTTCGCTCGAGCGTGGTTTCTTGTGTCTGGTCGCTCGAGCGACCAAGTCTTCACTCGAGCGAGCCTGACCAGTTTATATAGGCAGCAGCGGGTTTTAAACAGTTTTTCTTGATCTTTTTGGATTCCAAACCCAAAGGTTCGACTTCTCTCTCACCCTACTCACCTTCTCTCTTAGATTTGATCTACTTAGGGTGTGTTTCTACCCTAGATCCTTCATTAAAAAGAGTGTGTGAGTCGAGGGCTTCGTTTTAATCTGAACTTTTGGTGGTTTGGAGCACTTTGGAGTTTGGGTCTTCATCTCCATCTTCTCTTTTTGGGCTATTTCTTCGAGGTAGGGATTTCCTACTCCAATGTATACGTTTTTTTCTAAGTTCTGGTATTTTGATTTGTTGGGGGGTATTTTGGTAATTTTGGGAAAACCCTAGTCGTTTGAGGAAATTGGGTATAATAGTAGAATTCATGAAATATGAGGAATTATTGATTAAATGGGGTAATTGGTTAATTTAAATCATATGCCTATTGAATTGTTGATTTAGTTATTTTCTGTTTAGAAATAACTGTTTTGGGCTATCGGTGGAGGATAG
The DNA here is from genome assembly GCA_036172215.1 of Camellia granthamiana. Classification (NCBI taxonomy): domain Eukaryota; kingdom Viridiplantae; phylum Streptophyta; class Magnoliopsida; order Ericales; family Theaceae; genus Camellia; species Camellia granthamiana. The sequence continues at coordinate 95,087,080 of CM069905.1, forward strand.
TCATGAATGTTGTAGACATTGCATGTGGATTAGGGATAACTGGAACTAATCATGTTGTTTAAGTCATTACATTTGACTATTGAATTAATACAGAAAAATTACATGTATTGATTGAGCATTGGCATATGCATATTGTGTGGGAGGAGATAGGGGATGTACTCCACGGTTTAGGGGAAGATAGGGGATGGACCTCTAAACCGGATTTTGTTTGGGAGGAGATAAGGGATGGACTCCATTAGCATCACTTTTATGTGTGCTTATTTATATTGAAGTGTTTTTATTGATACAGCACTAAAATGTGTATCAAACTGGAAGTATGAAGTGTTTTGATATGAGCTTGAGTCTCATTTGTTTTTGTGAATATGATATATAGTTCACTGTTATAAGATTGGCCAGGTTCTAAGCCATATTGATAATATTGGAAAGATAAAATATTGATAATAATGGAAAGATAAAAGTGTCATAGACATTAGTGTCATTGAATATTTGGTTAACCAACTATTGAATGCTATTGCTTTATTCAATGCTTATATTTGGTTTAGTATTTTTCTACTGGGCTGTGGCTCACCCTTTATGGGAACATCATTTTCAGGTTCAGGTGATAAGCTACCTCCAAGGACTTAGCTTGGAAGGGAGCAGACTTTGAAGCTTTATCATTAGTTATTTGTTTTTATTTGAATTACATGTAAACATTCAAGCCTAGGGCTTTATTTGTAATTGAGTTAGAACTCATAATTATGTGTCCAAGTGTTGGCTTGGCAAGATGTAAGCCCGTAGGGCATTTATATTGATGTTACATGTAATGTCTTTTAATAATACTCTGATGAATGAGACAATGTATTGTTTTCTTTTAATAATGCATGTCAATGTTTTATATTTAATGGGTTTAATTTTGAGGGCGTTACAACTTGATATCAGAGCGTATCGGGTTTGAATACTTTGGGTACGTGGGAAGTGATTAGTATCACATTGGGTTCGTCTCGTTTGATAGAGACTTAGTGTAATGTTATATGCTTATGTGATAACATGTTTATGTGATTATGTGGGTATGGAACGTAGTTTCTAGGATGTTGATTGGACCCTTGAGTTTCTTGTAGTCTTGTTGGAAAGGCACTTGATCACTGCTGTTTCCAACCGGAACTATAGTAACGCATTGGGACTATTATTATCCGGGAATGAAATTCGTAGGTGATTATGTGATTATGTGCTTACGTGGAATGAATTATTCTTGTCCAATGCATTAGGACGTGAGTGTTTAGCTTCGGCACATTTATTAATGTGCTAATGTCTTTGTTTTCTTTAATAGAATGTCAGGACGAGGACGAGGACAAGGACGCGGTAGGCGTGGTAGGCCGGGTAGGCAGGAAGTGCCTGTACCGGAGGAGATTCCGATAGTACAGGAGATTCCGGCAGTTCAGATTCTGCCAGTGCAGGAGGGAGTTGGCCAGGCCAATGTGGCCGAGCCAGTACGCCAGCAGGCTATGGGTGCTTTGGCCCGAGAGATAGCCGGGGCATTCAGGGAGTCAGTTGGTATTCTGAGGGCTGCGAATCCAGCCCAGGTTGTTGCTGCTGATGCAGGACCTTCTTTTCTGAAGAGGGAGTTCTTCCGGTCCAATCCAGACGAGTTTTTGGGGGATCCTAAAGAGCCGCTTAAGGCAGATGAATGGCTCGAACAGATAACGAAGACGTTTGAGATGCTTGGCATTGAAGACGAGGGGTTGAAGGTGACCTTGGCATCTTTCCAGCTAAAGGAGGATGCGGGTCAGTGGTGGAAGTTCACCAAGGGTCGTATCGGAGGTACATAGGAGGCTTTTGTGAATGCTTTCCAGGAGAGGTTCTTATCTCCAACAGTCAGGGAGAAGCTGAGAGACCAGTTCTGTCAGCTTAAGCAGTCGAGTTCTTCTGTGGCTGAGTTTGAGGCTGCATTTACTAGTTTGTCCAGGTTTGCACCTAAGTTAGTGGCGTCTGAGGAACGCCGTTGCATTGAGTTTGAGAAGAAATTGAGGCGCGGCCTCAAGTTGAGGGTTGTTGGGTCTATGATTCGGGATTATGGGCGTCTGGTTGATGCTGCAGCCCATACTGAGATCATGATGCAGGAGGAGGAGGAAAGGCAGAAAGGCTCCAAGAGGAGTTAGGATGGCCAGAGTGATGGTAAGAGGCAGAAGGGTTTTAACCCTTAGCAGTCTCAGAGTAGTTTTTCGAGATCGACTTTTCCTGTGCCGAGTGCTAGTTCGGGGAAAGGCAGTCAGAGAGACATCACTTGCTTCAAGTATGGCCAGTTGGGCCACAAGTCTCCAGTTTGTCCTCAGAGGGGAGGAGTTCAGAGAGCAGCATCTTCTTCGGCTCGATCTCAGAGCCAGAGTCAGGGTAGAGGCCAGCCGCTCACTTGTTTTCAGTGCGGTCAGGCAGGGCACATGAAGAGGTATTGCCCGCAGTTGGGTGGCACACCTAGTGCATCTGGTTTGAGGCAGACTCAGGGTCAGCAGCCAGCACAGTCGGGTCAGGCCTCGAGGGCCAATCAGGGGGCTTCATTGTCCCATTCTGTGCAGCAGTCTTATGCTTCTGGGGGTGAGCAGGTTGATCAGAGACCATCTGGGCGCGTGTATGCAGTTGCCGTGCAGGATCTTGTACCGGCTCCATCTATTGTGAGAGGTACCTTCTTGTTTTGCAACTCGATTTCTAATGTTTTGATTGATACGGGTGCATCTCATTCGTTTGTGTCTGCTGCATTTGCATCTGTTTTGGAGTTGGAGTTAGCACAGTTAGCGTCTCCTATTTGTGTAGTGTCACCTCTTGGGGGTGAATTGATTTTGAAACAAGGTGTTAGGGGTTGTGATATAGAGGTTGATTATCATAGAATCCCATTTTCCTTTGTAGTTGTGCCTATGAAGGGCTTTGATGTTATTTTGGGTATGGACTGGTTATCGTCATACCGGGCAGTTATTGATTGCTACCGCCGGAGGGTCACTTGTTGTACCGTGAGCGGGGAGTGTTTTCATTTTCTGGGGGACTGGGTTGGTAGTGTGTTGCCACCGGGGTATGTTCCGCGAGGACGGAGTGAGCTTAGTGGTCTACTTGCTAACCTTTCGATTAGTGAGGGTGATGAGACTCAGATTGTGTTGCCAAGGGTGGTTTGTGAGTACTCGGACGTCTTTCCCGAGGATCTTGTTGGTTTGCCACCGCATCGAGAGATTGAGTTCTCTATTGACCTAGTGCCCGGCACGGCGCCGATTTCTACGGTACCTTATCGTTTTGCCCCAGCCGAGTTAGTTGAGTTGAAGATTCAGCTCCAGGAGTTGCTAGATAAGGGTTATATCCGTCCTAGTGTTTCACCGTGGGGTGCACCGACTCTTTTTGTTAAAAAGAAAGGTGGTGCTTTGAGACTTTGTATAGATTAGCGAAAATTGAATCGGGCTACCGTTAAGAATAAGTACCCTATGCCTCGTATAGATGATCTGTTTGATCAGTTGAAGGGTTCCCGTTGTTTCTCTAAGATAGACTTGAGATCGGGTTATCATCAGTTGAGAGTCAGGGAGGAGGATATTCCGAAGACGGCATTCCGTACGCGGTATGGCCACTATGAATTTCTGGTGATGCCATTTGGGCTCACCAATGCACCTGCAGTGTTCATGGATTTGATGAACCGGATCTTCCGGGAATTCTTAGATCGTTTTGTAGTCGTCTTTGTGGATGACATTTTGATTTATTCACCTTCAAAGGAGGAGCACGAGGAACACTTGAGAGTGAGAGTGGTGCTTGAGTTACTTAGAGCCCATAAGCTTTATGCTAAGTTTGGGAAGTGTGAGTTCTGGCTAAAGGAGGTGAAGTTCTTAGGTCATGTAGTTTCTGGGGAAGGGGTGTCGGTTGATACATCCAAGACGGAGGCAGTGCAAGATTGGGCACAGCCGAAGAGTGTGTTTGAGATCCGCAATTTTCTGGGGTTAGCTGGGTATTATCGCCAGTTTGTGAAAGATTTCTCCAGGTTAGCTTCGCCTTTGACTAGGTTGACTCGGAAGGGAGTCAAATTCGTATGGAGTGAGACTTGTGAAAAGTCGTTTCAGGAGTTGAAAGTTAGACTGACCACCGCTCCAGTCTTGATTATTCCGGAGAGGGGGTTGGGTTATGCAGTCTATTGTGACGCCTCACGAGAGGGTCTGGGTTGTGTGTTGATGCAAGAGGGGAAAGTGGTGGCCTATGGCTCACGTCAGTTAAAAATTCACGAAAAGAATTACCCCACGCATGATCTAGAGTTAGCAGGTGTGATATTTGCCTTGAAAATTTGGAGGCATTATCTTTATGGTGAGAAATTCGAGGTATTCTCGGATCATAAGAGTCTGAAATATCTGTTTACACAAAAAGACTTGAATTTGAGGCAGAGGAGGTGGATGGAGTTCATTGAGGATTATGACTTCGAGTTGCATTATCATCCGGGGAAGGCCAATGTGGTGGCCGATGCCCTTAGCAGGAAATCTGTTGGTGACGTAGCTAGTATAGCCATCCGAGAGTGGAAGACGTTGGATGCACTTGGGGAGTTTGATTTGCTTCTGTGCGAATCCGTTGAGGCTGCGGCCTTGTTTTCTGTTGTTGCGCAGCCTACACTTGTGACTCGAGTGTTAGAGGCTCAGAGAGGTGATCTTGAGGTAGAGTCCCTCCGAGAGAAGATCTCCAGTGGGAAGGTTGAGAAGGGTTTGACGGTGTATCCCGACCTGAGTGTGAGATATCGAGACCGTCTGTTTGGGCCGGAGTCTTGCCGAGAGGAGGTACTCCGAGAGTTTCATCATTCGCGCCTTGCGGTGCATCCGGGAGGCACTAAGATGTATCGGGATTTGGGTCGCCAGTTCTGGTGGCGGGGTATGAAGAGAGATGTGGCAGCTTTCGTGTCTAAGTGACTTACTTGTCAGCAAGTGAAGGCCGAACATCAGAGGCCAGCGGGTTTGTTGCAACCCTTGCCTATTGCCGAGTGGAAGTGGGAGCATGTCACTATGGACTTCGTTGTGGGTCTTCCGAGGACTCAGCGGGGTAGTGATGCTATTTGGGTGGTTGTAGACCGGTTGACTAAGTCGGCGCATTTCATTCCTATGCGCGTTAGAGATTCAGTAGATCATCTGGCCGACTTATATATTCGGGACATAGTGAGGTTGCATGGGGTTCTAGTGACGATCGTCTCAGATAGAGATCCTCGTTTCACTGCCAGGTTGTGGCAGAGTTTGCAGAGTACTTTAGGCACTAAGTTGACCTTCAGTACGGCTTATCATCCTTAGACTGATAGGCAGTCCGAGCGTACTATTCAGATCCTTGAGGATATGCTTCGGGGTTGTGTTCTTGACTTTAGCAGGTCGTGGGAGAGGCACTTGCCATTAATGGAGTTTGCCTACAACAATAGTTTCCAATCTAGTATCGGTATGGCACCATTTGAGGCCTTGTATGGTCGACCGTGTAGATCTCCAGTTTGTTGGGCCGAGGTGGGTGATGCACCACTGTTGGGTCCGGAGTTGGTGAGGGAAACGACGGAGAAAGTTGAGCTTATCCGTAAGAGGCTTGTTACAGCCCAAAGTCGTCAGAAATCTTATGCCGACCGTAGGAGGAGACCTTTGGTGTTTGAGGTGGGTGATCATGTCTTTCTGAAGATATCACCTAGACGGGGATTGATTAGGTTTGGGAAGAGCGGGAAGTTGTCCCCTCGATTCATTGGTCCTTTTGAGATCCTTGAGAGGATTGGCAAGGCTGCTTATCGTCTAGCTTTGCCACCGCAGTTGTCCGGAGTACATGACGTGTTTCATGTGAGTATGCTTCGGAAGTATGAGCCGGATCCATCACATGTGTTGGATTGGACCGATTTAGTGGTTGACGAGGATGTCTCGTATGAGGAGAGACCGATTCGAGTCTTGGATAGGCGGGATCAAGTTTTGCGAGGCAAGACCATCCTTTTGGTAAAGGTTTTGTGGAAACATCACGGGGTGGAGGAAGCCACTTGGGAACGTGAGTTGGAAGTCCGCGAGAAATATCCGGACATGTTTACTGATATGTAATAATTTGTAATATGTTGGACTTAAGAATTTTATATATATGTCTTAAGTTGTAAAACATTGAGAATGTTTTGGTTTAATGATAGTTGTTTGACTCTTGCTTCATAATGGAAGTGGCATATCACATTTATAGATTGAATGTGTTTTATATATCATGGAATTAAATATGATATGAAAAGGAAATCATGTATATTGAAAACTGTTAAAATTGAAGGGAAAATGCATAGTACTGATGCAGGTTGTATATAAGTTGTTTTATCTACATATTGTGAGATGCCTCTTGATAAGAGATGAAATGGCCAGTTGTGGGTCAATTTGTTTACTGTTGTATTATCATATTGTTGGAATGTAAGAAAAACCTGTTTTCAAAAAATTTATGCTTAATTTCAGGGACGAAATTCTTTTAAGGGGTGGAGGTTATAGCGACCCCGGTCTTTTCCTTTAAATTGTTGTATCCGGACTTAGGTTCCATGGATCCAGGCATTATGTATTGTTGTTGTTGTCCTTTAATTCTTTATTTTTGAGTTATAGGATGTCTTTGGGCAGGTTTGTTTCAGGTTGGTTGGGTTTAGAAACCAAGTGTTGCTGTCTAGAATTTTGGACCTTCGCTCGAGCGAGGAGTTGGTCGCTCGAGCGAAAGTCTGCGTCTGGGCCTAGGACCTGAGAGTTGTGTTTCTTGGCTCGAGCGAGATTCCTTCGCTCGAGCGAGCGAGGTGTATGTTTTCGAGTTCTTCGCTCGAGCGAGCATTCCGTCGCTCGAGGCGAGCTTCTGGGTTGCAGACCTGAAGCATCGAGTTTTTGGCTCGAGCGAGCTTTTCTTCGCTCGAGCATGGTTTCTTGTGTCTGGTCGCTCGAGCGACCAAGTCTTCGCTCGAGCGAGCCTGACCAATTTATATAGGCAGCAGCGGGTTTTTAAACAGTTTTTCTTGATCTTTTTGGATTCCAAACCCAAAGGTCCGACTTCTCTCTCACCCTACTCACCTTCTCTCTTAGATTTGATCTACTTAGGGTGTGTTTCTACCCTAGATCCTTCATTAAAAAGAGTGTGTGAGTCGAGGGCTTCGTTTTAATCTGAACTTTTGGTGGTTTGGAGCACTTTGGAGTTTGGGTCTTCATCTCCATCTTCTCTTTTTGGGCTATTTCTTCGAGGTAGGGATTTCCTACTCCAATGTATACGTTTTGTTCTAAGTTCTGGTATTTTGATTTGTTGGGGGGTATTTTGGTAATTTTGGGAAACCCTAGTCGTTTGAGGAAATGGGTATAATAGTAGAATTCATGAAATATGAGGAATTATTGATTAAATGGGGGTAATTGGTTAATTTAAATCATATGCCTATTGAATTGTTGATTTAGTTATTTTCTGTTTAGAAATAACTGTTTTGGGCTATCGGTGGAGGATAGTCATGAATGTTGTAGACATTGCATGTGGATTAGGGATAACTGGAACTAATCACGTTGGTTAAGTCATTACATTTGACTATTGAATTAATACAGAAAAACTACATGTATTGATTGAGCATTTGCATATGCATATTGTGTGGGAGGAGATAAGGGATGACTCCATTAGCATCACTTTTATGTGTGCTTATTTATATTGAAAGTGTTTTTATTGATACAGCACTAAAATGTGTATCAAACTGGAAGTATGAAGTGTTTTGATATGAGCTTGAGTCTCATTTGTTTTTGTGAATATGATATATAGTTCACTGTTGTAAGATTGGCCAGGTTTTTGAGGCCATATTAATAATAATGGAAAGATAAAATATTGATAATAATGGAAAGATAAAAGTGTCATAGACATTAGTGTCATTGAATATTTGGTTAACCAACTATTGAATGCTATTGCTTTATTCAATGCTTATATTTGGTTTAGTATTTTCTACTGTGCTGTGGCTCACCCTTTATGGGAACATCATTTTCAGGTTCAAGTGATAAGCTACCTCCAAGGACTTAGCTTGGAAGGGAGAAGACTTTGAAGCTTTATCATTAGTTATTTGTTTTTATTTGAATTACATGTAAACATTCAAGCCTAGGGCTTTATTTGTAATTGAGTTAGAACTCATAATTATATGTCCAAGTGTTGCTTGGCAAGATGTAAGCCCGTAGGGCATTTATATTGATGTTACATGTAATGTCTTTTAATAATACTCTGATGAATGAGACAATGTATTGTTTTCTTTTAATAATGCATGTCAATGTTTTATATTTAATGGGTTTAATTTTGAGGGCGTTACAGGCAAAGTGTAATAGTAATGGATGTACTACCTCATATCAACACAGATTACAACAAGAGAGAGAGAGTGAGGGGAACCTCTGTGAAATTAAAGAAAAAGAAATGAAGGAAAAAGGAGAAGAAAAGAAATGAAGGAAAAAGGAAAGAAATGATAGGATAAGGAAAAAGAAGGGGAGGGGGAAATTAAGACACTCAAAGTAAGTGTAATACCTAATAAATAAATAAACAAATAATAAAGACAAGGGGCAGAGTGTAGTAGTAATGGATGTACTACCTCATATCAACACAGATTACGACAAGAGAGAAAGAGAGAGAGAGAGAGAGAGAGAGAGGAACCTCTGTGAAATTAAAGAAAAATAAATGAAGGAAAATGGAGAAGAAAAAGAAATGAAGGAAAAAGGAAAGAAATGATAGGATAAGGAAAAAGAAGGGGAGGGGGAAATGAACGGAAAAGGAAAGAAAAGATTTGGGAGTAATGAAGGAATAGAGAAAGGGAGATATACGGACAGAGAGAGACGAGAACCCGGTCAAATCAAAGAAAAAGAAATGATGGGAAAATGAAAGAAAGGATGGGATAAGGACAAAGGAGATTCGCGGGCGGGGAAAGTCAAAAATAAAAATCAAACCAAATTAAAAAAATAAAGTTAAAATAGTTCAAAATCAGATTATTTTAGCTTTTTTTAAATAAAGGCTACATCTATAGTTGGTGTTTAGGAAATGGATTTTTATGTAAATTTTTTTGGATGTAGGATAATATTGAAGAAATTTTTTTTTTGTGTTTAGAAAGATAGTTGACTTTTTTTGTGATTGGATGTGATATTTGTGAGAGAAAAAATAAAATGATTATGGGGTTGAATGTGATATTTTGTTTGAATGTGTTTTTTTTTTTATTTTACAAAATTTGTCTTTTAGTGAAAAAAATGAGAAAAAAACACTCATCATTATTAAAGTGATGAAAAAAACACTCATCATTATTCAAAGTAAGTGTAATACCTAATAAATAAATAAACAAATAATAAAGACAAGGGGCAGAGTGTAATAGTAATGGATGTACTACCTCATATCAACACAGATTACGACAAGAGAGAGAGAGAGAGAGGGGAACCTCTGTGAAATTAAAGAAAAAGAAATGAAGGAAAAAGGAGAAGAAAAAGAAATGAAGGAAAAAGGAAAGAAATGATAGGATAAGGAAAAAGAAGGGGGAGGGGGAAATGAACGGAAAAGGAAAGAAAAGATTTGGGAGTAATGAAGGAATAGAGAAAGGGAGATATACGGACAGAGAGAGGCGAGAACCCGGTCAAATCAAAGAAAAAGAAATGATGGGAAAATGAAAGAAATGATGGGATAAGGACAAAGGAGATTCGCGGGCGGGGGGAAGTCAAAAATAAAAATCAAACCAAATTAAAAAAATAAAGTTAAAATAGTTCAAAATCAGATTATTTTAGCTTTTTTTTAAATAAAGGCTACATATATAGTTGGTGTTTAGGAAATGGATTTTTATGTAAATTTTTTTAGATGTAGGATAATATTGAAGAAATTTTTTTTTGTATTTAGAAAGATAGTTGACTTTTTTTGTGATTGGATGTGATATTTGTGAGAGAAAAAATGAAATGATTATGGGGTTGAATGTGATATTTGGTTTGAATGTGTTTTTTTTTTATTTTACAAAATTTGTCTTTTAGTGAAAAAAATGAGAAAAAAACACTCATCATTATTCAAGTGATGAAAAAAAACACTCATCATTATTCAAAGTAAGTGTAATACCTAATAAATAAATAAACAAATAATAAAGACAAGGGGCAGAGTGTAATAGTAATGGATGTACTACCTCATATCAACACAGATTACGACAAGAGAGAGAGAGAGAGAGAGAGGGGAACCTCTGTGAAATTAAAGAAAAAGAAATGAAGGAAAAAGGAGAAGAAAAAGAAATGAAGGAAAAAGGAAAGAAATGATAGGATAAGGAAAAAGAAGGGGAGGGGGAAATGAACGGAAAAGGAAAGAAAAGATTTGGGAGTAATGAAGGAATAGAGAAAGGGAGATAAACGGACAGAGAGAGGCGAGAACCCGGTCAAATCAAAGAAAAAGAAATGATGGGAAAATGAAAGAAATGATGGGATAAGGACAAAGGAGATTCGCGGGCGGGGGAAGTCAAAAATAAAAATCAAACCAAATTAAAAAAATAAAGTTAAAATAGTTCAAAATCAGATTATTTTAGCTTTTTTTAAATAAAGGCTACATATATAGTTGGTGTTTAGGAAATGGATTTTTATGTAAATTTTTTTAGATGTAGGATAATATTGAAGAAATTTTTTTTTTGTGTTTAGAAAGATAGTTGACTTTTTTTGTGATTGGATGTGATATTTGTGAGAGAAAAAATGAAATGATTATGGGGTTGAATGTGATATTTGGTTTGAAAGTGTTTTTTTTTTATTTTACAAAATTTGTCTTTTAGTGAAAAAAATGAGAAAAAAACACTCATCATTATTCAAGTGATGAAAAAAACACTCATCATTATTCAAAGTAAGTGTAATACCTAATAAAATAAATAAACAAATAATAAAGACAAGGGGCAGAGTGTAATAGTAATGATGTACTACCTCATATCAACACAGATTACGACAAGAGAGCGAGAGAGAGAGGGGAACCTCTGTGAAATTAAAAGAAAAAGAAATGAAGGAAAAAGGAAAGAAATGATAGGATAAGGAAAAAGAAGGGGAGGGGGAAATGAACGGAAAAGGAAAGAAAAGATTTGGGAGTAATGAAGGAATAAAGAAATTACAATAATAATGAAACCCGAGTCTAGAACACCACAAATGACGGGTCAAAAACTGGAATCGCTGTAAAAAAGGTGTAATTTCGTTTTTTTTTTTAAATCAATTATTTAACCTTTATCTTTATTTGTAGGCCATGAAATTAATTTTTATAAGTTATTTATCAACTTTTATATGATTATTTATGGGAAGAAATTTTAAATTATCTATAAGTTATGAAATTAATTTTTTTTTACATTAATTGTTTAATTTTTATCTTTATCTGTAGACTATAAAATTAATTTTCAATTTTTATATGTTTACTTATATGGAGGAATTTTGAAAAGGCATTTCATAAAATAAAAAATTTAATAGATAGATAGCTAGATTGGGTTTATGTAATCAATTTTATGTTTTTAACCAAAAAACAAAAAAACCAAAAAAAAAAAAACAAAAACCAAACATAGCTATAACATATTTTTATCTTTATCGGTAAATTATAAAATTAATTTATTTCAATTTTTATATGTTTATTTATATAGAAGAATTTTAAAATTCAATTTTTATACATGAGTAATGAAATTAATTTTCATTTTAGTTAATCAAACAAATAGAAAATGAAGAAAAATAAAAAACATGAAAGAGAATTAAAGAAGGTTGCTACGTAAGAAAGAGAGAATTTTAAAATTATGAGAATTTAGGAATAAATATTTAGAAGGGTAATGTTAGAAATATCAAATTTTCTACCAAACAAATGACTAAATGTCTCATATAGATGTGGGGTCTGCACATGTGAGACATTTGGTTATTTATTTGGTAGAAAATTTAGGATTTCTACCATTTTTCTATTTAGAAGTTTTTGACAAAACAACTATATTTGGTTATGGTGGTGTTTGGGAAGAATTGTAGTTGGGTTTTTTTCTCATTTTTTTCACTAAAAGACAAAAATTTTGCAAAAAAAAAAAAAAAAAAAAACACATCCAGACAAAATATCACATCCAATCCCATAATCATTTCACTTTTTTTCTCACAAATATCACATCCAACCACAAAAAAATTCAACTATCTTCCTAAACATAAAAAAAAGATTTCTTCAATAATATCCTATATCTAAAAAAACTTACATAAAAATTTAGGCCAAGTTTGGGAACCTATAAAAAAGTTAAAAAGTCAAAAAGTTATTCAAAAAGTTAAAAAGTTAACACTATTCACCAAAAGTCAACAATTACGGCTGCACAACTCCCAATTCGAATTTTTCCCTACAAATCAATTTTTATAATTTTTTATTACACATTTTCCCATAAAAAATCAAAAAGTTAACCCAAATATCTATATTTTTTAATCTAAAAAGACAAAAAGTACACTTATTTATTATACCTCAAACAACCCCTTACTTCTCAAACACCATCTATATATGTAGTGTTTATTTAAAAAAAGCTAAAATAATCTGACTTTTAACTATTTTCACTTTATTTTTTTAGTTTGGTTTGATTTTTATTTTTGACTTCCCCCGCCCGCGAATCTCCTTTGTCCTTATCACATCCTTTCTTTCATTTTTCCTTCATTTATTTTTCTTTGATTTGACCGAGATTCTCCCCTCTCTCTGTCCGGATATCTCTCTTTATCTGTTCCTTCATTATTCCTAAATCTTTTCTTTCTTTTTTTTCCTTCATTTTTTCCTCTCATCTTTTTTTCTTATCCCATCATTTCTTTCCTTTTTTTTCCTTCATTTCTTTTTTTTTTTTGATTTGACAGAGATTCCACACACTCTCTCTCTTGGCGTAATCTGTGTTGATATGAGGTAGTACATCTGCCGTTTCTCTTTATTATTTGCGTAAAGGTTCTCCTCTCTCTTGTCGTAATCTGTGTTGATATGAGGTAGTACATCTGCCGTTTCTCTTTATTATTTGCGTAAAGGTTCCCCTCTCTCTCTCTCTCTCTCTCTCTTGTCGTAATCTGTGTTGATATGAGGTAGTACATCTATTACTATTACACTACCGTTTCTCTTATATTATTTGCGTATTTATTTATTAGGTATTACACCCACTTTGAGTGTCTTTAATTTGTGTTTGAAAATAAATTTTCAAAAAAAAAAAGATAAAAAAATTAGAGGGAGTGTTTAGTAATGTTTTTAGTTTATTTAGTTGTATATTTTAAAAATTATCTTTGACTTTTGAAGTTTGGGATGATTTAATATTTTATTATAGTTGAATAGATGTGTGTGAGAGAAAAAGTGATTAAGAAAAAGGGGAGAGAGAAAAAATGATTAATTTATGTGTAATGGAAAGAAATAATTTTTTTTTTTTTTGAGAAAATTTATAATTAAACATGTTTTTAAAAAATTTCTTCTAAAAACATGTTTCAAAATACAAACCAAACACACACTTGAGATACAAACCAAACAAGTCTTGTGTTTTGAGGGTTCGTTTGAGATGTGTGTTAGTTTTTTTTGATATTTTAGCTGGGGACTAAAAAGTCTCGTTTGCGATAGATTTTTTTGACTTTTGTAAGAAAAAATAAAATGATTATGATTTAGATGTGATATTTTGTCTTATTAGGCTAAAAAATCTATTTTGCCTATTTGTGGCTATTTTAACCGAAAAGCCCCCGTTTAACTTATGTCAAACGATTTCTTAGAGTTAAACCAAACAAGACCCAAATGTCTCACATAAGTGTAGGGTTCACATTTTTGTGACTTTTGTAGACTCCACATCTATGTGACATTTTATCATTCATTTAATAGAAAATTTAGAACTTATAACATTTTTTTCCTAGCACCTTCTTTCAAAATTAGATTTTATAATTTTTTGCCAGTAAAAGTTAATGGTTAGAAGGGAAATTTTTTTTAAAAAATATCTCTGTTTTTGTCTCTCACTAGTCTACTATTTAAAAATAAAATTATTTAAATTATTTTTATCTCATAAATTTTGAACAAAAATTATATTAAATATTTTGATACATTTTTTCCTACATACAGGTAGAGATGGCAGTCAATTGGGAATTTTCAAAGTTTATGCACAAATTTTAAGACTCGTTTGGGAACTTGATTATTTTAGGTCTCTTTTGGTGTCATTTGGGAACATAACTGCCAAAAACGCAAGAAAATCTCTTTGGGAAGTGCCAAAAACGCAACCCTAAAATTACAAATTAGGGCCTATGAAAAAAAATAAAAAAATTTAATCTCCTATGTTTTGTAAGGGTATTTTGGTCATTTTAATTTGATTTGACACCATAAATAAATATTAAACTAAAAAGCAAAAAGTCAACTTTTTACCAACTTCCCAAATCACTTCCAAAAAAGCCAAAGAGCTTGGTAAAAAGTCAAAAGCCAGCTTTTTATCAACTTTCCAAAACAAATTTTTTTTTATTTTTTTACATATTTTTTTAAAAAAGTTGAAAAAGTAAAAAAAAACTAATTATTTTATGAGATGAAAAAAATTTATGTTTGGGATAATTTGTATGTTTTTTTTTTTTTTTTTTATAGTTGAATAGATGATTGTAGAAGAAAAAATAATTGATTGATGTGTATTATTTAATATTTTATCTTGTTAATTAGTTTAATATTTTTTTGCCTTTGTTAATTATTTTAACCAAAAAGCAAGTGATTAATTTTCATTAGTATTATAACTTTGAGCAATGATATATCCACTTAATTTTGAAATTTTAATGATGTGGCAGAAAATAAAAAAATAAAATCAAGGCCAAAACATTACATCATAGTGTGGTCCACTACCATTAGAGCTCATTAGATTTCCTTTATTAGAGCTCTCAATCATTTTTTTATAATTTTATATTTTATTTTAACGTCGACAATGTTGAGCTATATACCTATATTAGTGGTTGGGCACGTGCGTTGCACGTAACAAGTGATTTTTTTATCGATTATTATTATTGTAATTATGTGTTTCGTATGCGATATGTATACAAAATATTAAGACTTGTATGAGTAAATTGATCTGTATTCAAAATTTAACTAACTTATAAATGAATATATACTCTATAGAATAATTTAAACAATAAATATGTAGTATTACACAATTTTTTTTTTTTTTTTATCAATTTCTCACTTTAATTTTTCATAATCCATACTAATAATACAATTGAAAGTATGAAATTAATTATACAGTTACACAATTTTGTTTAATATTCATCTCATAATACAAATTTATTGAACTCACTATTACATATTATTTGCATACTATATTGGTGTAAGAATACATTAATATTAATATGTAATATATATATATATATTTTTGGATAGGTAAGTCATAAATTAAAGACAAAGTTTACACGTTTACAAGGGGCATACCCCAGGTAATACAACAAATCACAAACCCACACAAAGGGATAAACTAATAAAAACACACCCGTAACAATCGGATTCCCAACAAAACAATAAAATCAAAATTGTCTATATATCATTTTAATCTCCAAGTACCCCCTACCATTCAAAAATAATAGATGGATACTTGGGGAAGATATATGGACAATTGGACATAAGTGGTAGAAAACCCACTAAAACAATGAAAAAACCCATGGGCCACAGTGAGTTGCCTGAAAGCTCACACGTGGCACCAACTAAAAACGGAAACCAAGCCTAACAAATTACATTAGGCCGAAATCACTGCCCCCAACAAGAGCCAACTTGACCACCCACGTAGAAAGGGGGTGGCCCCAAAAAAACCAACCTAACCAGCCACCAAAATCAGAAGCCATACCACCTCAATCTGACTTCCTCATACCAACGTGCCTTCCTAGATCAGAACAACAACATTGGGAAGGGGGGATTGCACATTGAAACACGTAATGCACTACACATACAACCACGCACGCGGGAGGCCGTGAGGCACACGCCCAAAAACAAGATGTTCACCAAGGCCGTCGCTGGTGTAGCAGCAACGCCAACAAAACTGAAACCAAAGCACCGGCGCCGGAAAAGAAAGAAAACCGGCGCCGGAGTGTATCCCATCCTCTCACAAACTCCCAACTTCCGTAAGCTAATAACAACGATGACCAAGGCAGAGCAAAAGCGGCCGGAAAAACCACACCGGAGAACCAGTGCACGTCAACCTCGCACTGGAAACGAGATTAACAGCACCGCTAGGCCACCACCATGGACGGCGAAACCACCGACCTGGAACACTTGAACCAGAACCTCTATATACACCAGCTTGGAGATCCAGTCCAAAGAACCAGGACACACCGGCCTCGCCCGTGTCCAAGACACCTCCGGCGACGCGCCGGTGTCCATACCACAACAGCGCACCAGCGGCACACGATATCACCAGCGGCACACGATATCACCAGCAACAGCCACCAACCTTCGACAATCACCAGAAAGCCAGGAAGATAGGAGGAAAGAGCTTTACATCCGAATGGTCGTCTGCAACAGACCACCGGTCAACGTAATATATTTTTATACATCACAAGTTATTGATTCTCGTTTCCAGTGTTATAAATATCTTAAATGATGAAATTAGTCATTAGTATACAATTGCTATACAATTGTCGTGAAAAAAATAAATATAAAAAGTGTAATTATTATTTATACTCAACTGAATAATTTAAATGATAAATGAAAAATTTTATATACATAAATATTAATTCATAGTTAGATCGTTGAGATGACAATATTATCTTAAATAATAAATAATAAGTAGGTCATTTAAATATATAATATTATACAAACAAATTTGTCTACTTTTCACTTTAATTTTTTCATAATTCGTACCTGTATTACAATTGAAAATATGAAATTAATTGCACAATTACACAATTTTATTTAATAGTTAATTTCATAATACAAATTCATCGAACCTACTATTGCATATTGTTTGCACACTATTAGTGTAAGAATGCATTAATATCAATGTGTAATGTATTTATATACATTAAGAGTTGTTGAGTCTCGTTGTGCTATAAATATTTTGCATGATAAAAAATAAAACATTAGTAATTAATATATTTTTATTTATGTAGAAAATGTAAAATATATATATATATATATATTTAAAGAAATGGAATGATATTATAACTTAATGTTTCAATTGATATAAGAATTTCATAATTATTTTCACGATTGCAGAATCACTTTTATGACTTTTATGAAACTGTTAAGCTACATAATTTATTACTAGCTTGTCACTCGTGCTATGCATGAAATAAAATAATATTATTTATTAAAAATATGATAATTATATTTATTTTTTTTGTATTTTGCCTCTCTTAAATAATTTTTTTATATATATAAGTTTAAGAGTATTGTTTCAAATATTTCTTTACTATAATATATAGTATAAATAGATTAAAATTGCTGGGAGTTCAAAAGTCCTCATTTTATATTTTTCTTTTCACAAAAATGAACACAACTTAATCATCAACGTATCATCTTTAATAGAATATCAAGAATATAACAGTTTTAAATTTTTTAATCTCAAAACAATTCCATAATCCCAACTAAGCAATTACACAATATTTATCAATATCAATTTATTTTTTTCAAAAAAAAATAAATCAATCAAAAGGTGAGATAATATTTTAACATTATTTTTCTCAACATAAATTATATAGCCATAATATGATGTACATACAAACCATACAATTAATTAAATTTATTTTCAGATTTTTAACAAATATCACCAATACAAGATGATTCACAATACCAATGTTCTTAATATTTTTACACAATTTTTCTTCTAAAAATTATTCTAACAAAATTTGAGAATAATATATATGTATACTTCCTATAATAATATATTTTTCTCAAAATATTCCTAATATGAATTTAAAATAATAATATGAAGAAAATCTTTAGAAAGAGGAGCAAACCTTGAATATTTCTGATCTTTTTTTTTTATATTATTATTATAATCAAATTTGGCTAAATCAGGTTGGGAATTTAGACATTTCTAAATTAAGAAGAGGTAATTACACCACAATAAAATAATTTATAATTATAACTATTAATTATTTATAAAATTTCTCACTAATTTATAATTATTTTTTCAATAAAAAAGTGGTTGTAACTTAAACAAACATTTTAATGGAGACTCTCACATAGATGGATTATTATAACAACATTCACTATGCTTGGTTACCACTTTTTAGAAAATTTTACTTTCTTATTTTTCGTATTTTTTTGTTTTTACTGATTTTTTTTAATATTTTGAGCAATTTTTTTAATTTTTAGACATACCTAACATAAATATACCTAAAAAGTAAAAAAAAAAAATTGAAAAAAACCTTTTAAAAATTCACTAAATACCAAAAATATAAAAAAAAAAAATACGAGAATTCAGTACATTTTTTATATTTTTGTGTATTTATTAATTTTTAAAAATATTTTTTCACAAATTTTTTTACTTTTTAGATATATCTAAGTAAGGTGCATCTAAAAAAGTTTAAAAAAAATGTTTAAAATTTTAAAAATATTCACTAAAAACAAAAGAACACGAAAATCAAAAAACTCAATTTTCAAAAAACTTAATTCAAAAAACTCAAACCAAACACACTAATTGTTATTTAAGACTAAAAATTATATTCAATTAGATTCATATTCTACATGTTTGGTTTCGGTTTTTTGAGTTATTTTTCCAGAAAATTATTTGAAAATCATGTTTTGAAAATAAATGTGTAGTTTTCAAAAAAATGCATTTGTAATTTCAAATTTCCCTCCACAATTGGACAGATAGAGGTCTGTTTCTAAGATACATTTAAGGAGAGGGAAAAAAAAATTGTCACATCAAAACTAATCCCATGTTTGCATTATATATGTACCGATTCTTGAATCTCCACTATAATAGAATATTCGTGTGGTATTTTCTCAAATTTTTCTGGAGGTCTAGAGAAAGCTGTAATCATTAGAATTTCGCTAATCCTCCCTTTCCGAAAGAAAGAGCGTGGAATTCTTTTTCCTTTTTCCAATGTCTTTCTACGGGGTCGCGGGTCTCTTTATTAGCGCCTATTTGTGGTGCATAATTTCGTGGAATGTAGATAGTGGTTATGATCAATTCGATAGAAAAGAGTGAATAGTAAGTACTCGATAAACTTTACGGGTGTGTTTGGTAACGTTTACGTTTTCAGTTTATATTTACAAAAATTTTATAAACTGATTTTTGTTTATTTTTTGTTTATGTTTAAAAAAAATTTAAAATATAAAAAACAGTGAAAAATGGCAAGTGGTGGCAAGTGGCAGCAAAAGACGGTGGTGAAAAGTTGTGATGGTTGGTGGTGGGTAGTTGGTGGTGGTGGTGGGTGGGTGAAGGTGGCGGGTGGTGGGTGGTAACGAGTGGGTGGTGGTGGTGGCAGGTGGGTGGCAGATGACGGGTGGTGGTGGTGGTGGTGGTGGGTGGGTGGGTGGGTGATGGTGGCAGGTGGTAGCGAGTGAATGGTGGTGGTGGTGGGTGGTGGCGAGCGGGTGGGTGGGTGGGTGACGGTGGCGGGTGGTGGCGGATGGTGGGTAATGGTGGCAGGTGGGTGGCGGATGGTGAGTGGTGGCGGATAGTGAGTGGTGGCGGGTGGTGGCAGGTGGTGGTGGTGGTGGGTGGGTGGGTGGGTGACGGTGGCGGGTGGTAGGTGGTAGCGAGTAGGTGGAGCGAGTAGGTGGTGGTGGTGGTGGTGGTAAGGGTGGGTGGTGGTGTCAGGTGGGTGGCGGGTGGGTGGTGGGTGATGGTGGTGGTGGTAGGTGGTGGTGGCAGGTAGTGATGGGTGGCTGGTGGTGGCAGGTGGGTGGTGAGTGGTGGTGGCAAGTAGGTGGCGGGTGGTGGTGGCGGGTGGTGGATGTAGTGGTGGGTGGATGCAGGTGGGTGGTGGTGGTGGCGAGGGGTGAATGGTTGTGGCGAGTGGTGGTGGCGAGTGGTGTGGCAAATGAGTGGTGGCTGGTGGGTGGTGGTGGCAGGTAGTAGGTAGTGGTGGCAAGTGGGTGGTGAGTGGTGGTGGCAGGTGGTAGTGGGTGGTGGTGGCGGAAGACGGTGGTGGAAAATGGTGGTGGGTGGTGGCTAATGTTGCATGGTAAAAAAAAAAAAACTCAAAACGGAAACACATTTTTTGTGTTTTCATTTTTTGGCCAAATTTATAAACTGAGACCACTGATTTATAAATCAAAAATTTTACCAAACAAGTTTTTATTTGAGTTTTTTTAATTTTTGTAAATATAAACAGAAAACTAAAAACGTAAGTATTATCAAACGACACCTACTTATTAAACGGTTTAAATTATCAAAATAAGATCTGTAATGAACTTCACAGGTCCAACAATATTATGCAATCCACTATATAAACTTTTTAATAAAAATATTAATAAAATATTTAATCCCTAGCATTTTCCTATTCTAAATGTTTGGTTTAAGTTTTTTGAGTTATTTTTTCAAAAAATGATTTGAAAATCTTATTTTGAAAATAGATATATGTTTATTTTTCAAAAAAATGCATTTGTAATTTCAAATTTTCTTCCACAATTGGACAGATAGAGGGCTGCTACTAGGACACATTTAAGGGGGAAAAAAAAAAATTTATCACATCAAAAGAATCCCATGTTTACATTATGTATGCAGAAAAATGTCTAAGACCCCAGTGGGGGTCACTAGGGGGTCGTGTGTGTAGGAAGGTGATTGGCTCCAAAAAAAAAATTATTTATTATTTTTATTTTTTTGAATTTCAACGAATGGGACGGCGCCACGTCACTGGGGGTCCACCCCCAGTGGGGGTCTGAAGCACGGCAGATGTATGCATGTATTTGGTTTGGATTTTCAAAATTTATTTTTCACAAAATTACATTTTTTTAGGTGTGTTTAGTTTGGTTTTGAGAGATAAATTTTTAAAAAAAAAACATCTTCAGAAAGAGTTTTGATTTTTTTTTTTTATTTGTTTGGTTATATATTATTTTTCAAGTTTCAGTTTGTTTTCATAAATGGTCAAAGTTATCCTTCCAATGTAAATATAAAATAAAAGGACTTTTGAAACCTTTGTTTGGTATAAATTAAAATGAGATTTTTTTACTAAAATAATTACAAAAAGATAAAATATATTTTTTAGTTCTATAAGATAAAATGTCACATTCAAATTATAATTATTTTATTTTTTTTCTCACAAAAGTCAAAAAAACTAAAAAAATTATTTCAAACGAGACTATTTAGTAATAGATTAAAATACCTAAAAAGCTTAAAAGCTAATAAAAAATCAATCTACATTGCAAATAAATTCTAAAAGAAATCCTAACCGTGTAAAACAATTTTTATTTATTTATCAGCACCATGTAAATCTTAACAATAGGATTATTTGAGAAGTGTTAGATTAGTTTACTTTTTGATTTTTTATAAAAAAATAAAATAAAATATAAATTAGATTTAAAATAATGTAATAAACAAATAAGGTAATTCAAATAATATAGTTATAATTTAAATAAAATAATATATATTATTTTAACACATGTCAAACCAGTATAATGTAAAACAATGAGTGTGGAGAGCAAGATTTTCCAGTAAATTCCCCTTCTACTTTTTTCAATTAATGTTTATTTATTTTTATTTGTTAATAACCTCTAAAGTTTAAAAAAACAAAATAGATTTTAATTGAAAAAATAAAATAAGACCCAAAATAAATAAACAAAGTTTGATCCAACAAGAGAATTGAAATCCAGATAATTTAGATGCACAAGTATTAGCGGCTATGATAGGTAGAGGAAATCTAATCCAAACCCATGAATCCGACCAATTATACCTATTTAAAATTCATATTAACCCACTTAAATTAAAAAATAAATTTAAATGGATTGCTCATTCTCAACCCAATTATAATTGGATTTACATGGATTGGTTACTCATTTAAGTCTGTCCAAATTCTATCACTAATTCTAAAAAAATTTAAATAATTTTTTTTAAGAAAAATTGAAAAATTTTGAAAAAATAAAAAATAAAAAAATATTTTTTGTAAAAAAATTAAAAAAATTTGAAAAAATAAAAAAGGGGAAATTTTCAAAAAAATAATAATAATAATAAATAAAATATATATTTTTCAAAAAAATAAAATAATTAAATTTTTAAAAGAAAATAAAAAATAAAAATATGTATATTTTTAAAAAAACAAAAAAAAAATATTTTTCAAAGAGAGAGAGAAGAAAGTAAATGGCTTGGTTGGGTTTATTTGTTCAACGTGTATCCAATCTAACCTAACTCGTTTAAGCCCATTTATTAAATGAGTGGGTTTGGGTTGACTTGCTTTAAATGTATCGCTATTTTGATCAGTCCATGTAAACCCAATTATTCGAGCTCAAACTCAATAAAAATTTAATGAATCAAGTTTGAGCTTGACTCGAGTTTGAGCGTGTTCACAAGCTTTAATGAGCTAAATAAATTATAAATTTATACTTACGTATGAGATTAAAATTACAATTGAAACTTTGATTATGCAATATATATAAACATACTAAAAGAAAAGTTTATATCTTACCAAAACAATAACATCTATCACCACTATTATATAAATGCAATATAGTTATTATTTACTATAAATAAATTTAGCTATTATTTATATTATTTAAATATATAAATAACATATTTATCCTATTTTTTATACATATATTTTATATTATTTAATAGATAAATAATATATTTATCTTATTATTTAAATAAATGTTAAATAAGTTGAGCTAACAAGCCGAGTTTTAATATATTTGAACTTATTTATTCTAACTCGAATTTAAGTTTAAACTCAATAAAAATTTAACGAATCGAGTTTAAATGAACTTTTACAAAACCGAACTCAAACTAATTTACGAACCGCCCTATTCATTTACAAAAGACTAATTCCACAGTCGAAAGAAGTCATACACATGAACAATTCTCCAAAGAACAAATCTATGTTAAGAAACCAACTCTTATATACACTCCATACCAAGTGGTGATTTTTTTTTATTAGTAGATGAGACAGTAATTATAATCTTCAGAAATATTTATATAATCGAATGGAGTACTAGTTCACAATAATTAAAATGTCTAACAACCAATAACTAAAACCCACCAACCAACCCACCAAACCCAAACCCGACAACTACATACAATCAACCTCCATAATGAAGGAGAAATAAACTACCGCACTACTAAGGATATCAAATTCTTCTCCATAGAAGTTGAACTCAAAACCTCATACCACAAAAAGTGTTACACAACCATTAGACCAAATATCTTGATTGCCAAGTTGTGATAATGACCCACAAAAACTTATTAAAGTATTCAATATTTATGTGTCTAAATAGAAAAAACATTAAATATTTTTAGAATATTATATTACGTGACATGAGAAAACACAGCATGCCCTAATTACAATTATGCAAATGGCTTCCCTCCTCCAGTCCGACGGACTGGAGGGTACTATTGTTCCAATGGGATCCACCACGTGTCCCGTTTCGATAATTTGAACCGTCAATGTGTAGAACTCATCGAGTATTATATGCCTGAAAAAAATCACATTGATCGGATATCGATAGCTATGTGATCAAATCAGATTTTTATAAGCCGTTTATTTTTTACCCTCCATTTATTTTCATACAAAACTGATTTGATCACATAGTTATCAATATCCGATCAACGTGCTGCTTTACATGCATATAATGCTCGATGAGTTCTACACATTAAACGGTTCGAGTTATCGAAACGAGATTCGCGATGAATCCTTACGGGCCCAACATTACCATTCAATCCGTAATTGGACCGGAGGAAAGCTATTCCGTTAAATTGGGAATATTGTTTCATAACTATCTAATAAAGATAGTTAGCATGTTCCAGCCATAAAATTTCGCTATGATTTTTTAGAATTCACCTATGCGATTTCACATTGTGCTTGGAAACTAATAAATAAAATTACACGATCGCTTAATAGATAGTCATTAATGTGTTAAAAAGACTTTAATTAATATAATAAGAGCATTACTATTAACCCCTACCTTTCTTTTTAGAACCCCAATCTCATTCATTTTGTTTTTAATACCAATTTTGTCCCAATCTAAAATTTCACTTTTACCCTCATTCCTAATCTTCTAAACCTAATTTTCCAAAATCTATCCTAACCCTAATCACCTCCGACAATACCACCATCTCCGACCACCTCTCACTACCACAACCACCACCATCTTTAACCACCTCTCATCACTACAACCTCTACCATCTCTAACCACTCCTCACCATCACAACTACCACTCCCTCCGTCACAATCAGCCATCACCTCTACCGACAAGCACCTCCATCCTCTATTGCAGATCTGAATCAGAGAAGAGAGATCAACCCATTCAGCACTGTTTTATCGAACTAAAAGGATTTGTTCAACACTATGTTTCTAAACATTTAGGATTCGTTGAACATTGTGTTGTCGAACATTTAAGATTTGTTCAGCACTGTATTGCTAAACCCACTCTACCATCGTGAACTCTCTATCCATTGCGAGAGAGAGCGAGCGAGCGAGAGAGAGAGAGAGATGAAAACCTAAGGTTTTCAAAAGAAGATGAAGAAGAAAAGAGATAAGACGGAGAAAGAATGCAAGAAATCACTCGTCATAGCCTATGATAAAGGTTTTAATGGTGGCCATTGTTGATGGGTCTTTTCTTTTGCTTTTTTTCTCACCTATGCTTGATTTGAATGCAAGAAAACAAAGAAAACAAAGAAAACAAATAGAGAATCCATATTAGAGAGAGAAGTGGAAGGGGTTTGGGTTTGGGTTTGGATTTGGATTTGGGATTAGGCGTATAATTGATATTAATGTGGAGGTGTAAAGAAAAAATGTAAGAGTTTCATTTTGCTGAGTGGTGGTTTAAAGAAGTAGGTGGGCCAAAGTAATTAAGTGGGGGTAAATATCAATCCTCATATAATAAATTATAAGGTAAATTATAAATAAACTTCTTTAAATTTAAATTCCCCATTGTAGTTTTACAAATTACATTCGGTTCCTTTAAATTTTTTATCGCATAACAAATAATTTTTTTTTATTAATAAATCAATTAATCATTTTTAATGATGTCAAAAATTTACTATATTTCAATTAACAATTCTAGTAATTTTATTATTATATAAAAAAATAATTAAGAAATTTATTTTTTTGTTAATCCTGTTAGATAAAAAATTTCGACAACAAATATTTATAATTTTTAAAACTACAAAGAGAATTTATATTTTAAACAAACCTCAAGGATGATTTTGCAATTTACCAGAAATTACATAAAAAGAGCAGATTATTTCTTAATTGATTCGTTGTTTACACTACTGTCATAAAGTTTTAAAAAAAAAAAAATTCTAAATTAAATTGATAGAATTCTATCTAAGATTAACTAAAAAGACAATTAATTAACCATAATATCAATGGAAAAAGGATATGTTACAAAACTTAAATACAAAAACTAAATTACAGTAACTATTTTGTATCTTAAAAAACAAGAAACGAAAAAATAATTAAATCTTTTATTTTTTCCTTCCTAAGCATCTTGGTGTGTGAAAATGGGTAGTCAGATTCAATATAAACTAACCCCAAAATGCTTTCTTTCATATAATTTTTTTTTTAAACATCAACTGTGATAACAATATCATGTGTCTTCTTTTCCTACAACGAACCAGCACCAAGCCCACCACAATGTAAATTGAAGTTCACAAAAACCACATATAACTCCATGTTTTTTTTTTTGGCCCACATACAAACAGACACAAAAGAAGACATCATCTTGTAACAAAGTAACCTCAGCATACAATAAAAGGGCTTCAGACTACTACTAGTTCTACTAATACAGATCAAGATAGGGAAGGAGGCTCTTCCACCTTTGCAGTCTGCTGCCGCTGCTGATCAGAGGACACTGCTGGACCATTATTATTATTACTGCACATCTTATCTTTAGATGATGGTGCAATCCTTGCCCGCTTTTTTTCTGGTCGATTTATATGTTCAGAAGGAGGCGCTTCAGACAACGGAGTAGAAAGCCCTGGCCCACCAAGCCGTAAATCTGTATTCTCGTCTGGGCCTGCCCATGCTAGCGGATTTACTGCCAGCCAAATATATGAAACACACTGTCATTAATTAATCAAATAGAACAAAAACTTAGAACTACAATTAATTTGGAGGAGTTTTCACAAGCAGCCTAGGGATGGATATATATGATTGAAAATTCTCCAATAAAAAAGGGTATATATTCTTTATATATATATTAGGCGTTTACGTACCATCAGCAGATTCAAGAAGACCTGGCATCCCCACATTAGTGCCACCACATGGAGCTGCTATCAAACGAACAGGAGCAGGACGCTTCCTCACGTAATTCTCTTGCAAAGGTCTTGGGATTTGAAATGAAAATTGTGACATAGTCACCCCTGCCTCCATGTACTCTGGATGTTCCAGCAAGTACCTGAAGTTAATCACAAGTTATCTATCAAGAGAGAAACAAGGACATCTAAGCTTTCGACGTGAAATGTTTTCCTCAAATATATTTTACGCATTTTCTATTGTTTGGTTGAACAAAAAGTAGAACATTCTTTAAAGAAAATATTTTTCGTCATAGTTCGACGTGAAATGTTTTTCTCAAATATATTTTACGCATTTTCTATTGTTTGGTTGAACAAAAATTAAGTATAGCATTCTTTAAAGAAAATAGTTTTCATTATAGTCTCCAAAATGACTTGCTATTAAAAATTCTGTGACTCAATTGTTCAATTGTTAGGAAGTTAACTTCCAGCTTGGCTCCTTCAGCACATTGATTTTTTTAGAGGTGAAGGGTGGCTCTACATTGGCTTTTACCCAACGCATACGATAGAATGTTTTGTTTCAAGTAACAACCAACACCGGAAAATACAAAGAAAAATATTTTTTTGTGGAAAATCAATTTACATAAAAAAATATTTTCAAGTGTAAAATACTTTACGTCGTAACAAATGGAACCCTAAAGTAGACTACCCACCAATAATTTGTTTACACATTATCTTGGTATTAAACTAATATTACTTGCAAAAAAGAAAAAAGAAATGCAATACCAGAATGATCAAGCAACATACCTTTGAACCTCAACCATAGAGCGAAGTCTCTTGCCTGGTGGTGCAACATAATACCTGAAACCGTCAAAAAAAAAATTCACAATGTCTGGTATTTGTCAGTGAATCAAAATACCTAATATGACCTCTGCAGCTTTTAGAAGGTGCATGGGACAAAGCTAACTAAGAGAAATTCTTCTAATAACCCTCTATTTTATAAGTATTTCTACAATGGATATCAAAATAGATCAATAATTAAGCACAGATTCAAGTTTAGACAAGACAGGAGCGGCAAAGTGTGTTCAAAGGAGTCAAATAGACAAAAAATAAAATAATAAAACATTTCAACTTGATCCCATTTTAGAAGTTTCCCGTACAGTAGAACTCTTTCATCCCCTTATCCTTTTAAAAGGTCAACAAATTTTTCAAAAAGACAAAAGAAGAGAAAAAAGTAAACTGAGAACCGCAAAAGAGCTATGTGGTGGAATGTTCCACTTTTTTTTTCCAGAACTCCTCTTTATTTCATTAGTATTGTATTCCTATAATGTATATGATATATGAAGAATAAAAAGTCAAACTGAGAACTGCAAAAGAGCTATTGAGGTGGAATGTCCCACCTTTTTTTTTCCCCAGAACTCCTTTATTTCATGAGTATTGTATCCCTATAATATATATGTTATATGACTGGCAACTATTTACATATCATGTAATAGTATAATAAAGGGTGAATTACACTAATGGTCCCTATAGTTTGGGGCTTGTGTCATTTTGATCCCCGACTTTTCAATAGTGATACATTTGATCTTGAATTTTGAATCTTGTTCCAAATAAAGACAATTGTAGATACTATTGGATTTTTTAAGGACAACTAAAGATAAAATTATATAACATTGATAAATCTTTTAGACATTTATTTATTTTTTTTACCAAATTAATTTTTATTATGTATTTGGATGATGATCATGTAAAATTAATTTTTAAAAATTAATCATGTAATTTTTATTAATTTTTATCAATTTTACATAATTTTATTTTTGGTGGGTAGAAATAATTTTTAAAAAATTTAAAATATTTTTGACATTTATTTTTGTCAAATTAATTTATATTTTATCAAATTGAAGATTTTGCCATTGAAATTAAGCAATGATATGTTCAATTGTCCTTATTTGGAACAAGATTCAAAATTCATGGTCAAATGTGTCACAATTGAAAAGTCAAGAACTAAAGTGACACAAACCCCAAACTATAGGGACTATTAGTGTAATTTGTCCTATAATAAATAAATAAATAAAAATTAAAAAATACAATATGTAAAATGTAATTTTTTCAAATATAAAAAAACATGAAGGTAGATTTTTTATTTATATAAATTGTTAACCAATAAAATGCCCCTCACCCAAGCACAACTGCTTATCCGGGCTATTAGTACAGAGCATATTAGCAAAGTCCGCTCGATCCATGTACGGAGCATTTCCACGTCATTTAGCCAGACAAATCAACATTTCCAACACAGAATAACTACACAGAGTTCATCAAATGACCAGAGTAATCAAATGAATCAACAACGAATAATTCCACAGAATTTATCAAACGATCAGAATAATCAAGAGTACAAATTTACGGTAATTAAAATAAACTCTTTGCAAAGAGATTTAGAGAAACATATTGTATACCACCCGAATTACCTCAAATCAATCTCCTCCGTCTCCAACACTCGAATCTCAATCTTTCTCCATGAATCTCCGAATTCTAAGCCATAAGATATGTAAGGTTTCACAAAATCTACAACTCTCCTCCTTTATGAAAATGCTTACTCTCACTTTAAACATTCTTAATCTAAACTCTAAAT
Source organism: Camellia granthamiana (assembly GCA_036172215.1). Taxonomy (NCBI): domain Eukaryota; kingdom Viridiplantae; phylum Streptophyta; class Magnoliopsida; order Ericales; family Theaceae; genus Camellia; species Camellia granthamiana. Next base: position 95,115,933 of record CM069905.1, read on the forward strand.
CTATATAACAAATGAAGAGAGATATAGGAAGAACCATAGAAAGAAGTTGAGAGGTGGCTCAATTTATAGGCAACTTGGTGTAACATACTAGTTGGAATATGAAAGGACACATTAAGATTTACTTGTCATTAAAGCCTACTAGTTGGAATTTGAAAGGACAAGTTTGAATATGAATGGACCACTAATAAGGATAGTAAATGAACCACTAATAAGGATATTAAATGAACAAGTTTGTCATAAAAAGCCTACTAATTAGGATATGAAAGAACCACTACTTGAAAAATGAACGGACCCTAACCCACTAGTTAGGTTATGAATGGACACTAGTTGGATTAAATAAACACTAGTTGGAAAATAATTTAAACATTAGGGTTTTTTAAAGAGAAAATATTTTTCAGGGGCTTCACAACCTATCCCCCTTAAAACAATTTCGTCCCCGAAATTCAACTACATACTGCCTTCGAAAAGCTCAGGGTTTCACAATCTATCCCCCTTAAACAAATTTCGTCCTCGAAATTGACAATCTCTTATACTCCAAAGTTTAATAACTACAAACTCTTCAGATAATCCGCTTTCGCTACGCACTCTGATATAAACAACCATTTTTTTTACCTCAAATCTGTTGGGTGATTAATAATTGGGTTCAGTATTTGAGGTAAAAAAAAATGGTTGTTTATATCAGAGTGCGTAGCGAAAGCGGATTATCTGACGAGTTTGTAGTTATTAAACTTTAGAGTATAAGAGATTGTCAATTTCGAGGACGAAATTTGTTTAAGGGGGATAGATTGTGAAACCCCGAGCTTTTCGAAGGCAGTATGTAGTTGAATTTCGGGGACGAAATTGTTTTAAGGGGGATAGGTTGTGAAGCCCCTAAAAAATATTTTCTCTTTAAAAACCCTAATATTTAAATTATTTTCTTAAAACCCCTCAGTTACTAGAATTATTTCGAACTAGTGTTTATAATGTGTAAATTATTTTCCAACTGGTGTTCATTTAATCCAACTAGTGTCCATTCATAACCTAACTAGTGGGCTAGGGTCCTTTCATTTTTCAAGCGCGGTGGTTCTTTCATATCCTAATTAGTAGGCTTTTATGACAAACTTGTTCATTTAATATCCTTATTAGTGGTTCATTTACTATCCTTATTAGTGGTCCATTCGTATTCAAACTTGTCCTTTCAAATTCCAACTAGTAGGCTTTAATGACAAGTAAATTCTAACTTGTCCTTTCAATTCCAACTAGTGGGCTTTTATGCCATGTTACACCGAGTTTGCCTATAAATTGAGCTCACCTCTCAACTTCTTTCTATGGTTCTTCTCATATCTCTCTCCATTTGTTATATAGATTTAGAGTTTAGATTAAGAATGTTTGAAGTGAGAGTAAGCATTTTCATAAAGGAGGAGAGTTGTAGATTTTGTGAAACCTTACATACCTTATGGCTTAGAATTTGAAGATTCAAGGAGAAAAATCGAGATTCGAGTGTTGGAGACGGAGGAGATTGATTTGAGGTAATTCGGGTGGTATACAATGGGCTTGTTTGGTTTGTGTTTCAGAAACATGTTTTGGAAAAAAAAAGTACGAAAACATGTTTGGTTTGGTTTTTTGGGAAATTTGTTTTGAAAAATTGTTTTGAGAGAGAGTTTTGGAAAAAGTGATTGATTTGATATGTGTGTGAGAGAGATTTGTTTGGAAAATTTGTTTGGTTTGTGTGTTTTGGGAAATTTTTTTGGGAAAATTTGTTTGGTAGAAAAAATTTCTGAAATTTGTTTCTGAAAAAAATTTCTGAAATTTTTTTCAGAAACACAAACCAAACCTACCCAATATGTTTCTCTAAATCTCTTTGCAAAGAGTTTATTTTAATTACCGTAAATTTGTACTCCTCTTGATTATTCTGATCGGTTGATAAATTCTGCGGAATTATTCGTTATTGATTCATTTGATTACTCTGGTCATTTGATGAACTCTGTGTAGTTATTCTGTGTTAGAAATGTTGATTTGTCTGGCTAAATGACGTGGAAATGCTCCGTACATGGATCGAGCGGACTTTGCTAATATGCTCTGTACCAATAGCCCGGATAAGCAGTTGTGCTTTGGTGAGGGGGGTAACTTGCAATGGTGGTCTAATCAATTATACACCAAGATCCCAATTATATAGCTTATAAACTATACGAAAAAATTGAAATAAGTATATTAAGAAATGATTGATTTGTTGATTTTCTTCTTATTAGATTTTTACAATGCTTATGCAAGAATTATCTTCTACCAAAAAAGCTAACAATTTTCCTTTTTTGCTAAACTTATTTTGGTCCCCTCCAAACAAAATTTCTACCTGCATCCCTAAATTGAAGCTAAATTAAGCATACACCTGATGTACCCGTACATCATATAGGCTGGACACAAGTTGTCATAATTTTATATAAGTCAATATTAACCCACTAAGACTAAGCATTAAAATGGATGAAATCCTATCCAATAACAGGACACGTTTGGAAGTATCCGACAAGTGTTAGTGCCTGAGATGGATACACCACCTTCTTAGAAGTATTTGCACTTTTTCTACTACCAACCATATGAAAAAAGCTAAATTACCATAGTGCATCTTTTCTCATCTTTTTCCCCAGGAGGGCCGCATAAAGGGCCATCCGTCTCTCTCTAATAGATATCTCCTCAGCAGGAAGTATGCACTTGATGTAGAAGCACCACACCTCCATGCCAAGTGTTTTTAACCATTACCAGCCAATACATGATAAACCTCAAATATACCAGTCAGTTGCTAGCCATGTAGTTTCCTGATTTGTGAAGGAAATATTGGTTTACTTGTGGAGATTGGTGACTTCCACATCTGATAAGCACTCCGTAGAAGAATAAAAAGATGTTCTTCATCACCTTTTTAAAATGTTACCAGACAAAATGAAAACCCTAAAACTAAATAAACAAGTTGAGCAGAGGGCTACTCTATGCATGTGGGATTTCTTGACATGAAATAAATAGAGAGACAAATGGAAGAGGATACATACACATCTGCAAACTTGGTGCTTCCTTCACCTCTGATCCGTAGCAGCCGCTGCCACCCAGGAGGAGGTTGGGCAATATTGGGCTTATCAATTGCCCAGAGCCTGCTGCCATCTTGACAAATGTCAGGCGGATCTTCACATGATATTTCAGGCCGCCACTCACGAGCTGTTTCACAGAAAAAAGGCTGCTCTAAAATGTGTTCGCGTATTTCCTCATACTTTTCCTTCGTAGGTATGAGCCTCCATTTAAAACAGTTGGCACACTGGACGGTGAAAGCCCCCACAGATGGCAACACTCTGGAAGATGCTCTTGGGAAACGCAGACGTTGGTACTCGGCGTCAGGGACAACTTCAATTTCACCAGTACCAGTAGCAGCAGGATCATAAACCACCAATTGCTTCTGAGCATCTTCACTAGACTGATTGTCATCATCATCTGCGCTATGTTCCTGTTCCTGTTCCTCTTCCTCTTCCGATGAAATTACATCTATGGGTTTCTGAATAGTGTTATCCAGTTGATCTGAGAAAGTAGAACCGTTGAAGCCATTTTCTTCCCTTTTCACCCTTAGGGTAATTTTTGTAGGCCGTGACTGCATCTCAATAGATCTCAACCACCTGGTGTAACAACTAATGAAAAATGCTCATGTAATTTAACTCAAAAGGCCTTCTAAAGTTTTCAAATATATATATATGTATAAGTATCTACTTGATTAGCAAATTTCAAATGGCATTTATCCAAACTTGTAAAAAGGGAACCATACGGGAACAAGAGGAATAGCATATCTGAAATTTGGCAGAGAGCACGTTTTAGACATTGGCTAGTCAAGTCTTAGTTCACTTTCGGTCTTCATTTTTAGCATAGATTAGTTGCTGCTTGTTCAATAATTAAAACTCGGTCTATTAACCTTTAGGTTGAGGGTTCAAAACTTCAAACCCGAGGGGGCATACAAAATTATTTGCTGCTGTAATAAATTTATTTATGTTTTATTACATTATAAAGGTCAGGGGAAAACCATGATCATCTTAAATTTGCTCAACCTAGAGACATGGGTTGGCGTAGTGGTTGATGGACCATATTATTGGCTAGTATATGATCTTGATCATCATATTTGGATACTGGCTAGTATATGTTCTTGATCATCATATTTGGATACATAAAATGTCTTAACAAGTTAGTGTCAAAGTTTACACCTTCAAATCCTTGTCCTAGTAATCGATGCAAAAGTCTAGCCGTCTATAAAATATCTAAACATACTTACATTACTTCTCATTCACTTGAGGAAGCTTTCATAACTGTATGATGCATGAAACAACCTGACGTTATGGAGTGATTTCTAAGTAGAAGTCCTGAATCCTTTTTCTTTCTTTTTTTCTTTTTCAAAAGCCCATTTATATAGGTCACTGTTCATGACTCCAACACCAACATCCTAAACTAAAAACCCTCTAGAACCCTAGCTTTTTCCTTACAATTCTGACATTCATTTAACAATAAAAACCTAAGATACTTGCTCTCCGGAATTTACAGCACCTAATACTTTTCACTTCCAGCAACCTATCACCTTTAAACCTTTCGTTATCAAGAAGCCTAAAATTGATCTTCCATCATCTTAAATTATACATTCCACAACCAAAACCCATAAACAACCAATAGGCTATACTTTTCCAAGTTTACCCTTCTCCTCATGATCCTCAAGTTTGACTTTGGTGTTCGCACCTAATACAAACTTGGAACATCCTCAATGCTAAATCTTGTGATTAGGCTGTAGGAGTATGGGCCTTTTACTGACCCTGTTCTCTGACTGTATAATTGGTGAAATTTGAATTTAAATCATATTAAACCAAATTTGAGCTATTGGCAACTTTGACCACTCTAAAGGGGGAAAAAATATTAATAGAAAAAATTGCACAATATAAATGAAAAAGACAACATAAAGATGCATATATTGACCCAAGCATAAAGAAGCTAGTTTTTTTTTTTTTTTTTTTTTAAAAAATTATTTAACCATCATAATTTTATCATCATTTATCGCGGAAAGGAAGTGCATAGACAAACCTTGCATGTTGTACAGGGTTCACTCCAGACTAGATACCAAAAATACAACTATGTCAATGTTGATTCTCAAAAGCCGTTTACGAGTCAATTTGACAGCTATAAAACCTCATTAAAACAAGAAAATTAGAACAACATGATCTCGTGTCACTAGTTCAAATTTGTTCCTATCAGATGATTAATTTGAATGCGTATCTATTTGATAATTTAATTGATATGGACTACATATATATTATTAATAGTATAGATTAGAATCCATATTTTTATCCATCCAAGTGTTTACAGATAGAGAAATATCTCCCAATTTTTCCCTATTTTAGAGATCAATTAAGAATATATATTCTATAAAGGTATGCAAAATAATGGGAGCTGCTAATACCTCCACCTAATTATGTAACACTCCCCACCCCTTTATTTATTATTACCATTTTACCCCTAAACACAAATTTCCCATTTTATTTATTATTACCATTTTACCCTAACACAAAATTCCCATTTTATCAGCAAATCAAGCCACCTCCCCACCAGTTCCAACCACCTCTCCAGCCCCTATCCTCCCCTATCTGCCACTCTCTGGCAACCCTCACCACCCCTGCCACTATCTAGCGCCGACCGCCACTCCCCAACCCTTCTACAACCCTCCCTCCCTCCACCTGCACCGCCACCACCCACCACCACGATGCTCCACCTTCTTTTCTCTCTCTCTCTCTCTCACACACACACACACACAATCACAAAGGGGTGAAAGCAGTTAAGGTTTCATAAAGGTGGCGGCGGCAACTAGGGATGGCCAATGTTATGATATATATGATCAATACCAAACTTCAGGACCTAAGCAAACAATCACGCACACAACGAATTTAGAACTGAGAAGTAAAATAACATAAAATCAAACTCGCCAAAGCAACAACAGAGATTTACATGATTCACCCAAATCTCAAGCTACGTCCACGAAGTCAACAAGGATCTCTCACACTCAATCTCTTGACAATGATCTATCTCTAACTCTCACTATTTTGTATCTCTTATTGAGATCACAAAATTTACGAATGAATAAAAAATATAGAGCTACATGGGTGTATTATTTATAGGCTAGCCTCAAACCCAAACATAAATTAATAAGGAAACCAAAACCTAAACTAACATGGAAAAACTTAACTGATAAGGAAATAGTTTAGAATCCAAATCTAACCAAACACTAATTTTCTTATTTCATTTTTTTTTTTTTTTTTTTTGGATAAATAATAACTTTATTAAAGAAAGCATCAAGAAGATGCAACAAAACCAAGACAACAAAAACAAGAAAACAAAACTCGCCTAACCAATTACATCATCCAAGAAATCTAAGAAAGAAAATATATCTGGATCCACTTTACATTCCAACCAACTATACAAAGTAACCAAGAAACAATCCTCCAACCACGACACCGAACGCTGAAGTCCTTGAAAGATTCTCCTATTTCGTTCCAGCCAGACCAACCACATTAAACAAAAATGCACCAACGACCACACCCGTCGCCGAGATCTCCCAACTCGGGCCCCCCTCCAACTCCACGACATGTCGACAACCCCCTTTGGTTGCACCCAAGTACTCCCAAAAAGAGAACAGACCAGCCCCCACAGTCGAGAAGCAAGAGAACAATGAAGAAACAAGTGATCAACGATCTCTACATCTACACAGCACATACAGCACCGATTCACAAACACATGCCCTCGACGAACCAGATTATCAATAGTAAGATTGCGGCCCAAAGCAGCCGTCCATAAAAAGAACACCACCTTGGAAGGAACTCGAGGCAACCAAATACACCACCAAGGAAACACACCTCCCACCTCCCCCACCAAACAGTGATAAAAGGACCGAACAGAGAACTGACCTTTAGCACCCACCACATCCCAAACCAACCCATCTTCTCCTCTACGTAACAAACCCAACCCATACAAAAAAGCGAATAACTCCCCCAAATGATTGACTTCCCAATCCTGAACCTCACGCCGAAGCTGGATATCCCAAACCACCACCTCCCCTATCCCCAAATACGAAGCAACCGTGGCCTCTCTATCCTTGGCAATGCTAAAAATTAAAGGGAAACGCGCCGTCAAAGCCAACGATCCACACCATTTATCGTGCCAGAATCTAACCTTCTCCCCAGTACCCACACGAAAAATCACCCTCTCCCAAAACTCCCCCTTTCCCAAGCAAATTCCTTTCCCCAAGCCCCGCCCATGAGATCCCCTCACTACCTCCGACTGCCAATCCCCCACATCAACTCCAAACTTAGAAGCCACCACCCTTCGCCATAAACAACCCTGCTCTGTGGCAAACCGCCACAACCACTTCCCTAACAAAGCCATATTAAACTGCACCAAACTCCGCACTCCTAAACCACCCACCTCCTTCGGCTGACAAATCGACCCCCCAATCCACCAAGTGATATTTAAAATCCTGTCCACCACCCCCCACAAAAAATCCCTCTGAAGTTTCTCCAACCGAGCAGCCACAGAAACGGGAATAACATGCAAAGACATAAAATAAGTCGGAATACCACTCAACACACTTTTGATAAGCGTCAACCTACCGCCCTTCGACAAATATTGCCACTTCCAGCCTGCCAAACGACGTTGAACCCGATCCAACACGCCATCCCACACCTCCTTTGCCTTGAAACTAGCACCCAGCGGCAGGCCCAGGTAAGTTACCGGTAACATAGCCACCTTGCAACCTAAAACCGCCGCCAAAACTGGCAACTGCCCAACCTCCCCCACTGGAATCAACTCCGACTTACTCAAATTAATCCTTAAACCTGAGACTGCCTCAAAACAAACCAAGACACATCGTAAGAATCCCAATTGCGCCACCTCCGCATCACCGAACACCAAAGCATCATCCGCATACAACAAATGAGACACCCTAATCGCTGACCCCATAGATGATCCCACTGTGAAACCTGACAATAAACCTTCATGCACAGCCCTAAACAACAGACGGCTAAAAGCCCCCATAACTAGAATAAACAGCAATGGGGATAATGGATCCCCCTGCCGAAGACCCCGAAAAGTCTGAAAGAAACCTGCCGGAGAACCATTCACCAAAACAGACATCTACACTATGGAGACAAAGAACTTCATCCACTGACACCATGTTGTCCCAAAACCCATCCGACCCATAATATAAAGTAGAAAATCCCAATTTACATTATTGTAAGCCTTCTCAATATCCAGCTTACATAACAAACCAGGCCGGCCTTCCCAAATACGAGAATCAACAGACTCATTAGCCACCAAAACAGCGTCCAGAATCTGCCGCCCCCTAACAAAAGCATTCTGAGACTCAGACACCACACCCTGCAAGACACCTCGAAATCGATTTGCTAACACTTTTGCCACCAACTTATACACACTCCCGAGCAAACTAATAGGCCTGAAATCCCTCACATCCTCAGCCCCTCCTTTCTTCGGAATTAAAGCGAGGAACATCGCATTGAAACTTTGCGCAAACTGCCCAGTCGTAAAAAAGGCGTCAAACACTGCCATGACATCCGCCTTGATCACCTCCCAACAGTGCTGAAAGAACGCTAATGTAAAACCATCTGGACCCGGGGCCTTATCACCACTCATCATCTTCAAAGCCCCCACCACCTCCTCCTCTGAAAAAGGCCGCTCCAAATCCTCCCTATCCTCTATAGAGAGAACATCAAACAAAACCCCATCCAACCCCGGTCTCCATGCCCCATCTTGCCCCCGAAAAAGGCGCTGATAAAAACCCACAATGCCTCCTCGAATCTCATCATCCGTAGTCAAATCTCTCCCATCCACCGGCATTCGCACAATCTGATTGGTCCTCCTATGACCATTTGCCATCCTGTGAAAAAAATTGGTATTTCGATCCCCCTCTTTCAACCACAAACAACGAGATTTTTGTCTAAAACATATTTCTTCCATCCGAGCCAACCGAACGTAGCCCTGCCGAGCTGCCTCCCTTCTAACCACATCCACCTCTAAAAGACCGTTAGAAACTTCCTGCACATCCAAGGACTGCAAAATAGCCACCACTTCTGCTTTATGAACCTCCACCCGACCAAAAATCTCCCTATTCCATACTTTCAAATCCCCTTTAAAAAGTTTTAATTTCTGAGCCAACATGCAACTAGGAGAACCACGAACCAAATAACTGCTCCACCATCTCTACAAACCCCTCCGACTGCAACCACATATTTTCAAAACGAAAAGGAGTCGGCCCACTACAAAACCCACCACTATCAAGCATAATAGGCCAGTAATCAAACACTGGACGAGGTAAATGACATTGCACAACCTCCGAAAAGTGCTCCTCCCAACCACTAGTAACCAAGAATCTATCAATCCGGGACATGTGATAGCCATTAGACCAAGTGAAACACCCCCCTGCAAAGGCAAATCAACTAAACACATCTCATCAATAAATGTACAAAACGCCCGCATCGACCCCTTCGCCCTACTACTCCCTGCTTTCTCTAACGGCCATCGAACTAGATTAAAATCACCCCCTACACACCATGGCTTAGACCATCAACGCGCAACATCCGTCAATTCATCCAAAAAAGCACTTCTCTTCAAGCTTCAAACCGGCCCATACACCCCAGAAAACACCCATCGAAAATTGTCTTCCACACACCGAAAAAGACAGGATACGGAAAAACCTCCCAACTCCACATCCTCCTTCACCACCACTCTGGTATCCCAACAAAGAAGAACCCCTCCTAACGTACCCACAGCTGGCAAATATGACCACTCCACAAACCGACCACCCCAAACCTCTCTCACTACTTCTCCGTCCAAAGCCTCCATTTTGGTTTCTTGCAAGCAAACCACATTCGGTCTCGCACTTCTAAGCACTGATATGATAGCTAGACGCTTATCCCTATCATTCAAACCACACACATTCCACAATAAAACTTTTAACTTCATTTCAATAACAAAGGACCTCCACGCGTTCTCCTTGGGCCCCGCCCACTCGACCCCCCTCCATGATCATAATTAACTGAACACTTCAATTTTTTTAGCTCCCGTAACCCCTTGTGATGCACCACTACTGAAGAAACTGCCTTTGTAGGTGAAGCCCCTTGCCTCCAAGAATTTTCTACTGCTGTGAAAAGGCTCAGAGCCTCAGCTTCATGGCCTTCAAAAGAAACACCAAGCAAACGACTGACCTCACCAATCCGACTAAGCACCCAGTCCGAGACTGCTTCTATCGAAGGCACCTCTTACCCATCCAAAGCACTCTGGTCTACGAACTCACCATGAGGCAAGTCGAAAGAAACGTCGCCATGGTGATCGAGAATGAAGCTGGCGAGAGGGTAAACCGCCAACGGCAGCTCTCGCCCAATATGCATAGACGGTGACACGTCCGTCGCACCCCAGTCGCCAACATCCGAAACTACGTCGTCAAGTGTCCATTGCTGCTCCACATCGTCGTCCAGTACATGACAAGATCCCCCCATCTCCTTACGATCATTAGGAGACGACACCAGAGCATCCATCTTCCCCTGATCGATAGGTATTGAATTCACGATCCGACCCGTCTGAGATGAACCCAAGTCACTTCGTAAACTCTGAAAAACATGGGCCACTGGGGTGGTTAAACCAGATTGGCCCTCAGAAGGTTTTGCAGCCTGGCCCAACTCGCCTAAGCCCAAACTCGTGGTATTAACCTTACGAAGACCCACCCTAATATTAGCTTGAAACATAATCTTTCGATCATTGAGCCTTGTAATAATAGGCCCATAATCTGTTTTAGAAACTCCAACTCCACCACCCAATGCTGTACCAGCCCAAAGGGGCATTTTGGTAGGACGGGCCCACTGCCCCAACCTTTTCGGAATCCAAGCCTTATGAGATCCGACCCGCGACTGTGATTTAGGCAGTAACAAGTTCTCCTTCCCCAAATCACGTTTGACCAGTTCTGAGATCATCTCGCACCAGATCGATTTTCTCCTTCCCCAAATCACGGCGCCATCTCGCACTTCAAATCGCATCAAATCTCGATATTCCTTATCTAACCCACGACGATCACGTTGCTCCGGGCGTCGCACAAAACTCCACCACCAGTCCATCCTCCCGACCAAATTGGCAGCATATATCGCCAATCACCCCATCGAATAATAATTCGCACCGGAACACCCCTCGCTGTTCCACGAACTTTGATTCGAACACAACCCAGAGGTCCCTCCAGTAGCGTCACACAATTAGCCTCCAGAAATCCCCCACAACGATCCCCGATAGCACGAAACACCTGCGCTCCCATGAAGATGCAGCGGAAGACCCAGCACCTGTACCCCAAAAACTCTGATGCTGCGATTGGTTACTTTCCCTAGCACAGCACGCCTCCGGCGACCACTAATCAAGGCTCAGGCATCGGCCTTTAACCATCCAATCGCCCGCCAAAATTCTAGTTGCATCTACCTTAGATGAAAAGACAAACAACACATACCGTCCTCCGATGGCCTTCACCTGCACACCTCCACTAACTGACCACATCCGCAACACCCATGCTGAAAGGCAAGACAGCTCCATCCCCCTTCTCCCCTAACTCCCCCACTCTCCCCACCAAACACGAATCCAGAAAGGAGACCCAGTCTGCACCAGACCCCTATCTCACCACCACATCGTCCTCCCCAGCCCCTGGAACGACCACCACATTCCCAGTCGGCCATGTAGAACCTCTCCCCCCTCTCCATTCCTACCCTATAGTGACCCAACCATTCCCCATCGAAAACCCATCTAAAACAAGAGCAGCACCCTCCCACCCATCCCCAAACAATGATTGGGGAAGAAAATTTTGATTACGACGGTCGCCCATTTGAACCACAATCTGGACTGCAGACCCCATCTCCTCAGGACACAACCAACACGCCATACTACGTCGGCCCCCAGAAACCCGACCTAAAAACACCCCACCATAGTTCGTCGTAGATGCCTTCCGCATTTAAGCCGCAACCCATTTTATCTCTACACAAAACAAGGCGATAACTCCTCGAACCCCATGCTCCCGTTCCACAATATCTACACGCCGCCGACCAATCGCATCTGCCTGCCCCTTTCTAAACTCAAAAGACCTATCGCCCAGAAAAATCAGCCTCCGACGAAGCACGACCGGCTCCGTCGAAATATTCATAACTCACTTGGAACTAATAGGTTGTACCTATATTTTGAACTCAAAAACCCATACACTTTGTCATCTATGCAAAACAATCTGATTAGGTTTAGTCTTGTTTCAGGCCCCACCAATAACAATCTCCCACTTGGAGACTAATCAAGACATGAACAATCTTCACCCATAACTCTACAAAACACTGCAATGACTCGAACCATCAATCTCACATGCCAATGCCAACTGAAGTTGCATATAGCTTCAGCTTGTCAACTGTAACCACCTTATGTTTAGTCTTGTTTCAGGCTCCACCAACAACAATCCCCTATTTGGAGACTAATCAAGACATTAACAATTTTTACGCATAACTCTACAAAACACCGCAATGACTCAAACCATCAACCTCACGTGCCAATGCCAATTGAAGTTGCATATAGCTTCAGCTTCTCAACTGTAACCACCATGGTTAACATATATGCGAGATTTTCACTTGTGTGGATGTTCTTTAAGTTGAACTTGCCATCCTCCAAGAATGAATGAACAAAATGGTACTTTATATCAATCTTCGCAAGATGTATTGCACTTTGACTGTCATTGTACAACTTGCAATCATCGAACTTCTTCCATAATTCACCTAAGAAATTTTGTAACCATACCATCTCTTTGCAAACATACTCCGCTTTTGTGGTTGAGATAGTCACAATCTTCTGCAACTGAGAGACCCAACTAATTGCAGCACTGCCAAGAGTAAACACATACCCTATTGTGCTCTTCCTACTATCAATGTCAACTGCTAAATTAGAATTAATATATCCAAGCAAGTTGATCTTTGTGCTGCCCTACCAAAGAACCATATCACTCGTACCTCTGAGATACCTAAATACCCACTTGGCAGCTTCCCTATGTACTTTTCCAGGATTGTTCATGAATCTGCTAACAACTCTCACTGCATAGGCATTGGGCAATGTCTGGTCTCAAACAGACCATGGCACACATCAACCTACCAATAACTAAAGCATATGGTGCCTTCGCCATGTATTTTTGCTCTTCATGTGTAGTTGTTTGTCAAACTAAAGTGGCTTGCTAATGGAGTGCCTACAAGCTTTGCACACTCCATGTTGAATCTATTGAGTACTTTTTCAATGTAGCTTCATTTTATTGTTCCTCTTGTCCCTGCTAATTTGCATCCCTAAGTTTTGTTTTGCCGCACCTAAATCTTTCATTGTAAACTGTTTGGACAACTCCTTGAGAGTTAAAATATCATCGATGCTTGAACCTGCAACAAGCATATCATCTACATACAAGAGAAGTATTAAATATTAAGTGTCAAGCTTTTTGTAATAATGACAATGATCACCATGGCACCAATGGAAGCCACACTTGCCATGAAGCTATCAAATTTTATGTACCATTGTCCAGGCACTTGTTTTAGCCCATACAAACTCTTCTTCAATTTACATACTAGATTTTCTTTCCTAGCCACATCATAGCCCTGTAGTTGATGCATGTAGATATCCTCTTCTAAATCACCATGAAGGAATGTAGTTTTAACATCTAACTGCTCTAGATGTAGATCTTCAACCGCAACAATGCTAAATACGGTACGAATTGTAGAAATTTTTACCACGGAAGAGAAAATCTCGATATAATCGTACTTGATTTTTGTTGGAAACCTTTCACCACCATCTTGGTCTTGTATAGCTTGGTGCCATCAGGTTCTTCATTGTACTAATTCCCAAGTCCAATTCGCTTGTCTCAACCTATAAAGCTTCCTCATAATATTTTGGTTCACCATTATCAATTAACAATAGATAATGCAAGGAAGAAGAATAATGATTAACGTGTTTCTTGTCTTGTTGACCTCCTAAGCAGTGGGACTCCAAAAATTTATGAGGATGAGGTCACTCCAAAAACTTAAGTTCCACAAATTTTATGAGGAAAAAAAAATTAAAGTAATCAAAATTTGACCTTCTTCAACTTTAAGTAAAATAAACTTCTAATAAAATACTATTGTCTTATGAGAACAAAAAATAAAAAAATACATAAATTTCTACAATTGTATTCGACAAGGTGTCATTTTTTGGAATCGTTGCATGATAACCTCATTGTCAATAGTGTCAAACACATTGTTTTCTATAGATGTTATCAAGTAATCATTCAACCATTGATCTCTCATTCGGTTACATAACCAACTCTTTACATATTTCATTGCCGAGAAAACTCTTTCTACTGTAGCGATTGCAACTGATTAAAGTAATGATAATTTCACAAGCAAATATACCAATGGATGTATAAAATTCTTCTTTGTCTTCACCAACTTCATAGTGGGTGGGTTTATTACTTTGTTGGTGGGGTCAATTGGTGAATAAGTAAATGTTTTATCATAAAAAAATAAAATAAAATAAAATAAATTTAAGGATTTTGCCATGACTGGTGGGGGGATGGGACCCCATTAGTCCTTAAGTGGTGTCGCTCCTGCTCCTAAGAGGACGAGGAGGCTACATCTTAGTGGGTGGTGTAAACTTCACATTAGTATCTTGAGGTTTCAACACATCATTATTAGAAATCTCTTCAAGTTCAACTATTTTAGGTTCTTTAGTCTTGTCATCAAGCCTATCCTTGTACATGACAGATTCGTTAAACACCATATCCATTATTTGTCAATTTTTCATGTCCCAAAACCGATACCCATAATTATTAGAGCCATACCCAATAAAGATGTACTTGTAAGATTTGGGAACTAATTTGCTTCTTTTATCAAAATTAATATGAACATAAGAGATACAATCAATTATTTTTAAATGAGATAAATTTACCTCTTTACCAGTCCACGCTTCTTCTGGGATTCCGCAATTTAGAGGAACTGAAAGACCTTCATTAATCAAATATGTTGATGTACCGTTTCGACTTCTAATGATGTTATCGCAATCCCACTATAGGTACCAGAGTCTCGTAGAGAGTACCTTCCCTTTTTTCGCGAGCCACTACCATGGCTACTTTGGTCATCTTCCACGTATCATCGTCAAAGAATGTCACAATACCGAAATCTGAGTTAGCCAACAAAAATCAAATTCTTCTTCAAACATAGCACATGTCTGACATCATTGATTTTCAAAATTATTCTGTTGGGCTGGTATATTTGAACTTCACCCTTGCCGATTATGTTATAGATTTCATTGTTTCTAAGGTAAACCTTTCCAAAATTATGTGAGACATAATTGTGGAGCAACTCCTAGTGCGAGGTAGCGTGAAACGACACACTAAAATCAATCACCCACAATTCTCCACTAGTTTCTAAAGCCAACACCAATGCTTCAAAACCCTCTTCATAAAAAAACATTCACAAACTCCTCACCTTGGTTATTGTCGTTTTGTTTCTTAACTTTGCAGTCCCGATTTGCGTGACCAATCTTACCGTAACCTCAACACTTGCCTGTAAACTTTGGTCGAGACGAAAATCGACCATTCCTGGATTTACTTGTGCTTCTCTTCTTGTTGTTGCCCTTGTTGGGCTTCGTGCCTCTCTCATCTGTTGCCAATGCTGGACTAGAGCTTTCACTGTTATCTTTTCTTCAGGTGTTTTCATTCAAAACGAAACCCACCACGTGATCCATGCTCAACTTTGCCAAATCGATGGAATTGCTCAGTGCAACAACCAACGAATTCCAATTCTCAAGAAGACTTAATAACAGTGCCAAAACCTTGACTTCTTCATCAAACGAGATACTAATTGATTCCAACTGACTGATCGTTGAGTTGAAATCGTTAGCGTAAATTACACTTTGCACCCCTGCACTTTGCACCAAATCTCACTTTAGCCCCTACACATGAAATCATGACAATCACCCCTGCACTTCTGGTCAAATCCCACTTTGGTCCCTACACATAAAATCGTGACAATCAACCCCCAGCACTTTGCTCAGATCACAAGTGTCAATGTCCATTTTCTGTTACTTCATTTTTAAATTTTTAACAAAATCTATTCATGTGACAAAAATGTGACACTACGAAATGAGGACAAGAGAGGAAAATCATTCATGTTTCTCACCAATATACTTTGTTCTATGTGATAAGCACATGAGAATTATATAATACAATATATATGTGTGTGTGTGTGTGTGTTCATATGGTAAAAATTGGGACAAAGAGGCAAGAAAATAAAGCTTTTTTAAAAAAAAAATACAAGAAAATAAAGCTTTTGAAATAAATAAAAATGCAACAAAGAAATCAAAGAAAAAGGAAAATGAATAAACAAAAGATTGTGTAACCGTGAAGAACAGAGTTCCATAATTCCAGTTTATGCAAAACCCTAGTTGATCTTCTTAATCGTTCACAATTTGCATTTTGTTTTAGACTAATACAATCATAATTTGATGTAAATTTTGGGATAAAGTGTATTGGTGGAAAATATAAATAATTTTCCTCTCTTACTCTCATATCATCACATTCTTGTAACATAACTAGATTATGTTAAAGATTTAAACAATTGAGCAACAGAAAGTGGACTTTGACACTGTTGTAGGGACTAAAATGAGATTTGACCCAAAGTACAGGGGGTTGATTGTCACAATTTCATGTGTAAGGACCAAAGTAGGATTTAAGCAAAAGTTCAGGGGGTTGACTATCATAATTTTATATGTAAGGGCTAAGGTAGAATTTAGTGCAAAGTGCAAGGGTGCAAAGTGTAATTTACCCAAATCATTAATATGCTCAATCACAACTCCCCCTTTGAACATCTTCAAGTTGAACAACTTCTTGGTCAAATGGACTTTGTTCATGACTGGGGGCTTCTAATCAAATCTTCTATTGTCTTCTCGTTACGAATATCAAACGCAACTGATGCAACAAGGGATAGCTTATCGTACCTAAGATTTTTCGGTCAAGTAACTCCCACTCACTGGTCTTCATTGTTTATGGCTTGTTCGCCACTCCGGTGAGAGGAAGATAAATATCCTTCTGATATAGATAATCCTCTATCAGCATCTTCCACAATCCGAAATTTGAACCATTGGATTTTTCGATGTTCACTTTGCCTTCGTCTGCCATCGTTCTTGCTCTAGGAACCAATGCTCTAATACCACTTGTTATGATATATATGATCAATACCAAACTCCAAGACCCGAGCAAACAATCACGTACACAACGAATCTAGAACTGAGAAGCAAAAGAACAAAAAATCAAACTCACCAAAGCAACACAAGATATTTACGTGGTTCACCTAAATCCCGAGGTGCGTCTACAAAGTCACTGCGGATTTACTAAGATCAATATGAAAGGAATTACAAGAGTCTCTCACATTCAATCTCTCTACAATGATTTATCTCCTACTCTCACTATTGTGTATCTCTCACTAAGATCACAAAATTTATGAACGAATAAAAAATATAGAGCTACATGGGTGTATTTATAGGCTAGCCTCAAACCCATACATAAATTAATAAGGAAACTAAAACCTAAATTAACAAGGAAAACTTTAATCAAGGAAATAGTTTAGAGTCAAAATCTAACCAAACACGAATTTTCTTATTTCCTTTTCCTAATCTGATTAGGAAGTCTTGTTTCAGGCTCCACCAACAAAAACCACGCAACGAGTTTGTTGTCCCCCGCCCCTGCCCCGTATCATATTGAGGGCGGGACACAATCGAGTTGGTAACAAGGGTGGGGTGATTTTATCACTTAAAAAATGAAAATACTAAATAAACAAAAAAAAGATAGAAAATATAGTATATTATGGATAGTAATTTATAATTAATGAAAGTTAAAAGACGTAATATAAGAAATAAATGAATGCTAAGTGTAATGTTTTGGGTTTTAGTTTTATCATATTGAAAAGAAAAAAAATTAAATGATATATAAATATATTTAGTAAATATAAACGAGACAGTAGAAGCAAAACTTGTCGAAGCCCCACTTCCTCATCAGGGCAATAAAAACCCATGAGGGGCAAGAGGGGGCAAAGAGAAGCAGGGAAAAATGGCCATCCCTAGTGGCAGCTAGGGTGGCGTGGGAGTTGGGCAACAGAGGTGGGAAGGTTTGGGGGTGGCGCTAGAGGTAGGCTAGGGTTTCTCAAGGATGAAAAGAGGGATGAGGACTAGGGGAGGCTCGTCGAAGGAAAAGGAATATAGGGTGTCGCAGAATGTGGAGGTGGGGGCATGGGCTACCAAAGGAAATTTACAAGGCCATCCAAAGGGTAGAAATGGGATTATGGTGGATGGTCAAAGAAATAAGGAGATGAGCAATTATGGTGTATGGGGGTCCTAAATAATTAAGTGGGGCCTATTAGCAACTCCCAAATTATTTGACTCTATTTTATATCTATTGAAAGTTTTCATAAATTCTGTCATTTTACTAATTCATCCTAAATAACGAACTAATGAATCCCCTTCCTTTTGTCATTGGACTTCCTCATCCAATTTATCATAACATTTGTAATGATCAACTTCATAAAGATCCTAATGTATTCGAGAAGCTCTTAGGATTCGTCCCAATAAACCTTAATTAATTGCTTCCTCTCCACTAATAATAATGTACTTTATGGCAAAGAACAAGTTTTTCTTTGATCTTCCCAAAAGCTTCTTCTACTTCATGAGGATTACATAGAAGGCAGATTTGGTAATTAGATATTATTCATATCCTGGCCAATCATATATGATTTGATGTTATGAGACCGTGTAGATGAAAATTATTCCTAATAATCTAAATGATTAAGAGATAAGAAAATATATCATGTATTTCCATTTAACATGTAGTAAGGGAACAAATGACCATTCCAATAAGAAAGTAAACTATTTCTCACAGCGACCAGAGATTGATGTTGTACCAACTATATATTACACTCAATAATAGGCTACTATTTCAGTTGTCATGAGTGGCTAATTAAAAAAGTTAACCAATTTTTACATGGTAAAAAGTATGTAGTTGATTAATTAGGTCAAACTCTTAGAAGACACTGGATTGTGATTCTCTTGTGATCTACACTGTGTTACAAAACATATATTTAATTAATAGTTTGTAGGCCAAACCCACTATCCTCCCCTTACTCTTAGCACCCACAATCTCAATGTTCATATTTTCTAGCATGCAATGCTGCATTCCGGCTTTAATCTTCAACCAATTAAACAATTGAAAGTATGTAAAGACCAGAAAATTTATTTTTATTATGCATTATTTAAATTGGATCAATGGTAAAATCTTGGGCTAATAACCTTGAAGTTATGGGTTCAAGTCAAGGAGAAACCACTTTGTGCACTATGCCAAAAGCTAGGTGTGTATCCAATCTTTTTCCTCTCAAACACACATTAATGTGTCCTAATTGGGCGTTGTTTTTTTTTTTTTTGTTAATTATTTAAATTGTACCTAATTAATTTAATTTTTCCATTTTGAACATGGGTAATTAAACTAGTGGACTAAATCAAGTGTATTTAGGCCCTAGTTACATGGTAGTTTCCTTGACCCTATGGCACTCATACGATCTGACAATTGTAATAATTGAGTTGCTAATGTTATGTAAAGGTCGTAACAGCCGTTATAGTATTGTTAAGGTTGTTACACTTATATTTTCCACAGATTTTGTATATACAACCACTTTTTTCTCATTTCTTCTCTCTAGCTATTAAAATCACAATAATAATAATAATAATAATAATAGAACTTATGGCAGAAAATCTTAGATCTGTATGCTTTGAATGTCCAATCTTCAAGTCTTACAAGACTTGAGTTGCTATCAAGGTTAAATAAGCTTACTTCACTTCTTTCTTTCTTCAAACTTTCATTACTTCTCTTTATCGACAAACTTTCATTACTTTCTCACTTGATTAATTAATTAATAACTTATATCTATTTGATTTTAGGCAAGGTTCTAAAAAGCGGTTGTGGTCGCCGTAACGGTGGCGGTGGTGCGGTTGCGGGGTGTAAAGGCCGTAGCATAACAATTGCAGTAACCGGAACCGTGAATTTTTTTATTTTTCGCACAATTTGAAAAAAACTTACCGATAGGCACATTTTTTTTTCCATGATCATATTTATTGGGTTTTTAAATAAATATTGATTAATTTTTATAAATTTTTAAGTTTGATCCAATATATTTCATATTTTTAAATCACTATAAACTGAGTTTTTTACATTTTATTTTAATAATTAATGACTTTATATTATACAAAAAATCAATCACTAACTATTATATATAAGATAAACAATGACAAAAGTAAGAGAATAAATAAAAGCCTAAATATATATATTAATCAAGCCAAATAGATAATGACCACACTTATTATTATTATTATTATTATTATTATTATTATTTTCAAACAATATATAGATAGACACACACAAACAAAATGGTTGAGTGATAGCAGCTGAATAGAATAGCATAGGTCTTACAACTTCAACAAATCAATAACATGTTCTTCATCTTCCCTATTCTCTCTCTCTATCTCTTGTTCCTCCATCTTCCCTCTTCTCTCTTTATCTCTCTTCCCCCATTTTCAACTTTTTTTTTTTTTTTTGGTGTGCTTTTTCGAAAGAAGCAATTTGGAACCGTTACGTAACGGTGCGTTACGGCACCGTTACGACCGCTATAACAGCCGCTACGGCCGATACACCTATGAATCTCAGACACACTACAAAAGCGGGCGTAACGGGTGGCAGTAACTACCACAACCGTTACGTAGCGGTGTTACGTAACGGTTGCGGTCGCTTTTTAAAATCTTGATTTTAGGTTAAATTTGTTGAACAAAACTTGCATATCATGTCATGTATTTTTATATTATAAACTTATGTTATTCACTTTTAATATTAGATATACTTCATTTTTTTTTCCCCTAAACAACTAGGAAGTTATTCACAAGTACAATTAGAAAAGTAAAGAAAATTAAATACATCCAACAAAAAACAAATCAATAGAAACTTAAAATTGGTGTACAAATTAGTGCATATATTGGATCATGTTTAAAAACTAAACAAACTCACAAAAATTATTTTGAACCTCAATAAATGTGACTTTCAAATAAAAATGTGTATCAATTTGGTTTCCAAAAGTTGTGCAAAAACTTTAAAAATTCACATTTTTGGTTGACACCACTGTTATGTTATGTTCATTACACCTCACAACTGCATTAGTGCCACTGTTACAATTACCATAGGCACCACCATTATTCAAAGCCTTGCTTGGAAGACTGACTTAGCATCTTTTGTATCATTTTTCCAAACACGATAGAAAGAAGGCTGCCCCCCCTCCCCTTTTCTGCAGAATCGAAAACCCCTTCCCCTTTCTCTTTATTTGTTTTCCTTTTGCTCTTCAGCACAAGCTAGGAAGCATGGATATGGATATGGAAATATGTAAAACTTAAAAATGTATACAGGTACAGCGAGGATACGTTTGTAAAAAAATATTATTATAATTTTTAGTAATGTAGTATACATAAAAATAAAATCTAAACCTAAATCCAAAGCATATTCATAAAACCTATGATGCACGGATACGGACACGGGACACGACACGGACACGGGAACGAGAACACGCAAATTTTTGAAAAATGGGGGACACAACACGCTAGGGACACATTTAATATATATAATTTTATTTATTTATTATCAGTGTTATCAAAGGCGCGCCTAGGCGCAGGGCGAGGCGAGGCGAGGCGCACCATCTGCGCCTGTTGAGGTGCCAGGCGAGGCGACTTGAGCCAGGCGAGTGCCTTAGACGCGACTGGAGCAAGGCGCAAGAGGCGCGAGGCGAGAGCCTAGGCGCGACTGAGTGTTCAAGTTGTAGATCCCATCTAACGACTCAGATGAACCTAATCGACCTAATCGAAGGCCTCGTAATCACAGAGGATTACGACTCATGGACCCAAATAGGGCTTAGATAACCCTAATCGAAGCCTCTTCCTGTGTTGAAAAAACGAAATCGTCTCTTCCTCTTCCTCTGCGACTGCGACTACGACTACGACTTCGATTAGGGTTCGCAGGTTCGACTCGACTCGCTGGTTCGACTCGACTCGCAGGTTCGCAGGTTCTACTTCGATCAACTTCGCAGGTTTCAACTTCGATCAGCTCTGTTCTTCGCAGGTTCGACTCGTCTCTTCCTCAGCTCTGTCCTTCGTCTTCCTCTTCCTCAGCTCTGTTTTTCTTTTATTTTTGTTTTCAGCTTTTATTTTTTTATTTTTTTCTTTCTTTTATTTTTTTTTTCAATTATTTGAGTTGAGTCTGAAAATAAATAAATAAATAAATATTTGTTTTTCAATTTTTCAATTGACTAATTAATTCATAAATAAATAAATTAATTGATTATGATAAATTAATTAATTTATAAATAAATAAATTAATTAATTGATTATGATAAATAAATAAATAAATAATTAATGTGTGTTGTATGTTAATTTCAGTCCCTATGTATACCAAGGTGCACATACTATCTGTTATCCTAAGTTAATATCCTAAGTTAATGTACATTAATTAATTAATTCATCATTAATTAAAAAAATAGAAAATTGATTCATACATTACATTTATTAATTAATTCATCATACTGAAATTATTTTTTGTTTTTTATTTAATTTTTTTTAAAAGCTTAAGCATCTGCCTTTTTCTTAATTTATTTAATTTAAGAAAAATAAAATAAGAAAAATAAGATTAAGCATCTGCCTTTTTTTATTTATTTAAGCATCTGCCTTTTTCTGATTGTTAGATCCTCATTGGATAAATGGAAGCAAAGACTATGTTTTGTTGGTTTAATTTGTTGGTATTTATTTTTTTAAATGTTTAATATTGCATTTTGTTTATGTTATACCAGTTAGTTATTTGCTTATATGTCTCATATTAAAGTATATTATTTTAACTTGGCATGGTGCGCTTTACTTCGATAAAGCCTGCGCCTCGCCTTGCGCCTTGCGCCTAAGGCCCCAAGAGACCTTGGCGCCTTGGTGCACTTATCGCTTTTAATAACACTGTTTATTATATGTCTAAAATAAAAAAAAAAAATTATTAATTTTTATACAATTATTTTATGAATTTTAGGTTTAACAAAAATAAGGACAAAAAAAATAAAAAAGAGAGGGAAGAAAATAAAGGAGGAGAGAGAGAGCGAGACGGGTGAATCAACAAAAGGGGGAAAAAATAAAAAAGAGAAACAAAAGAGGGCAAATAAAAATCAGAGAGAGAGAGAGAGAATAGGAGAAGATGAAGAAAAGGAAGGAGAAGAAGATGGAGACGGAAGACAAAGAGGAGGAGGAGAAGAAGAGAGCAGAGAATACCTCAGCTTCTTCAATTGATCTGAACAAGTTAAGGCTCCTCTCCTCCCTCGATCTCTTTCTGTCTCTCTCTCTCTTTCTTTGTCTCCTCTCCTCCCTCGATCTCTGTCTTCTCTCCTCTCTCGATCTGTTTCTCTGTCTCCTCTCCTCCCTCGATCTCTCTCTCTCCAACAGTTAGGGCTTCGATCCACCTCATGTGTGTCTGAAAAGTGTCACAGCGTGTCCATGGCGCGTCCGATTGGAAAAATTCAAAAAAAAAAAGAGGACACGTTAGAGAGAGTGTCAGACACGTGTCCGACGCGTGTCCGTGTCTGACACGTGTCCTTGTCCAACACTCGTACGCGGGCCCTGGGGACATGTCAGTGCTTCATAGCATAAAACATTTTTAGTACTATAAATTCCTTAATTAATCATTCATCCAATTGAAAAGTCCAGTCCACACTTCTCCTTAAAACCCAGATATTAAGGAGAGGGAAAATGGAGCCTTTATAATCAGTACAAATAGGACAACTCCAAGTAATGGGAGACACATTTCAATACACCAATACATGCTTAAAGTAAAAACAAATTGGTAAAAAAGAGAAATTCCTATTAAGCCAAGTCTTCGAACATTCATAAAGCATCTAGTACTAAATTCATGAATATTAAACATTCATTCATTGGTATGCCACTTTCACTTGTTGAACCAAAAATTCCCAAACCCGAACTGATTTTCCTAAAATTATAAATTTGGTAAAGAAATACAACATTAAATTTTATGCCTTCTACTGAGGAAATTTCCATCACAACAGCCAACCTCACTTAAGAAGGAAAATTTAATACAACATTAATATTTCAAGTATCATTTGCATATAGACTTCACTTAAAAAATTAAAAATAATGCAGAAAAAGATGTCAAAACTCACTCTGTGTCAACATAAAATTGCAATAAAGAAAATATCCCAAGAAGATTGTTGTACAAAAAATTATAAACTTAAATGGTAAACCCAATATGTAACTCATTCTTTAAACCCAAATCAAAACAACACAACCACCATTGCGATTGAGATCAATAGAGAGACAGAGAGAGAGAGAGAGAAAGGAACTTGTTGGTCGATTGAGAGTGAAAAGAAGCCTTCTTGTTGTTCAATCGAGATAGAGAGTGAGAAAGTGTCCTATTGCTGGTAGATCGAGATTGAGAGGGTGAAAAGATTGTCGATCAAGTTCCTTGTCCAGTGTTTGCTTCGCCGATTGAAAATTTGAGGTTGGTTTTTTTTTTTTTTTTTTGTTGATATTTGATAGACATAGAAGGATGCTGCGAATTGTCAATCGTTTGTTCTATTATTTTACATTTAGGTATATTATTTTTACAATTTGACCACACAGAAAGGTTTTAAATATATTTTTTTGACCTTCTTGTATCCTAGAAGTATCCGACTACATAGCCTACACATGCGAAATTCAAAAAAATTATTTTTAAAAAAAAAAATCAGATACTCGATTGTTGTATCCTGTGCGTATCCCTCCATATTGGACGCGTATCCATATCCAATACTCATACGCGGGCTATTTTGGAGTATCTGTGCTTCATAGATTATGACTCATTTGTTTATGTTTTATCATGTTAAAATTTCACTCACCTCAAATGTTAGTTCATTATGTTTGATATATATATATATTTTTTTACTCCTAGGCTTCATTTGATTAGAAATAAATAAATAATGGAAAGTGAATGATAGAAAGTAAAGTAAAGTAAAAGAAAAAAAAAGGAAAGGAAAAGAAAAGAAAATACATTTTCTCATATGAATTTGATTAGGATGAAAATTTTGCAAAAAAATAAGAATTCTAATTATAAATAACTACTTTTATAACAAATTTAAGCTTGCTTGTATTTTCTTGCGTTTTTTGTAAGAAACTAGAAGCTAAGTTACCATATTATTATGAGTTGTACAATAAAACTAACTTCGTTGTAGCTTCCACCACTTTCATGCTAAACAAACTTAGAAAACATTTATTTTTTTCCATTTCTTTCATTTTCTACCATTTTCATCCTAACCAAATTGAGCTCCAAGGAAACCACAAGAAAACATATCAAAAATAAATAAATCAATACCGCTTTGGATCACCAAATTCACCATTCTAGAATGTGAGTGTACCATGTTCGTTCCAAAATGTAATTTGCTAGGGTATCAACATTTCTAGGTAACATTGGTTTTAACTTTTAATAGATCGACACCATATCTCCTTTTTCCATTTTCTTTATTAAAGTAAACCATATCTCCTTATTATTACTCCATCCTATGTCCTTACATTGGCATCCAACCTCTATTTATAAGCACAGGTCTCCTTTGTCCTTTATTATTATTATTTTTTTGGGTATTCCCTTCTTTCAATTCCTTATCCTTCTAGTACAATTCATGACTCACAGATCATCTCCTTTATACAAAAGAGAAAAACAAAACAAAAACACCAACAGTTTTAATTTGCATCATTCCCAAATACATAATGAGAATGTCTCATTGTGCCCATCTAATAAATTTACTGGTTTCGAAAATAAAAAAATAAAAAAATGAGCTTGACTAACTATTTGTCCCAGTAGCAACTGTCACCCAATACTTTATTACAAGCATATTTAGATGCTACAACTACACATATAACCGAAATGGTTTCCTCCATTTAGAACATAGCTATACTGAGTCATCCACAAACACACAGGTTTCATATTAATAATGAGGTTATAAGGCACGAAGGCAATGAATCCTACTGCACAAACACAATAAGCGAGCCTTCTAAACAGCATATCAACAAACTACCAACATCACATTTACAAAACTAAATAATAACTGACCTCTTCGAGCTGGTTTCACTCAGATGATTTGACACATGAATCAATTAGATTTCAACATTAATGGGATCCTATATTGCCTGCAGCAAATGAAAGACACCCAAGACATCAAACAATGAACATGTACAGAAAAAATAAACGAATACATGGATTTATGAAAGCAAGCACAATCATAAAAACACCCAGATCAACAATGTAAAGATTATCTTAAATCAATTTGTATAATAATTTGAAAAAGAAAAACAAGAGGAACGTGCATATAATGATCAAACAATGTCAATCATAGAGCTATAAAAAATAAAATAAAAAGAATTATTATAACCGAAAACTTATAATAACATGCCAAACAAACCCATGGCTCAGAATAGGCAAATCTACACCAGAAACCACATATTCAAGTTGACAAATCCATAACCAATATCCTCAAAAGATAAAAACCCTAGAAAAATGAACAAATCTAACACAACGACCCAACCAAAGAATAAACAAAGCTTCACAAATCAATGCATACACTACCATTCGTGCAACAAACCGATCAGAAACCGTAACGGCCTCAAATATCATTTCGGATAAACCCCCAGAATCGATCCAATCCACAATCTACACAAATATATATATATATATTTATATGCATAACTACTTATATAGCATGAGGTAAGAGGAGATTACAAGGATCAGAGATCTGAACAGCTGATCATCGCCACCATATGCGAATCTAACGGCTGATATTTATCACAAACTGTCTTGATCATCTGAGTTATGTACAACTTTTCGTGTATACATATATATAATATACGATAATCGGGAAAGGAGATAGGGTTAACAGAAGGGGGGTTTTGGTCTAGGGTTTCACAAAATGGGGAGAGATGAGTTGAGGACGGAGAGGGGAGAGAAATGGGTTGTAGTAGAGAAAGAGATGCGGAGAGACAGAGGAAGATTTTCATACCTTGAGGCAAAATGTTCAGATGTAGCCGCAGCTAATGGAGATGGAAGAGTTTCCACTTCGAGGGAAGGTCTTTTAGTAGCGTCGCCGGAGGGCGAGACAATCGTCGGAGCCGCGTCGGATTAGCGTTGGGAGAAAAACGTTAGGAGGGAGAGGGGGGAGAGCGAGAGAGGAACGGATGGAGAAGGCTTCAATTCAAGGGAGAGACTATTGGTGTGTATATCTAATTTAGATATGAAAATTTATTTTAAATCTTAATATTTTACTTTTTATATTTTACTTTTAGAAAATTTTAATAATTGAAATATAAATATAAATATAAATATATTTGTTAATGATTGATAAAAAAAATTTATATTACGTTTATGATCTTTTGTAAAAGGTTTAAAAAATATTCAATTTTTTTATAAAAAATGGGTATTCTCAACTTAAATCAAATTCTTATTTGTGTTAATTAAATTTATCAAAAATCATAAATTCTACTTGTATTAAAATATTTTTTAAAAAAAATAACAAAAAATTCTATAATATATAAATTACGACTTATTTATAATTCTTAGATTATTATTTTGGTTATTAATCGAAAAGTTTTTTGCTAATTTCTTATATTTTTTTGTTATATCTAAAGTGGTACATCTAGTTTTTAATTATACTTCAAATGATATTTAATTATGATTTATTATAATACTTTTATATAACAATATTTAAGTATTTTATTACACGAAAAAAGTGTTTAAACTGGGTTAACTCAAAAGTAAGATTTATGTTTATCTACTATCTACTGCTATTATAAAAGTATAAAGAATTGTCATTTTTTTACTTTTTACATATCCCAAAAATACCCTTCCAAACTTGTTAAATATCAATAAAACTACAAACAACCACACGTCTCTTGAAATTTAAACACCTTCAAACATTATAATTTACTATCAATCAAACACATTGACTAGTTAAACAATAATAGGCATGAAACTAGAGTTAGATCATGCATCTTACTTCTAAAACTTATTGATCAGTTCATGACTTGGTATATATTGTTGTATTGTTCTTTCTTATTTCTTCCTCAAACCCTCCTCTTGTTGTTTTTTCTGTTTCTTTTTTTTTAATTATTTATACATCATTTGGTTTTGATCATACAATGATATATATATATATATATCATATTCTTGTAAAACAATTGATTTTATCTAATTTACCAGAACAATGCAAGTAAATTTTATATTATTACTAGCGGTGGGTGTAAGTAATTTTGTTGTCTCATCCACTGCCTTCTCAATATGATTATTTTTTTAATAATTTCACTACCATGACCTATTCAATATTTGTCTCATCCACTACCTCCTCGTGAAGAGCAGGTGAGAGAAATTTTGTTAGATTCAAATCAAGAAAATTCATAAAATTATATATAAAAAAAAATCAGTGTGTTTGGTTTGAATTTTCTGGATTAAATTTTTTGAAAACTGAGTTTTTTTGTTGTCGTATTCTTTTGTTTTCAGTGAATTTTTTTTAAATTTTAAACATTTTTTTACTTTTTTAGATGCACCTTAGTTAGATGTATCTAAAAAGTAAAAATTTTGTGAAAAAATATTTAAAAAAATTAATAAATACATAAAAATACAAAAAAATGTACTGAATTTTTGTATTTTTTTTATATTTTTGGTATTTAGTGAATTTTTAAAAGATTTTTTTTACAATTTTTTTACTTTTTAGGTGTATTTATGTTAAGTGTGTCTAAAAAATAAAAAAAATTGCTTAAAATATTAAAAAAATTCAGTAAAAACAAAAAAAATACGGAAAATAAAAAAGTTAAATTTCCTGAAAAGTGTTTTCTGAAAAATGAAAACAAGCAAGCTGATGTTTGTAATTAATCTACTCATCTATAAATTTTTTAACTTTTAATGTTAAAAACACTTAAAGTTCTAATTATTACTACTCTTTGTTTAATTTTCTAATTTAACTAAACAAACAGAAAAGAAGAAAAAAAAAATCTAACTACTCTCATATGCAACCATAAAATTATCAAAATTATTCATTAAAAAATATTTTTCATATCATTAAAAATCATTAATTCACTTAATAATTTATTTACAAAAAACTTAATTATTAATATTGCATACAAATCAGAAAATAATTTTTAAATTAAAATATTAAGATGTATAAAATTTATAAAAATGCTTCATTTAAATATTAAGATGTATAAAATGATAGTTTCAAAGAAGTTTCGTGTCACAATTTTGCTACCACGTGATATAAAAATTTGAGATTTCTACAAAAATAATAGTTTAAAAGTTGTTTTGTATTCCAATTTTGGAATCACATGAAAGCGAATGAGCACATCACTATGAAGTAACGGAAGTTGCGTGTAAATCAATCTAAAAAAATTGAAAGATTTATTATTTTAATGGAGAGGACATAATTTATAAAGAAAGTAAAACAGAAAATACAATGGTGGTAAGATTTATAAGATTAAATTAAATTTTTATTAGATTTATAAGATGCAATTTATTAGATTGAATAGATGAATTTACAATTTTGAGTTGAGTCTATCATCTTTAATAATTGGTTAAATTATTTCCATGCTGAAGGGCAAGAAGTTTCATTTGGTGATTCCATGAAATTTATGATAAACTAATCCACAATGAATAACTTATAATTCAACATTGCTTCAAGTTCAACTGATTCAAATAAAAATGAAAACTTCTAGGGGTATAGAATTAGTTATAGAATCGGATACAATATTATGGATTTAAATTTTATTCGCATTGGTGATTCCATGAAATTTCTAGTCAACTAATCTACACAATTAATAACTTATAATTCAACATTGCTTCATGTTCAACTGATTCAAATAAAAATGAAAACTTCTAGGGGTATAGAATTAGTTACAGAATCGAATACAATATTATGGGGAAAAAATTTGGTTTAAATTTTATTCGCATTATTTTAATATTTTTCCTTCTCTTTTTCAAATTCTAATCCAAAATTATAATTTAGATCCAAAATATTTAAATATCACCTAATGTGAAAGAGTTGTGTCCAATCCAATAACCATGTGAAAGAACTTTAAAAAAACATATACAATTCAACAACTTCATTGAATGCCATATTGGTTGTATAGATAAAAGGTGCCAAGTGCAAATATATATATATATATTTTTTGCCCTAATGCATTGTCAACCGTAGTTTGGAAGAGAATGAATTGAACACTTAATTTGAGTGCAATTTTAAACCTTATAAAAAGAAGATTTGACATTGGTTTTGTATAAATATATATAGAGAGAGAGAGAGAGAAATGGAGAAAGTCCATCCCAAAGGGGTATAAGTCATTAAATTCAAAGTAAAATCTTGATTGGTAACAAAGACACATAGGAAAATGTCACCGAAAAAAGTCACCAGCAACGAAAAACTTGACAGTAACACTTAATTAATGTTTAAACATCTGAACATATATATAAGAGTAATTTTCCTCCTACTTTATGGTTTTTCAAACTCACATTAATATACATACGAGCTAATTGGATTTTCATGCAAAATAACTAATTTCTACTTTGATTTAAGTTCAATCCTTTTATTGGCTGATGCCTGTTCATTCTTCTTTTTTTACCAAATAGTTCAATATAGGCACTTCCCATTCTCATATGTAGCTCAAATTAATTTTTTTTCCTCTATTTTTTTTTGCTGTAGATTATCGATCAAAACATGGAAAGAAAATACTCCAATACCAACAAAAAGAGATGGACAATACCAATGGTAAGAACTTGTATGTCAATTTCGATGAATAAATAAATAAAATGTTCATGATTTGTTACAGTTACTAATGAAAGGATTTATCACAGATGCAATTTTAGAACGTCTTTATAACGGTTGCAGTTTAGACCTGGCCCTTTTCATGTTCTTAGATTCATACTCTTAACTATTGTTTATAAACTCTTACTCTCATTGCTAGTTGAGTTTGATTGTTTGGGAACTATTACTGTGTTTGAAACAGGTTAGGAGTAAGTTTTTCAAAGAAGTTGCTGTTTGGTTTTCTTCTTGTTCGCTCGAACGTTGTTTTGGTCACACACGCGGTCTTTGAGATCTCCCAGTATTTTTACTGGTCTGTAAAACTTCTAGAAGTGGGGTATCTTTGCTCGAGCGGTATTTTTTGCGCTTGAGCAGTTTTTTGCAGGTCTGAACTTCTAAAAGAGGGTCATTATGCACTTGATCAGGAAAAGGGAGATTTTATCACTTTTTCACTTCCTTTCTCTCTAAAACATTTCAAACCCTAATTTCTTCACACACTCTCTCTAGTTCTTGCCTTAAAACCCCAAATACTTCAAATCCATTGATTTCTCCACCCAAGTTCCTTGGAGAAAAATGTAGAGCTTGTAGAAAGTTTTGTGTTAATTAGAGAGGATATCGTTTTTGACTCCGCCAAACTTCAACCCTTGCTCTTTTCTTCTTCAACCTTTGGTATGATTTTTAGCCTAGTTATTTGTTCATTGAAGAGATTTAGTGATTTGGGAATTTTGGATTAAACCTAAGATTTGATTTTGAAATGTAAAAGAGGGGTTTTCAAATAGGTACTTGAGAAAAGGTTATGGAGATGCGTTTTATGGTTGAGATATGTTGAAATGTTGGAATTTCTTTACTAAAATGTGATTTTGAAAGTAAATGAGGTTTTGTTCTAAAATCATTGATATTTGGTTTATAAAAGAAAAGGGAAAAGATGTTGGGTATTGAAAGAATGAAATGAATGTATCTGTTGATGATAATGGTGGAGTTAGATATATGATATTGCTCTATTTTGAAAATGATGATATTATATCTTTTGTTGAAAATTTTCTGTTAAATAGAAATTATCTATTTTGGGCTATCGGTGGAGGATAACTTTGATTATTGTAGAAATTGCATGAGGATTAGGTGAATTGGAACTAATTAATCATACATCTTGCATTGAGCATTGTTTCATACTTAAGCATTGAAAATGTATTGTTTTGAGAAAAATAAGTAAATACCTTGGTGAATCTGGTTAAAGGGTGTGGTTATGGTTATTATGTTGACCTGTGTGTCCTTGGTAAAAGTCTAGAAACCCATGCGATTAGGTGCTGATCCTTCTAGTTAGTACCGGTAAAATGGCTTTGATAGTGCTTGTGTAGCCTACTGGTAGACATGTACCTAGAGATTTCTAGTGTTTTGTATCCACTGCTCTGTTTTCTAATATAAAAGGATATTTTTCATGAATTGATATATAATCCTAGAATTGCATTGTTTTGAGATAGAAATGTAAAACGTTTAACAAATGGCATGCACATACATTCACCTTATGACTAGATTAAGATTTATACATTGTGTTAAAGTATCTCTACTGGGCTTTAGCTTACCTAATGTGGAAAACAACTTTCAGGTGCTAATGATATGCCTCCACTAAGGATATAGTTTGGGAGGACTTGGAGCCAAGAGTTTCTTTTGTTTTCTTTTAATGTAATTATTTTTGTACAAGTCTTGGGCTTTAATTGTATTGAGTTAAACTCATTTTGTTGTAGCCAAGCATTACCTTAAAAAGATGTAGCCATTAGGGCATGAAATTACTTGATTCTCCTTTTATTTTAATTCATGTACTCATGTCATATGCTATAGATTCATGATCTAGGATTTATGAATGTATATATGCATATGTCATCTTTTGTATGATCAATGAGTATAAACAGAATGTTAAATACAATGCTAGTGATCTATTCTACGGAATATTATGATGTGGGTTGTTGTTATTATTTCGGGACGTTACAACTTGGTATCAAAGCTACCAGGTTTGAATACTTTGGGATTGTGGGATCTGGTTTTTACTACAATGGGTTATCTCACTAGATGATATTAGAAGTAGACCTGGTGTGCTATGTGATAACATATTTATGTGATTAGATGAGTATGTGATTTAATTTCTAAGATATTGATTAGATCTACAAGTTTCTGGAAGTTCTGTTAGAAGAGCACTTGATCACTGCTATTTCTAACTAGAACTCTAGTAATGTTGCAGGACGATCATTATCTAGAAAGGAAATCCATTTGTGTTTATATGATTAGGTGCTTATGTGGAGTGAATTACTTGTTGTCCACCTCATTACGACATGAGTGAATTAGATTCAACACATTTGTAAATGTGCTAATCTACTGTGTTACCTTTATTAGGATCTTAAGACGTAGATGTGGTGGTGGTAAATGTGGTAGGCCTAGGCAATAGGAGATGCTGATACCGGATGAAATTCCGACACAAGAGGATGGAGTTGGTCAGGCCAACGTGGCTGAGATAGCAGGTCAGTAAGCCATGGGTGTTTTAGCCCACAAGATGGCTACAGCTTTACGAGAATCCATGGAGATTCTTAGAGCTGAGATTCAAGTCTAGGCCCATGTTGCTAAAATAGGGCCATCTTTTTTTAAGAAGGAGCCACTGAAGGTTGATGAGTGGCTAGAGCAGATGATGAAGACATTTGAGATGCTTGGCATCGAGGACGACGGTTTGAAGGTGACCTTAGCATTTTCCCAGTTGAAAGGAAATGCGGGTTAGTGGTGGAAGTATGCGCGAGGGCGTGTTGGGGTGACTTGGGAGACCTTGGTCAACGCCTTCCAGGATAAGTTTTTGGCACCCACTGTTAGGGAGAAGTTGAGAGATTAGTTTTTAAAGCTCAAGCAGCTAAACACACTAGTAGCCAAGTTTGAGGCTACTTTTACTAGTCTATCAAGATTTGCACCAGAACTTGTAGTGATGGAGGAATGCCATTGCATTGAGTTCGAGAAGAGGTTGAGGATCGGGCTCCTTTTCAAGGTGGTCGGGTCTATGATTAGGGATTAAGGTCTCCTTGTGGAGGCGGTGGCTCACTTAGAGACCGTGATCCAAGCAGAGGAGAAGCGGATGAGGGGCTCTAGGTAGAGGAGTCAGAAGGTTTAGGGGATGTTAGAAACAACAAACGACAGAGGAGTTTTAACCCACAGCAGTTCCAAGTAGCACAGTTTAGATCTACCTTTCTTGTACCGATTTCTGGTTCAGGGAAAGGTAGCCAGGATGGTTTCACTTCCTTCAAGTGTGGTCAGTTAGGCCATAAGTCTTCAGTTTGTCTGTAGAAAAAATGAGGGCAACAGTCTACATTGTCTTTGGCTCGTCTTTAGAGTTAGAGTCAGGAGAGAGGGCAGCCACTTACCTATTATCAGTTTAGGTAGTCAGGGCACTTGAGGAGGTTTTGCCCTTAAGTAGGTGGCACATCTGGTGCGCTTGGTTTGAGATAGACATAGAGCCATTAGCCTACCCATTTAGCACAAGCCTTGAGGACCAATTAGGGAGCCTCTTCGACTTAATCCGTGTACCAGACCTATGCTCCGAAAAGTAAGTAGGTAGAGTAGAGTCCTTCAAAGCGTGTATGATATTACTACGCCTAATCAGTTGCCAGTGCCTTTTGTTGTGAGAGGTAACTTTTTGTTGTTCAATTCTATTGCCGATGTGTTGATAGATATCGGTGTATCTCATTCCTTTATTTTGTCTGTATTTGTATCGATTTCGAGGTTAAAAATGGTTCGATTAGCGTCTCCGCTCAGGATAGAGTCACCAGTTAGGGGTAAGGTTGTCTTGGACCGAGGATGTCGCGGTTGTGAGATAGAGGTTTCCAGCCACCAACTTCCTTTTGATTTCGTGTTATTAGACATGTCGGGTTTCGATGTCATCTTGAGCATGGATTGGTTGTCTTCATACCATGCCATCATAGATTGTTACTATAGGAGAGTTATAATGTGCACCTCAAGTGGTGATTGTTTTCATTTTCTAGGGGACCGAGTAGATAAATTTTTGTTTCCGTTGTATGACTCACGAGGTCAGGGTGAGCTTAATTTCCTCATTGCAACCTTCTTGGGTAATGAGAGTGACATGGTTTGTAACACCCTGACAATGGACCTCCTTGGTCCCGTCCATTCTAGCATTCCCAATAAACAATCAACAACAAGAATAAGTCAAAATAATAATGAAATAACAACAACATTCCTTCCCTTTTGAACTAATTCCAAGTCTTACAATAGTGTCTCATTACAATCATAAATAAAATAAAATAGTTCAACAAGTAAGGAATGATATAACAAAATCAAGTATAAGTTAACTTTCTCTTTACATTTGTTCCTTCTTACACCAAAAATACAAATCAACATATAGTCACCAAGACTGCCTTAGGCATACACAAAACACGATTTCAAACAAAAGCTTCCATATCCCAAAGTTTTCGCCTTCTCAAAACATCACTCAGTAGGTGATTCTTCTTTTGTTCCTGAAAATGGTTAGCTTTGGGGTGAGCAAAAGCTCAGTAGGTAATGCATTTAACAAGTTATAACATCAATTGAAAGACACACGATCATGCAATGCAACATTTGATAAATTGTATTATGTATGCTTATAAATACTTTCATGCATGAGTATGAAATGAGTAATGTAAAGGTCAAGTTAGCATTCCCTGAGTTTAGACGGGATGGTAAATATACAATGACATTCCAAGTAAGAGCTAAAATTCAATATATATATAGATATAGATTTTTTTTGTTATACTTAAAGTAGTCCCACATTTGCCGGCTCTAGAAACAGCGGGGCGATGGGCACTCAAAAACATTTTTCCTTTCCACATTTACAGACTCCAGAAATGGCGGGGATGTGGACATCCAAAACTATGTTTTTCCACATTTGCTGACTCCAAAAATGGCGGGCTCATGGACATCCAAAACCATGTTTTTCCACATTTACCGACTCCACAAATGGCGGGCTCATGGACACCCAAAAACATTTTCCCACATTTGTCTGACGGTATGCGCAAACAGGGCAATTGGCACCTTGACTCCCCGTGCGGGTACCAAATACAATACACAACTCAAAACCACTCGACTCACTACTCGGACTCATAAACTATTTACCCTATTTCAACTTTCCGCTGTTCGCACCGTCATGGTATCATAAAAGAAATTTAATAATGCATATGATGCATGAGTTTGTAAATTCTCATTTTCCCTTAAAATGATTCCAATTCACTATTTTCCTCTTCAATAATAAGGGTTTCTCATTCAGCAAAAATCACTATCACAAGGTGTATATAAAAAAAATAAAATAATTCAGATCATACATTTCAACCTCAAAGTTAAACAAATGCCTTCAATTTCATGTGTTTTGAAATCAACTAGTAAAACCCCCTTTTTATTGAACAATTTCCAAAACTTGGGTTTTATATAAAATTTAGGGATTTCCTTCATTTCATGAAATTCAAGCTAATGTTCATTACAAACAACAATAATCATCAATAATCAACACATTCCTTCCATAATCATGAAACATTTCTCACTTTTGACCAATCCTTTCACTAACACAAAACAACCTTTACATCTATATAGATATATATAGGACGAGTATCTAATAAAACTACGACATATGAGTTTCAAATTGAAGCTATAACAAGTTAAAGACAACCCTACCTCAAAATTAGAAGCTAAAGTGGAGAATCCACATGAAACCTCAACCAAATCGCGAAACAACAGGTAAAAAGGGTGAACTTGACTTGCTCTTCAATTATCTTGAAGGATCTAGGGTGAATCTAGAGCAAAATGTTGAGAAATCAAGTGTTTTGGGGGTTAGGGTTTCAAAATAGGTGATAGAGAGAAAGAGAGAATGTTTGAAAAAAATTGAAAATGAAATGAGTTGGATCGACTCTTTAAGTCAGTTACCCCGACAAATCTCTTGAGGGAACTTTTCTTCGCTCAAGTAAGCAATAAAATTTCAAAGAGACCGCTTGAGCGGTAAATGTGAGGTTCCAGAAGTTTTATAGAGCTGTAGTGAAAATACTAGGAGCATGAAATCTACGCTCGAGCGACCACTTCATCATTCGAGCGGTCTCCCTTGTAAAATGATCTTTGCTCAAGCGACCAAATGACTGCTCAAGCGGTCCGCCAAATTCAACTGTTACATGGTCCAAGTTGGATGTTTTTCCCGAAGATCTTACTAGTTTGCCACCCCATGAAGAGATTGAATTCTCCATTGACTTAGTGCCCGGCACGACACCAATTTCCATAGTACCGTAAAATTTACACCTGTTGAGTTACACGAGTTGAAGGTTCAACTCCAAGAGCTGTGTAGATAGGGCTTTATCCGCCCTAGTACATTGCCTTGAGAAACACCAACTCTTTTTGCTAAGAAGAAAGATGGCACATTATGATTGTGCATTGATTACCGGAAGTTGAACTGGGTAACTGTTAAGAACAAGTACCCATTGCTATGAATAGATGATCTGTTTGATCTTAGTGATGCCTTTTGGGTTGACCAATGCGCCGACTTTGTTTATGAACTTGATGAATCGAGTCTTTCGTGAGTTCTTAGATTGATTCGCGGTTGTCTTCGTTGACGACATCTTAATCTGCTCACCTTCTGAGGAGAAACACAATGAACACTTGCGGGTTGTACTTAAGTTGCATAGAGCACATTGGTCATATGCTAAGTTCGGGAAGTGTGAGTTTTGGCTAAAAGAAATTAAGTTCTTAAGCCATGTGGTATATGGTGAAAGGGTAATTATAGACTCATCCAAGATATTGCAGTACAAGATTGGGAACAACCTAAGAATTCCTTTGAGATCCGGAGTTTCTTGGGCTTAGCCGGGTATTATTGACGTTTTGTAAAAGACTTCTCTAGACTGGTCTCACCGTTGACTAGATTGATGATGAAGGGAATTAAATTTGTGTGGAGTGAGACTTATGAGAAGTCGTTTCAAGAGTTTAAGGTTAGACTCACCACTGCTCCAGTTTTGATTATTCCAGAGAGGGGTTTGGGTTATTTGGTTTATTGTGATGCGTCTCGGGAAGGTTTAGGTTGTGTATTAATGCAAGAGAGGAAAGTAGTAACGTATGGCTCATGACAGTTGAAAACATATAAGAGAAATTATCATACTCATTACCTAGAGTTAGCGGCGGTGATATTTGCCTTAAAAATCTAGAGGCATTACCTATACAAGGAGAGATTTTAAGTGTTTTCTGATTACAAGAGTTTGAAATACTTGTTTTCACAAAAAGACTTGAATTTAAGGCAGAGAAGGTCGATGGAGTTTATGGAGGATTATGATTTTGAGTTACACTATCATCCGGGGAAGGCCAATGTAGTGGTTGACGCTTTGAGTAGGAAATCCATAAGTAGTGTAGTTAGTATTGCCATCCAGGAATGGTAGATGTTGGGCGTTATTGGTGAGTTTGACTTGCACCTGGGCAAATCCGTTGAGTTGGCCACCGTATTTACTGCAGTTGCATAACCTACCTTAGTTAGCCGAGTTACAGAAACATAACGGGGTGATATCCGGGGAAAGATAGCTAGTGGAAAGGTAGAGAAAGGCTTGAATATGCATTCTGACTCGAGTGTGAGGTATCTAGATCGCTTTTTTGTGCCAGAATCTTATAGGGAGGAGGTACTCCAAGAGTTCCACCATTCACACTTTATGGTACATTCGGGAGGCAAAAAGATTTATGATGACCTTAGTTGCCAATTTTGGTAAAGGGGGATAAAGAGAAACGTAGCCCTGTTTGCCTCAAAGTGCCTTACTTGTCAACAAGTGAAGGTCGAACATCAACGACCATCAGGTTTGTTGCAACCTTTACCTATAGTTGAGTGAAAGTGGGAGCATGTCACGATGGATTTTATTATGAGTCTTCCGAAGACTCAACGGAGTAATGATGCTGTATAGGTAATTGTTGATCGATTAACCAAATCAGCACATTTTGTACCTATGCGCATGAGTGACTCGGTAGATTATTTTGCCGACTTTTATGTTAGGGACATAGTTCGACTTCATGGGGTCTCTATGACTATTGTCTCAGATAGAGATTCACGTTTTACGGCTCGATTGTGGCGGAGCCTACAAAATGCTTTGGGTACTAGGTTAACGTTTAGCAGTGCCTATCATCCTCAAACTAACGGGCAGTTTGAGAGCACCATTTAAATCTTACAGGACATGCTTTAGGCTTGTGTTCTAGACTTTAAGGGGTCGTAGGAGAGGCATTTACCTTTGGTGGAGTTTGCTTATAATAACAGTTTCCAAGCGAGTATTAGTATGGTGCCTTTTGAGGCCTTATATGGTCGACTGTGTAGATCTCTTGTGTGTTGAGCTAAGGTGGATGATGAACCTATGTTAAGCCTAGAGTTAGTTTAGGAAATGACGGAGAAGGTCACACTTATTCGTAAGAGGTTGGTTTTTGGCTTAGAGTCATCAGAAGAACTATGTCAATCGTAGGAGGAGACCTTTATCTTTTGAGGTTGGAGATCATGTGTTTCTGAAAATATCACCAAGGTGGGGCTTGATGAGATTCAGAAAGAATGAGAAGTTGTCTCCTAGATTTATTGGGTCTTTTGAGATTTTAGAGCAGATTGCGGAAGTAGCTTATCATTTGGCCTTGCCACCCTAACTTTCTGGAGTTCATGATGTGTTTCATATTTGTATGCTCTAGAAGTACGAACCTGACCCTTCACATGTATTAAATTGGACCAAGTTAGAGGTAGATGAGGATGCCTCGTATGAAGAGAGACCAGCTCGGGTGTTAGGGATCAAGTCTTAAGAGACAAGACTATTTCACTGGTTAAGGTGTTGTGGTGACACCATGGGGTTGAGGAGGTGACTTGAGAGTGTGAGGCGGAAGTCTGTGAGAAGTATTCGGACCTATTTGTTGATGTTTGAGACTTGTGTTAAAAATCTTATTCATGTTGTGAAATATAAAAATTGTAAATATTTTAGAAAGTTGAACTACAATATTTTGTGTTGAAAGACTCTGTTTATCATTGTTACAAGTGTGGATGGTCAATGATTTGGATTAAATCCGGTAGTTATTGGTTGATTTAAATTTCGGGGACGAAATTTCATAAGCGAGAGATTATAATGGATCCGGTTTAGACCCGACCCTTTTCATGTTCTTAGATCCGGAATTCCATACCTTTAACTATTGTTTACAACTTCTTACTCTCATTGTTAGTTGAGTTTGGTTGTTTGGGAGCTATTGTTGTGTTTGAAACAGGTTGGGAGTTAGTTTTTCAAAGGAGTTACTGTCTAGTTTACTTCTTGTTCACTCGAGTGATGTTTTAGTCGCTCGAGCTGTCTTTAAGATCTCCCAGTATTTTTTATAGGTCTATCAAACTTTTGAAAGTGGGGTATCTTTGCTTGAGCAGTATTTCTTGCACTTGAGTGGTCTTTTGTAGGTCTGAACTTTTGGGAAGGGGTCATTGTGCGCACGAGCGGTCTGTGCGTATATCAGACCGGGAAAAGGGAGATTTTATTGTTTTTTCACTTCCTCTCTCTCTCTAAAACATTTCAAACCCCAATTTCTTCACACACTCTCTCTAGTTCTTGCCTTAAAACCCCAAATACTCCCAATCATTGATTTCTCCACCATAGTTCCTTGGAGAAAGAAAGGCAGAGTTCGTAGAAAGTTTCATGTTAATCGAAGATGATATCATTTTTGACTTCGCTAAACTTTAACCCCTGCTCTCTTCTTTTTCTAATCTTGAGGTAGAGATTTATTCAAGCTTTGGTATGATTTTTAGCCTAATTATTTGCTCATTGAAGAGATTTAATGATTTGGGGATTTTGGGTTAAACTTAGAGTTTGATTTTGAAATATAAAAGAAGGGTTTTCAAATGGATACTTGAGAAAGATTGTGGGGATGTGTTTATGGTTGAGATATGTTGAAATGTTGAAATTTCTTTACTTAAATGTGATTTTGAAAGTAAATGAGGTTTTGTTCAAAAATCATTAATATTTGGTTTGTAAAAGCAAAGGGAAAAGATGTCTGGTTTTGACAGGATCAAATGAATGTATCTGTTGATGATAATGGTGGAGTTGGATATGTGATATCGCTTCATTTTGAAAATGATGATATTATATATTTTGTTGGAAATTATCTGTTAAATAGAAATATTTATTTTGGGCTATCGGTGGAAGATAACTTTGATTATTGTAGAAATTGCATAAGGATTAGGTGAATTTAAACTAATTACTCATACATCTTATATTGAGCATTATTTTATACTTAAGTATTGAAAATGTATTGTTTTGAGAAAAATGAGTAAATACCTTGGTGAATTTTGGTTAGGGGGTGTGGTTGTGGTTATTATGTTGGCATGTTTGTCTTTAATGAAAGTCTAGAAACTTGCACAGTCAAGTGCAGATCCTTCTGGTTAGTACTGGTAAAATGGCTTTGGTAGTGCTTGTGGCAGGCACGTACATATTCCCAGTATTTTATATCCGCTGTCCTGTTTTCTAATATAAAATGATATTTTTCATGAATTGATATATGATCCTGGCATTGCATTGTTTTGATATGGAAATGTAAAAAGTTTAACAAATGACATGCACATGCATTCACCTTATGACA
Source organism: Camellia granthamiana (assembly GCA_036172215.1). NCBI lineage: Eukaryota > Viridiplantae > Streptophyta > Magnoliopsida > Ericales > Theaceae > Camellia > Camellia granthamiana. The sequence continues at coordinate 95,157,530 of CM069905.1, forward strand.
TTGTTCAGATTTATACATTGTGTTAAAATATCTTTATTGGGTTTTAGCTCACCTTATGTAGAAAACAACTTTCAGGTGCTGATGATATGCCTCTACCAATGACATAGCTTGGGAGGATGTAAGGTCCCGGTGTCCTACATCGGGAATGGATGAGGAGTTCTTAGGAATGAAAGTGAAAACCTGGACCCTTATATAGCATTGAGGCCTTTTTCCGGGTGGTGAAATCCCTAGCAAAACTCCCTAGTTAAGCGTGCTTAGGCTGAAGTAGTTCTAGAATAGGTGACCCACTGGAAAGAACAAATCCATGCAGGTGTAGCCAAAAACGGACAGTATCGATGACGTGTGAAATGTTGGGGCGTTACAAATGGGCGGGCTTGTGAGCTTGGTGTACCGAGTGTGGGACCCTAGCGTCTCTCGTGTATATGGGTGGGCTAGTGAGTTAGCAGGCTACTACACGGGGACGTGCAACCCTAAAGAGGGTGCTGTAGACATCTTATTTTTGACCACCCTTAAGACTTGGGTGCCACTGACTGATCACTTGATGACGAAAGTTATTCTGTACAAACGTTCGATTTCTTTAGCAAGAAGAGCTTCTAAATCCCAACCTTACATCCTATTTTTGACTAAAACTATTTTAGACCTTAAAACCCTTTCTTTCAAAATATTTTTGAAAATATTTTACGATGTTCCGAGACTCGCATTTCAATAAAAATTGCACTTTTCGGTAAACCGAGTAAGGACAAAGTGGAAATAAATGGAAGGGAGGTGAACTCTTTGAAAACAATCTTTAAAACATCTTATTTAGAGGTTTGGAGTTGAAGAAAATAGGAGGGGATGGTGGAAAACTAGTTGGGGGAGAAATTGGACATCAATCCGTTAGGACAAAATTGAGCAACCTTCACTAAAATAGGCATATCTCTTTTCACACTTATAATTTAGATGTAAGGCTATTGCCATTGGAAAGTAGACTTTTAGGGCTTCAATTTAGACTCAAGAATGACCTAAAATCGAGTCCGGATGAGGGAGATATGCCCATTTGAAATCGGGTTTAGGAAGCAGATTTTTGTGGCCGGCCACAAATGGTGGCTTGCCGGCCAGTTGTGCAAATTTTGGTCATTTTGAGTGTTTTGGCCTTCCAAGTGTCCCCCACTAGTGGCCTACCAGCCACCAATAGTAGCCTGTCAGCCAGAAGAAGTGGCCTGCCGGTCACTTGTGTCAAAAAGCAGATTTTTTACAAATATTTGTGCCAGCTGTTCCCACATTGCTCCACCTATCTCTATATAGACATTTTCGATTGAGGCTTATATATTTCTATATATAGAGGACCTTCTCTCTTGGTATTAAGGTTATAGAAAATTTAGGAGTGAGAAAATATTTTTGAAGAGCAAATTTTGAAAAATTCCTCTCTACAATTCTCTTTCTCTCTTGTAACTTGCATAGCCTTTAGCCTTTGCCTAAACACTCTAAACCAAACCTAGAGAGCTTCTTTATAAGGTGGTTTGAGCTTGAATTTGAGCTCTTAAGGCACTTGAGAGTGTGAAATTGGTGGTTTGTAACTCAAAGAAATATTCATTTTCAAGAGGTATACCTTCTAGTGTTTTTGTACCATCTCTACACCACTTGTTCTCCATCTTTTCCTGCTATTTTTTAGACTTTTTATTATCTATATATTTGTACTGAAACTTGTGATTTAAGGCCATTAAAGGTAGAGGGGTTGATAGCCCTTCTTTATACCTTGTTTCTAAGGCCTTTGCCCTTGTGTTTCCCACATTCTCATCATCCTTTTTTGAGCTTTTTACCACCAAATTTCAGAGATTTTCAGAGGCTAAAAATCATGTTTTGAGGTCCCAAAATTGGAGGGGCTAGCCACCCCTCCTTTGGCTTGTTTACTAGTTTAAATTCTCTATTATTTTAGCTTTAGCCTTTTAGCTATTTTTACCTAAATTTCAGCACTGTTTTTGCTTACTTAAGGACTATTTTGGGCTGGTTGTGTCATTTATGCTTTATATTACATGCTTGTAGTGTAATAGTTCTCATAGGTTTGGTTGTTTAGGCCTTAGCCACCAACCTATTTGAGTTGATAGTGTTTATTTCAAGCTTTCCATACTTGTATTCATATTTAATCACCTCTGCAACCTCCTTCCTTTCTTGGTTTTTTATTTGCTTTGAGAGTTGTTTCAAACTGATTGTTTTTGTAAGCTTGAGATAGAGGTTGCCGTGCTTAATGGTTTAATCCCATTTAGGGATTCATTATCAATGGCATGACATCTTTCTCATGCCTTAAACTAACCTTTGGTTTGACACTTCCCTTCTTTGGAGGACTTAATCTTCACCTTTGGACTTAATGAATTAAAGAATGGAAAGATAATTAAAATGAAATAATAAAACTTGGACTAAAATGTTGCAAGATAATAACTTGGTTAGGGTTCAATCGGACGTTAATTGAACCCTGGAGTCTTGAGTCGTTTCATACTTGTTAGTGATGAAAACGGTTCAAGAGTCAATGTCAACCACTTCCCTTGATCAATCCATAATAGGGAGGAGGTTTGAGAGTCTTTATTTGAGCATTTATTGAACTTGCACACTTTGGTTTATAGGCCATCATACAATGAAATTGCATCAATTGATGGTTTGTGAATCAAGTTTACCACTTCTTTGAGCTATTTGATGATAATGAGGGGTAAGTTGTGCAAACAACCCTTGAGAATATCCTGTTCTTACTCTGTTTGCTCTCTGTTGCAGCAGGAAAAACTAGGCATCAGTGGCCGGCAAGCCACTTTCTGTGGACGGCAGGCCATTATTTGTGGCCGATAGGCCACCACTTTTGGCCGGCTGGCCATCTTTGCAAACTCCAACAGTGTTCTTTTCTAGCTAAACAGAGTTGGTTCTGAGATGAAAAATAGTGCAAGTGTTCCACTGTGCAACAGAGGCATCTGGCAGCAGAACAGTGGCCTTTTTTGGGTGAAAATCCGCCATGCAGGAGCATCCCTTACTTCGCGGGGCTAATTAGTTAATTTAGTTACTTTATTTCATGTTGTATTCATGTTGTAATTAATTAGCTAGCTAATTAGAATTTTGTAATTAATTAATTAGTTAATTCTAATTTGTAATAATTATCTAGAATAGTTAATTAGTTCTGATGTTGTAATAACTAGCTAGCATAGTTAGTTGATTCGTTTTGTAATAACTAGTTAATTAGCTTGGCAAGTTAGTTTATTCGGACCCTCCTGCACGAGGGCACAATTGTAATAATGTGCATGTCTTCCAATCCCATGTCTTTATCCCTTTTATTTACCTGCTTATGATGGTTAGTTTTAGGGGATCATGTTTTGTTTAGCATCTCTCATCAATTGTCTTGCATGCATTGAGCTTGGCACATCATTTTAACTTGCATTGTTAGTTAATACTTCTTTGAATACATGCTTCGACCGCATGCTATTAAATTGAGTCATATGCCATATTAGTGGCCGAGCCTAGTAATTACATATCATATGTGTTGCATTAGTCATTTTGCATCCGTAGGATCATGCATTTTTTCTAACTCTTTTGTTTCTTTTGGCTCGCCTTGGAGTACTAGGTGAGCATTTTTATGTTTTTAGCATATTGCATTGTATGTTGATGTTGCTATGTTTAGCATGCTTGCCATGAGGCTAAGTGCTTAAATGATAAAGTGTTTGAATGCCTGTGGATGAAGGCTAGCTGCTTGAATTGGAATAATTTGAGTAATATTCATATGAGATTACTTTTTCATGTGGTACATATTCAAAACAAACATGAAATAAAAGTGTTCCAATTTTTGCAAATTAGTTTATACTTATGTGCAACACATAGTAATGTTAGCCTAATAACTCGGAACAAGAGCATATAATGTAAATAAGATTCGCATCATGATTAGTAGAGGTCGATCTTTTGATTCGGCGAGCGAGAGTGCTCAATTCATGACCTTCCCCTCTCGTACCTAAGTTCCCAAGCCGAGACAATCTTGGTGATGACGGACAAGTGGCCTTTGGCACAAGTCATGGGTTTCCTAAATTTTTCAAAACTATTTAGGTGGCAACTCTATATCTGGCAAAGCAGTCCATTTTTGGCATTTTTATTCAAAATCGATTTTCTAAAAGATTTGCCGAATTTGGACTTTTTGGTGTTTATCTATTTCACATTGCACTTGTGGAATCAGATTCAGAACCATGAGAGTTCAATACTGTTGGGCTAGTCGTCTCCAAAAGAAGCACGAAAAGTCGAGCTACAGGTGCATTATAAGGTTTCGGTGTCCCACATTGGGAATGGAGGGGTAGTTCCTGGGTTATAAAAGTAAAAACCTAGACCCTTATATAGCATCGAGGCATTTTCTCGAGTGGTGAAATCCCTAGCAGAACTCTCCAATTAAACATGCTTAGGCTGGAGTAGTTTTAGGATTGGTGACCCACTAGGAAGAACAAATCCATGTGGGTGTGGCCCAAAGCGGACAATATCCATGACATATGAAGGGTTGGGGCGTTATAGAGGACTTGGAGCCAAGAGCTTCTTTTGTTTTCTTTTGATGTAATTATTTTTGTACAAGCCTTGGGCTTTAACTGTATTAACACTCATTTTGTTGTAACTAAACATTGTCTTTTTTTTTTTGGGTGAGTAAGTCATAAATTAAAGACAATAAAATTTACAAGTTTACAAGGGGCATACCCCAGGCACGCCCAACAACAATAAATAAACGATTACAAGACCAACAAAACCCAAAACCGCAAGAGCGGGAGAACAAATAGAAAAAAGAACAAAACCCAACTTTGCCTATATATCATTTTTCTCCAAGTAACCCCTACCATCAGAGATAATAGATGGAAACTAGAGGTAGATATATGGGAAAAGATACAAACAGACACCACAAAGATTAGAAACAACAAACAAACACACAATACAACAACCCACAAGCCCAATAAACAGATGATCTCTCCCACAAGCCCCCAGTCCCTACCACAGATACAACACATGGAACCCAATAAGCATCCCACTCCTCACTGCCGTGACATCCTAGCCACTTGACTAAAGTAATGACAGAGGAAAAAATCTATCCCATGAGAGATCCAGATAGAGTCACATGAAGTAAGCAAGATCAGTCACCATAATCAATGGTCTTAGGAGTTGAAGTGAACAGACAATAGCCCCTCAGCAACAAACCAAATACATAGCCAATAAACTCATGAGATCAATCATCACATCCCCCAGTCCCTACCTTGGTAGATCACAAACCTCAAACCCCACGGCAGTGTGCCCTTCACTCCATGTCAGGCGTGGTAAGGCGATCAATTAGGACGAGTCACATGAAGACAAGAAGCAACCAGAAAACCGATAGCTATCCTCCCGCTCATCTCCCAGTCTCTAACACGGCTGGTTATCGAACCACTATTCCCCAGAGCAGTGACTCCCCAATCACTCTTGGCGGAGATGGCTCAAAACCACCCTCACATCAAGTCACATGAGGATCACACGACCAATCAACATAAGAAAATCAACTGTAAAAGATCCGCTACCTTGAGGCTAAATAGGAATTTATGGGCTCACCAATCATATAAATATATACAATATTCCTAAAAAATTGAGGAGCCCAAATCATAAAATCAATATTCAGTCCAAAACCATAGGCTCACCCGGGACCCACATCGTAATGGCTGAGTAAAACCTTGAAAATTATACCAATATTACCAAAAGTCCGCCTTCATATCACAGTCCACGGATGTCCAAAAGACCCAATCATGCTAGATAAAAATCACGCTACCCATTTCAAAAAAGCCGTGGCAGACCCACTCAACTCCATTAAAATAGCATCAACCGTCCCCACTTGGGCCACTAAATAATAATATAAATGAGCCCACACAAGGTCAACAAAGACCCATAATCAAAAGCCAGCTAAAAGACCAAGCTAGTGGGCCACTGTGAATTACCTAAAGATATACAAATATAAATGAGTCCACACGGCCCACCAACATCACCAAATCCCAAAATGGCGGCAAAGCAAAACTCAAACCAAAAAATATATATAAATATATATAAAGCTGATATTGCTTTACCTTCCCAACACACATCATGCTAAGCCTGTACGAAGCAAACAGGCCATATCACAGCACAACAAACAATGCTACTCGCCAAAAGAGCGTGCAACTCACCAAGCTTGAAACCGGTAAAGCACCATAGCCGGAGATGCGAACCAGCTAAGAATTCCAAAAGCCAGACGCCGGCATTCAGACTCTGGCAGCCCAACGACACATCTCAAGAACTCAGAAACCCAACAACATACCCAGAAAACGTGCAGATTACGCCGACTTACCCATTGCAGCAGCAAACGGACCCATTGCAGCGGCTACAACCAGCAGTGCCCATCATCGGCGTATAACCTTCGGCAAGTCCCAAACCAGCATCGGTGAAGACCAGCGCCGGAAATGAGCCCATACCGGAACAACATATACATGCCGAAGCGTTAGACTCCAGCCAAGACCACCCACGATTTCATAGAAGACCGGTAGTAACAACTTCCACATGATCTGAACTACCCAGCTTGAAAACCCAAGCCGGACTGAACAAAACTAAGTAGAATAACCCTCTAGCCAAAAAGAGATATGGCCGTAACAAACAAGGCACTGAAACAGCACCCAAACAAGACACACACAACTCACTATGGATAACATACCAGCCGACAAGTTTCACCGGACTGGTAACTCACAAGTACACATTCTCCCCCAAGGGGTGAGACGGATAGTCGGACAGTGCACCATTTTCACTCCGGGGGGAGCTTTCTCTCTCTAGATTCTAGAGAGAGAAGCTCTGCTTTTTTCCCCTTCAGATGTCTTCACATGACTTCCGCAACTAATTAACTAAACATTGTCTTGGAAAGATGTAGCCATTAGGGTATGAAATTACTTGATTCTCCTTTTATTTCGATTCATATATTTATGTCATATGCTATAGATTTAGGATCTAGGATTTATGAATGTATACATGCATATGTCGTCTTTTGTATGATCTAGAAGTATAAACGAAATGTTAAATATAATGCTAGTGATCTATTCTACGGAACATTATGATATAGATTTAGGATCTAGGATTTATGAATGTATACATGCATATGTCGTCTTTTGTATAATCTAGAAGTATAAACGAAATGTTAAATATAATGCTAGTGATCTATTCTACGGAACATTATGATGTGGGTTGTTGTTATTATTTCAGGGCGTTATAGTCATGCTCGACAAAACAATGGATATGCCAGATTTATACTAGAACAAAAAAATAAAAAAAAAACAATATATTGAAAATATTTCAAATAATAGGAGAAGAAAGCGCAATGTCCCAAAGACATTTGACAACACAATATAGAAGTGTATGACGAGACAACTTCAACGAATGGTAAACATACAGAATTAATTATGATTTTCGACATCTTTTACTATATAGACTTGATTATAATGCCTGTAGTTTGTGTAATATATATGAAAAACAGGTGATACATCATCGCAAATTGTTTGGTTTCTAACACATGAATTGCATGAATTACGTAAAATGACACCTTGTCCCTTTTGTAAGGCTAAAAGGTTTGAATATGAACCTCCGAGCTTTTGTTGCTATAAAGACGAAGTAGTTGTTGCAAGCCCCGAAGTTCTAGAATGTCTAAGAACCTTGTTTACTTCTCAAACTGTAGAGGCTGTCGAATTTCGTAGACATATTCAAGCATATAATAGCATTTTATAAGGCGCTAAAACTAGTTTCTGAACATACATTCATATTTATCACAAAGCTAAACACGATGAATGATAAAGATCACACATCTAGAAACACTGTGCAGAACAAGTACAAAATGACAAAGATTAATATGAAATGAAAAACAAAAATACAACAAATTTTCAAAGTTTAACCGCAAAGAGTATCAAACTAGAGAATGAATGAATTTTGTAAAAATACTTTTTATCTTTCAATTTCATTTACTTAATTTATTTCAAAATAATAATAATAATATTACAATATTAGTTGAATGTTTTATTTCTTCACCTTAAATAATAATAATATTACAATGTTAGTTCGGTATTTTATTTGTTCATTTTTAATTACAAAATGGTTTTTACATACATATACATAACAAAAGTGAAACTACTTGGTGAATTACATATTTAATAGTAATAAGTCCAACCATGTGATATGAATTACAATTATTTTATGTGATTGTTTCAATCTACTTGCTGAATTTTAATACTTAAATAGAAATATAAATGCCCCCCTTCTTACGTAGGAATTGAAACATTATTTTCTTGAATTGACAAAAAAAAATCCACATATGAAGGATATGTAGTCCAATTGGACTCCTAATCCGACCTACCAATTTTCAACCAAACAATGCACTGTTGCATAGAATCGACGTAGCGTCATATCCATAGTTTGAATACAACCACACACATAATGCCTACGTAATAATTACCATACATAAATCTACGTGTTTTATGTTATTCATACTAACTGTTCACATGAGCGATGTGTGTAATTTAAATAAAAAAAAATATATGTTTATTATATATATTGTCTAATAATATTAATTTCATTCTACAATCATTTTATCTAACTAAACCTAAAATTGTAAAAATATATCAACGATCAAATATTCAAAGATTCAAACACTTTAAGTTTTTAGACTTTTAAACATAAACATTACACATCAACAAAAAATAAAAAAATAAAAAAAAGTTCAAAAGGTAAAACTATTACAAAACTTAAAAACCAAAAAAAAAAAAAAAAACACAGAGAAATATAAGAAAAATTACCACGTGCAAAGTACGTGTACCTCCACTAGTATTAGTAAGATCATAAGAGTTATTCACATTAATGCATAAAAAATTACAAATTCAAATCATAAATAGTGTCCTAAAAAAGAATCAATCACAAAATCTCTATAACCTTAGTAGTTTCAATTCTCAAATGGATTCTAATTAATTATGTGACATATCATAATAATCGCAATTTTTTTATTCCAACCAAATTATTTTTGCATATCTTTTCTAGCAAACCTCATGAAGGTGCATTATTAGTAATATTATAAATTCAAAATTTTTATTTAAAAATTATTCAAGAAACATCAATAGGACTTTAAATATACACAATCATTTATCGAATCATTATTCTTTAAAATAACACTCCACACATGCGTGACCCCTACTTTTTGTAAATTCCTTTAAGGCCCTTACTTTTTGGGTTATTTCAATGAAAACTCACGATTCCTTGTTTACTTGCAAATTTAACCTTAGAACTGAAAACGCATTCTAGACGAAACTGTGCAAACCCTAATCAACTCCGGTAGCCTAGTAATCGTTCCTAACACTCTCATGTTAATTAGTTAACTCTCTAATTGTAGATTGATTGCCTAAAACTCTAGTTTCCCGTTTTCATCATTTTCGTTCGACTACTCACCTTTTAATTCAAAGCGAAGCAACTCAACCGAATTATTTTTCCTAACACTATTTTTAAATAATTCTACACTTGAAATAGATATTTTAATTCATAAATTGAGCCCAAAACCTTCACACTTTATTAAAATTGCACATTTGCCTCAAGTTCACTGTATTATATATCCATTATAAATTTTTTTTCCCATAAATATCTACATTATTTTAAGATAAATTTATACACAAAAAGAAAATAAAAAAATCCCTCAAAAACCTTCGTCAATTGAAACAAGGTTATCTTTTTCTATCAATTTCTCATATTATTTCCAAAGGCATACATTCATTCTAAAAATATGAGTTATTTATATATTATTTAACGTGTTTTCATTATAAGAGAAACGAAAAATGACTCATGATTTCCATATTTTTCTATTATTGTTCTTATTTCAAGTTTGTGCAAGATAGACTAGTATTTTTAGGCCACTTTCAAAAATTCTAGAAAAATATAGAAAAATCTTCTTGACCTCATTTTTATATCAAAACTTTCCTTAAAGTGTTATTCTTAAAGAAAAAATGGTTTTATCAAAAAAGAATTAGTGGTTTAAGAGAAAATACGATTTTTGTAATAGTCAACGGATCTGGATAGTGCTGAAATATTTCTTTAATAACTAAAAATTTAGAAAAGTTATCCTATTTTTGAATGATGATTTTAGAAACTAGATAAAATTCTTTACAAATCATAGGAAGGCCGATTTTGGGAAAAATCTAAAAATATCTCTTAGATTGTGATCTTTAAAATGTATCTAATTTGGAAATTTATGTTTGTTGATAATTTCATACTTTTAATTTCATGAATGTACTTCTTGTAATGCCCCGAAATAATTAGCATTAACACATCTCATAACAATGCTACAATTGATCAACAATCTCGTAACTTCTATTCATTATATCTTTGATCATTACAAAAGATGACATATGCAATATATATTCACAAATTCTATATTCTGAATCTATAGCATATGACATATATACAAGAGTAAAAAGGGAGGTAAAGCCAAGTAATGAAATGTCCTAACGGCTACAACTTTCCAAGATGATACTTGGTTACAACAAAATGAGTTTAAACTCAATATAAGTAAAGCCTGTGGCTTAAAAAAAAATAATTATATCAAGAAACCAAAAATGAAGCCTTAAGCTCCAAGTCCTCCCAAGCTACATCCTTGGTGGAGGCATATCATCAGCACCTGAAAATTGTTTTTCACATAGAGTGAGTCAAAACCCAGTAGAGATACTCTATAAAACAGTATATGAGTTTTACCAAAATTATAAGGTGAATGCACATGCATGCCATTTGTCAAACATTCCTCATTATCCATCTTAAAACAATGAAATGCTAGATTATATATCAATTCATGAAAATAATCATTTTGTAAAGAAAATAGGGTAGTGGATACTAAACATTGGGAATCTTTAGGTATGTGTCTGCCAATAGGCTATACAAGCACTACTAAAACCATTTTACCGGTATTATCTGGAAGGATCAGCACCTAATCGTGCAGATTTCTAGACTTTCACCAAGGACACATAGGCCAACATGATAACCACAACTACAACCCCTAACCAAATTCACCAAGGTATTCATCCATTTTTCTCAATATCAATATATTTACAATGTTCAATATGAAATGATGCTCAATGCACAATTTATGAGAAATTAGTTTCAATTCAACCTAATCCTCATGCAATGTCTACAACAATTATGACTATCTTTCACCGATAGCCTAAAATAGAAATTTCTATTCAATAGATAATTTCCAATTAAAAGATACAATTTCATCAATTACAATGGGAGTGATACTACATATCCAACTTCACCATCATCATCAACAACATATAATACCCAATATCATTTTCCATTTCCCTTCACTATTCCAAACATCCAAAATTTAGGGCAAAAGCCCCTTTCATTACAAAATCAATTTTAAGAAAAGATATCCATCATTTTAACAAAGCTCAACCATGACTATATCCCCAAAACCATTTTCAAGAAACCATTTGGAAAAACTCCTCTTTTGATTTTAGACTCAAACCCTAGGTTTTCCCAAAAATTCCCAAATCATTAATCTTTTTCAAAGGGCAAATAACTAAACTAAAAATAAATAAAAGAGTCAAAGAAATCCCTACTTCAAAGTAGAAGACAAAAGGAAACAAGGGGTAGAACTTGAGAGAGCCGAAAACACTAATTTCTCCAATTGGAATGAAGCCTTCGACGTGCTCAATCTTTTACTCCAAAGGACTAGGGTAAAGAAATCAAAGGATTGAGAGTATTTGGAGCTAGAAGGTAAGAACTTAGAGAGAGAGAGAGTATGTGGATTTAGGGTTTTGAAATGTTTGGAGAGAGAATGAGATGAAAAAGTGACTCAAAATGGCCTTTCCTTGGACTGATATATGCGCAGACTGCTCAAGCGACCAAAACACTGCTCGAGCGAACAAACACAATAAGTGACACTGGTCGAGGGACCAAAACTACTGCTCAAGCGCACAATGACCCCCTCTTAGTAGTTTTGCAAACTGCAAAAGACCGCTCAAGCGCAAGAAGTATCTCTCAAGCACAGATATCACACTTCCAGTAGTTTTACAGACTGTAAAAGACTGCTTGAGCGAAAAAGCAAAAATTTGGGCAACAACTCATGGAAAACTAACTTTCCAACTTGTTTCAAACACAACCAAAACTCTCAATAACTAATCTTAACAAGCAAAAAGATGGAAATGAGACAAACAACAACTAAGTACACGGGTTCTCAGATTCAAAAGCAAGAAAATGGGTCAGGTCTAACCAGGATCATTATATTTCTTATCTCTTATTTGGACTATAGTATAATATTTACATTGTTGTGCCTATAGTTCTTTACCATGGTGCTTTGATGCTACTTATACTTGTGTAGAAATTATAGTCTCAATAGCTTGTTCTAACTTTAACTTAAAATATCTAACTCAAGGGGGAAATTAAATGGGGGTGGTATTAGGTTTTGGATCACTTGAATAATGAGGAGATGATAATGTGTTAAGTATGAATTGATGGGACGTGTTCTCGAATTGAAAGATAAGTCTTGCGCAAGTGGTTGTTTTGAAACTCTTGAATGGACCGATTATATTCAGACCGTAGGTATTTATGATGGATAAGGTTGGAGGAGGTCATAGGTAAGGCCCTTATTTTTATCCTTTTTTTTAGGTCCTCAGTTGGCGCTATGTGGTACATAACAATTGTAGGCATCTAGGGTAAGGTCTGCAAAGTAGCAAAAGAGGGGGTATATCGAATAATCTGAGTCAAATTTGTGCAGTTGGGAGAATGAAATATCTTTGGGGGATTTCTAGATTACTAACATCTAATTCTATAACCCTTTACTTGTTTACTTGAATATCATGCTTCATTACTTTTTTGTTATAATTGTAATTGTGTATTGGAACGGAAAAAAAGGACAGGGTGTGTGTGCATTTACTGGGCATTTCAAGCTCATGGCGTTTCATGCCAGGTATTGACAAAATTTATGCGGACGATGGCGAAGCGGAAACATTTGAAGACATATGGCTATCCTAAGAGAATTAGGAATTAATAATCAGTAATCATGTGTGTAACACCCCAAAATAATAACTATGAGCCACATCATAATATTCCGTAGAATTGAACATTAGTATTATATTTAACATTTTCATTTATACACCTTGAATCATACAAAAGATGACATATGCATGTATACATTCATAAATCTTAGATCCTGAATCTATAGCATATGACATGCGTACATAAGTTGAAATAAAAGGAGAATCAAGTAATTTCATGCCCTAATGGCTACAAATTTCCAAGTTAATGCTTGGTTACAACAAAATGAGTTCAACTCAATACAGTTAAAGACCAAAGCTTCTACAAAAATAATTACATCAAAAGAAAACAAAAGAAGCTCTTAGCTCCAAGTCCTCCCAAGTTATGTCCTTGGTGGAGGCATATAATCAACACCTGAAAGTTGTTTTCCATATAGGGTGAGTTAAAACCCAGTAGAGATACTTTAACACAATGTATAAATCTTAACAAAGTTATAAGGTGAATACATGTGCATGCCATTTGTTAAACGTTTTACATTTCCATCTTAAAGCAATATATCAATTCATGGAAAATATCCTTTTATGTCAAAAAAACATGGTAGTGGATACAAAATACTAGGAATCTTTAAGTACATGTTTGCCAGTGGGCTATACAAGCACTACCAAAGCCATTTTACTGGTACTAACTAAAAGAATTGGCACCTAACTACGCGGGTTTCTGGACTTTCACCAATGACACACATGCCAACATAATAACCACAACCACACCCCCTAATTAGATTCACCAAGGTATTCACCATTTTTTTCTCAAAATAATACATTTTCAATGCTTAACTATGAATGTAACGCCCGGAAATAATTACTATAAGCTATTCGCAATAAAGATTACATACAACACTTAATAAGGTAATTACCCTCCATCAGTCCCAGTCACTTTTACATATACAGGTATACATTCACAAGCCTAACCCGGGATCTATAGCATATGTTACAAAATAAAGAAAAATGATAGAAGTTATGCAAATAAGAAATGCCTTAAGGGCTTATAGCTTTCCAAGTCAATACTTGGTTACACAAAAATGGATATGAATCCAATACAAGTAAAGCCCTTGGCTTGTACAAAAATAAGCATAATAAATACACAAAATGAAGCTCTTACTCCAAGTCCTCCCAAGCTATTTTGGTAGAGGCATATCATCAGCACATGAAAATGGTTTTCCCACATAGGGTGAGCCAAAGCCTAGTAGAAATAATCCAACATAATATATGAATCTTAACAAACATATAAGGGTGAAATGCATATGCAATGTTTGTGCCAAAACATTTTATACCTTTTTCCAAAACCATGTAATGCCAGCTTAATATCGAAATTCATAAATCACTTCCTTTATAATAGAAAACAGGGTAGTGAATCACACTTTGGGAATCTCAAAACAATTTCAATCTTTAACGGAAATTTTGTCCGCGAAAAACCGTAGACTTGCACCCATGTAAACGTAGGCTCTATAAGCAATACTATTGCCATTTCACGGCAATTTCGTTTGCGGAATCGGCACCTATATATATGCGTGGTTTTTAGACTTTCATTATGGACACTCAGGTCAACTTATTTCAACGAACCAACACATACTTCCCAGATATACGCGTGGTTTTTAGGACTTTCACTATGGACACTTAGGTCAACTTATTTCAACGAACCAATACATACTTCCCAGATTCACCCATTTTTCTCAAAACAATAAGCATTTTCAATGTATAAAAGTGAAATAATACTTGATGCAAATGGATGAGACAATAGTTTTATTTCTCCTAATTCTCATGTAATTTCTATAACAATCATAGCTATCCTCCATCGATAGTTTAAAATAGTTATTTCTAAACAAATAAATAATTTTCAATAAAGATAAACTTCCAAATCTCAAGATGTGAGTGATAATACATATCCAACTCCACCATCCTCATCAATATCAATCCAATTTCATATTTCCAACATCAATTCCATTATTTATACAAAATCAACATTATATATATTTAGGGCAAAGCCCCAGTTTCCTCCAAAACCGAATCCAAGTTTCAAAATCAACCATTATATTATAACTCAACCTCATTTCAAATCCCACAACCATTTTCAAGAATCCATTTGAAAACCCTTCTTTTCATTTTTAACCCAAAACCCTAGATTTGTCCAAAACTCCCCAAATCACAATATTGTTTAAGAAATAACAATTAAGTAAGTTAAAAATCATAAATGAGTGCGAAGAATCCCTACCTCAAGCTTAGAAGATGGAAACTCAAAGATGTCAAAAATTAACTTTGCTCCAATTAGGACGAAGCCCTCGTTGAGCTTTACCTTTTCAACAAAGGGACATCGGTGAAAAGGTCGACAGATCTAGGTGTATTTGATTGAAATAGATGAGTTTTAGAGAGAGAGTGAGAGAAAATAGGGTTTTGAAAAGTTTAGAGAGTGAGAGAGGTGAAAAAGTGACTCAGAAAAGTGACTTTACGAATTGATATACACGCAGACCGCTCGAGCGCAAGAAGTGTCGCTCGAGCGGCCAGGCACAATAAGTTTCATCGCTTGAGCGCAAGAAGCATAGCTCGATCGAAGAATACCAACTCCCAGAAGTTTTACAAACAAGGAATCACCGTTCGAGCATAAGAAGGCTAGCTCGAGTGAACACCGCTTAAGTGCAAGAAATACTGCTCGAGTAAAAAATGCCAACTTCCAGTATCTCTACAGGCCTACAAAAGTACTGGAAGTTCACAGGGACTGCTCGAGCGTAAGAAGTGCCGGTCGAGCGAAGAAGCGAAATTCTTGGCAGCAACAGTTTGAAAAACAAGCTACCAACCTGTTCTAAATGCAGCCAATACATCCCAATAACCAAACTCAAAGAGAAATAAGAGAAGAGAAGAGAAGACAAGAACAACTATATAAGGCAATGAAACCCAGATCCAAAACATCAAATAGGTCGGGTCTAAACCAGAATCGCTATAACCACCCCCTAAAAGAATTTCGTCCTCAAAATTTTAAATCAACAACAAAATCAAGTTTAAACCAATTACTACAATGTGGGTGTTTGGGAAGTTGTTATTTTAGTAGGTTTTTTTAGTTTTTGATTATTTTTGAAGGAATTTTTTTTTGTGTTTGGGAAGATGGTTGGATTTTTTTGTAGTTGGATGTGATGTTTCTGAGAGAAAAAGTGAAATGATTATGGGTTTGATGTGATATTTTGTCTGAATTTTTTTTTTTTGGTTTTTTAGCCTATTTTGTCTTTTAGCATAAAACAAACAAATAAAACCAAAAAAAAAAAAACTCTTCCCAAACACCCCCAATGATAACAAGTCAACCACCACTGTGGCCCATTCACCGGCCATTTATTCTCATCATAATGAGAAAGAAGTTTCCAATATTGAATATACAATTCACATTTCCAAAACATATACAATGTTTATATTACATTAACATAACAAAGTTTTCAGTACATGTTCAAACATCAACAAATAGGCCCAGATACTTCTCATGGACTTCTAACTCACACTCTCAAGTGGCCTCCTCAACCCCATGGTGTTGCCATAACACTTTTACCAAAGGAATCGTCTTGTCTCACAAGACTTGGTCTCGAGTATCTAAAACTCTAACCGGTCTCTCCTCATATGAGGCATCCTCGTTTACCTCTAAGTCAGTCCAATCCAACACGTGTGAAGGATCCGGCTCATACTTCCAAAGTATATAGATGTGGAATACGTCACGAACCCCTGAAAGCTGTGGCGGTAAGGCCAAACGGTAAGCGACCTCCCTAATCCGTTCTAGGATCCCAAAAGGTGCAATTAATCTAGGAGACAACTTCCCACTCTTCCTAAATCTCATCAAACTTCATCTAGGTGATATCTATGGTCTCCTTCTACGGTCGGCATAGCTCTTTTAACGACTCTGAGCCGTACCCAACCTCTTATGGATAAGTGCAACTTTCTCTGTCATTTTCTAGGCTAACTATGGACCTATCATAGGTGCATCACCCACCTCAGCCCAACACACAAGAGATCTACATGGTTGGCCATACAAGGTCTCAACGGTGTCATACTAATACTCGACTTGAAATTGTTATCATAGGCAAACTCCACTAAAGGCAAGTGTCTCTTCCACAACCCTTTAAAGTCGAGAACACAATCCCGAAGCATATCCTCTAGGATTTGAATAGTATGCTCTGACTACCTATCAGTCTGAGAATGATAGGAAGTACTAAAAGTCAACCTAGTACCTAAGGCATTCTTCAGGCTTTGCATAACCAAGCCGTAAAACGCAAATCTCTATCTGAGAAAATTGTCACAGGGACCCCATAAAGTCGAACTATGTCCCTAATGTAGAGGTTGACTAGATAATCTATCGAGTCACTTGTGCGCATAGGTACAAAATGCGCTGACTTGGTCAATCGGTCAACTATCACCGAAATGGCGTCTTTACCCCGTTGAGTCCTCAGAAGACCCACAAAAAGTCCATCGTAACATGCTCCCACTTCCACTCGGCTATAGGTAAGAGTTACAACAAACCCGCTTGCCTCTGATGCTCGACCTTCACTTGCTGCCAAGTAAGGCACCTCGATACAAATATGGTTACATCCTTCTTCATCCTCTTCTACCAAAACTGGCAACTATGGTCGTAATACATCTTTGTGCCCCCTGGATGTACCGCAAGGCATTGTAGATACCCTATTTTTGACCGCTCATAAGACTTGGGCACTTTATTCCAAACACCTTATGATGAAAGTTATATTGTGCAATCTTTTGAATTCTCAGCGAAGAAATTTTGGATTCAAGTTCTAATCCCAAACCTTAAACCCCATTTTGGCCAAACTATTTTATACCTTAAAACCCTTTTTTTCAAAATATTTTTCAGAATGTTTCTACGATGTTTCGAGGCTTGCATTTCGTTTAAAATATTTCACTTTTCAGTAAATCGAGTAAGGACAAAGTATAAATAAATGAAAGGGAGCTGAACTCTTTGAAAAATATTTATAAACATCTTATTTATAGGTTTGGATTTGAAGGAAATAGGAGGGGATGCAAGAAAACTAGTTGAGGGAAAAGGTTGAGCATTAAACCGTTAAGAAAGAAATGAGCAACCTTCACTAAATTAGGCATATCTCTTTGACCACTTAGAATTTAGATATGAGGCCACCACCATTGGAAAGTAGACTTTTGGAGCTTCAATTTAGAATCAATAATCACCTAAAATCAAGTCTAGATGAAGGAGATATGCCCGTTTGAAGTTGAGCCTGAAATGTTGATTTTTGAACCTGGCCGGGTTTATTTAGATTCGGCTGTGGCTTGTTTAGACCCGGTCGGGTTTCAATGAAAACTTGTCCAGAGTGCCTTTTTAGACCTAGCCTTGCATTATTCGGTCTGACCGTGGGTTTTAGGGCCCGATCGGGTCTCATTAGCGCCAAATAGGACAGTTGGCAGGAATTTGCCAACTGTTGTTTTTTGAAGATATTTTTGACCATATTGGCTCAAATTCTATAAATAGATCCCCTGCATTTAGAATTAAAGGTTAGCAAATTTTTCAAAAGTTTTGAAGAGCTAAAAAGACCTCCCTCCATCTTCAACACCTTTCTTCACATTTCTTCACCTTCTTTAGCTATACATATACAATACATACACAACTAGAGCTTGCTCTTGAACCTTTTTGTTGAGATTTCAAACCATATTTCAAAAACTTGAGGGTGTTTGGAATCAAGTTTGTTAACTAAGAGCTTACCTCTTTTTTCAAAAGGTATAATTTTGCACTTTCTTCTTTAATCTTCTTCTACTCTTTTCCACTATTTTTCTTGTCTTTATATACTAAATTTTAGAGTTTTAAAGGGCTGAAAAAAATGGTTTAGAAGTCCAAAAAGTGGAGGGGTTAGCCACCCCTCCTTAGTCTTACTTACTAGCTTTGTGCCACCTTGTTTTTGGCTTTGTTTTGTGCTTTTTTAGTATCATTTTAGCTACTGTTTTTTTTTTTTGCATATTAGGGGCTGTTTTAGGACTGTTTTAATTCATCTAAATAGTTTATGCTTTGCATACTTTGCTTGTTGTGTTGTAAGTCCTCATGGCTTCGGTTGTTTAGGCCTTAGACACCAAGTCATTCGAGTTTATGGCTTTCTGTACTTAGCTTTTCATGTAAAGAGTCTTATTTTAATAATCAATCTCGCAAAATCATTTTTGCACTCTCCTTTGTTTCTTGGTTTTTCTTTGTTTGAGAGTTATTTCAAGTGATTGATTGTTATTCAAGGCATGAGAAAGAGACCTATGCTCAATGGCTTAATCTCTATGGAGGTTCATCGTCAAGGCATAATCTCTCTTTCATGCTATGGATCACTTCTCATTTGACATTTCTTCTTATTTAGTGGACTTAACTATCACTTTGGACAAAATGAGTAAGTAATGGAAATGTAAGTAAAAAAGGACCAATAAAATTGGTTTAAAATCAACTCAACCAACATAAAGAAAATGCTTAAAATTGGTTAGATTCGGCCGGACGTT
Organism: Camellia granthamiana; assembly: GCA_036172215.1. NCBI lineage: Eukaryota > Viridiplantae > Streptophyta > Magnoliopsida > Ericales > Theaceae > Camellia > Camellia granthamiana. The sequence continues at coordinate 95,177,068 of CM069905.1, forward strand.
ATGCCGAGTCCATCGCGTCAAGAGTCATCATATGTTACTTCATGATGTTTCGATGAAACTTAAGGCATGTCTACCTCCTTCTTTGAGCTAAATTCATGATAAGATGAAAGGGTGGTCACCTTTCATTGCATTCATAAATTTATGTCCAAATCGTATCTGAAACCATCACACAATTAACTTGCAATCGTTGATGGCTTTGGAATCTAATTCATTCTTCTCTCAAGTTTCTCTCCGATAAAGAAGAGCAAAAAGGACAAATAGGGCTTAAAGCTGCTCTATCTACACTAGTTTCACCTCAGAGCACAAAAACAGGTTTTTGCATGAAATTAGGGCACGACCGGCCTTATTTGGACCTGACTAGGCCTCATTAGGGGCCGATTGGGCTCCAATGTTTGGTAAAACAGAGTACTTGGCAGAAACAGAGGGCAGTGGTTGAGGGTGAAACAGAGCAGTTGCACAGAAGGTAGGCAGAGCAGTTTCTGCAAACGACTTTCATTGATGCACATTCGATCCTTGTGCATTTTTTATATACATTAATGTTGTAATATTATTGTTCGTATTATTATTATTGTTCATATTATATTGTTGTGATTAGTGTTGTAATTATTATTGTTATAATATCCTTGTTGTAATAAATTAGATAGCTTGTTATTTATTTATTATTCATTCGGTCGGACTTGTAATAAGTAGTTAGTTTAGCTAATTCATTCATTTGGTGTTGTTATAATTAGTTTTAATTTGGACACTTGGACATTCGAACCCTCTTGCGTGAGAGCAAATATGTAATAATTTTGTATGTCTTCCAACCCCCATTTCTTTCTTCATTTTATTTATCCGCTTACCATGGTTGTATAGTATCATATTTTCCTTAGCATTTTCCATGACTCGCATCCATCCGTTCTGCATGCATAAGGGTTTGGTTCATCACACTAATCAAATGTCAATTACAAATTCTTTGATCGAATACGTGCTTTATCGCATGCCTTGAATTGAATCATATGTCATGCTAGTAGTCGAACTCATTATTTACATAATGTGTGTATTGCATTAGTTATATTGCATTGTTTAGGAGCATGCATTTCTTCTAATTATTTGGTTTTATTTGGCTTGCCTTAGAGTACTAGGTGAGCATTTCATATTGCATGCGTGTGATTGTTACCATATCAAACATATTTTCTATGAAGCTAAGTGCTTAAGTGATATACTGTTTGAATGCCGGTAGATGAAGGCCTTTTACTTAAGTTGGAATAATTTGATTAAATGCAAATACAAGCTTGCTTTTTCAAGTGACATGTATTCAAACCACTTTTTCAAAACAAATATAAAATCAATGCGTTCCAAATTTTGCGAATTAGTCTATACTCGTGTGCATCACTTAGTAAAATTAGCCTAATAACCAGAACAAGAGCATATAATGTAAACAAAAATCACATTATGATTAGTAGAGGCTGATCTTTGATCGAGTGAGTTGGGTGCTCAATTAATGACCTTCCCATCTCATACCTAAGTTCCCAATCCGAGACACTTTGGTGATGACAGACTAATGGCCTTTGGCACGAGTCATGAGTTTCCTAAATTTTCCAAAATATTTAGGTGGTGACTCTGAAATCTGGCAATGCAGTCCATTTTTTTGGCATCTTTTGATTCAAATATCGATTTTCCAAAAGATTTGCCAGATTTGAACTCATTTGTGTTTATCTATTTCATATTGCATTTGTGAAATCAAATTTAGAACCACGGAAGTTCAAACAGTAGGGCTAATTGTATCCGAAAGGAGCACGAAAAGCAAGCTATAGGCGTGAATGGTGAAACTCTCGGAGTATCTCCTCTTGACAAGACTCTAGTATGAAAAGATGGTCAAGGTATTTAACACTTGAGTCAGAATACATGTTTAAGCCCTTTTCTACCTTTCCACTAGAGATATTCTCCCAGAGGGTTTCTACCTCAAGGTCATCCCTCTGTGCTTTTATAACTAGGTTCACAAGTGTAGGTTGTGCAACTACAGTAAACAAAGCTGCCGAATCAAAGAACTCACCAAGATGCAAGTCGAACTTGCCAATAGCACCCAACATCTTCCATTCCCAGATGGCAATACTCGCTACACTGCTAAAGGATTTCCTACTCAAGGCATCGGTCACTATGTTGGCCTTTCCTAGATGATAATGCAACTCAAAATCATAGTCCTTCATAAACTCCATCCACCTCTTTTGCCTGAAATTTAGATTTTTTTGTGAAAATAGATTCTTCAAACTCTTGTTATCAGAAAACACTTCAATTTCTCACCATACAAGTAATGTCTCCAAATCTTCAAGGCAAAGATCACTGCCACTAGCTTTAGGACATGAGTAGGATAGTTTCTCTCATGTGTTTTCAACTGGCGTGAGCCATAAGCTACTACCTTCCCTTCTTGCATCAAGACACAACTCAAACCTTCCCGTGATGCATCACAATACACATAATAGCCCAAACCCCTCTCCAGAATAATCAACACTGGAGCAGTGGTAAGTCTAACCTTAAGCTCTTGAAATGACTTCTCATAAGTCTAACTCCACACAAATTTGATTCCCTTCCTCGTCAGTCTAGTCAACGGTGAGGCTAAGCTAGAGAAATCCTTCACCAACCGAAGGTAGTACCCAGCTAATTCCCAAGAAACTACAAATCTCAAAGGTGTTCTTAGGTTGTTCCCAATCTTGCACCGCTTCTATCTTAGAAGAGTCTACAGTCACTCATTCCCGGGATACCACATGGCCTAGGAACTTAACTTCTTTCAAGCAAAATTCGCACTTCCCAAACTTAGCATACAGTTTGTGGGCTCTAAGCAACTCAAGCACAACTCGCAAGTGTTCCTCGTGCTCCTTCTCAGAGGGTGAGTAATCAACATATCATCGACAAAGACAACCACAAAACGGTCTAAGAACTCACGGAAGATTTGGTTCATCAAGTCCATGAACAAGGCAGGTGCATTGGTTAACCCAAAAGGCATCACTAGGAACTCAGAATGGCCATATCGTGTACGGAATGCCATTTTCTGGATATCCTCCTCCCTTACCCTCAACTAGTGATAACCGGATCTCAAATCTATCTTGGAAAAACAACAAGACCCCTTTAATTGGTCAAACATATCATTTATACGAGGCAATGGGTACTTGTTCTTAACGGTTACCTAGTTCAACTTTTGATAATCAATACAAAGTCATAAGGTGCCATCATTCTTCTTGGCGAAGAGAGCCGGTGCTCCCCAAGGTGAAATACTAGGGTGGATAAAACCTTTACCTAACAATTCTTGGAGTTAAATCTTCAACTCACTTAATTCGACGGGTGCAAATCTATATGGTGCTATAGAAATCGGTGTCGTGCCGGGCATTAAATCAATAGAGAACTTAATCTCACGGTGAGGTGGTAAACTAGTGAGATCCTCGGGAAAGACATTCGAGTATTTACAAACTACCCTCGATAACTCAACTCAGACTTCATCACACTCACTACCCAAGAAGGTTGCAAGAAGACAACTAAGCTCACTTTAACCTCATGGATCATACACTAGCAACAAAACTCCATCAGCTTGGTCCCCTAGAAAATAAAAACAATCACCACTCGAGGTGCATACAGTGACTCTCTGACGGTAACAATCTATAATGGCCTTGTACGAGGACAACCAATCCATGCCCAAGATGGCATCAAAACTCGATATATCAATTAATGCAAATGAAAAGGAAGTCGGCAATTAACAACCTCTATATCACAACCCTAACACCCCTGGTCCAAAACAACTTTACCACCAATAGGTGACTCTGCCTTGAGTGGAGATGCTAACCGAGCCACTTCTAACCCTAATGTCGATGCAAATACAAACGAGATAAAAGAATGAGACGCACCCGTATCAATCAACACATTGGCAATAGAATTGCATAACAAGAAAGTACATCTCACAATTGAAGGCGCTGGCACTAAGTCTGGCGTAGTAATAGTATACACACGTCCCATAGGTCTCTGCTCCACCTGCTCACCCTTCGGAGCATAAGTCTGACGCATTGACTGGCCCGAAGAGGCTCCTTGATTAGCCCTCGAGGCCTGTGCTGACTGTGCAGGCTGGTGGCTCTGCGTCTGCCTCGAACCAAACACACCAAGTGTGCCACCTGACTAAGGGCAAAAACACCTCACATGTCCTGACTGCCCACACTGATAACAGGTAGGCGGTTGCCCTCTCTCCTGAATCCGGCTCTAAGAACAAGCCACAAACGATGCTGACTATTGCCCCCCCTCTCCATAGGCAAGCTAGAGACTTGTAACCCAACCGATCACAGTTAAAACATGAGAAGCCTCCCTGATTACCTCTCTCTGAACCCGAACTCAGCATAGGAAAGGTGGATCTAGAATGTACAGCCTAGGACCATTGTGGGGTGAAACCTATCAGGACTTATACCCACCCCTATAGGTTTAGCGTCATGACCGGCCAGTAATCCGAGATTACCAAAGGCCTTCTTAGCGGTAATACAATAATAGGGGCTGGCGGAAGCTTATAAATAATAAAATACAACGTCCAATGAGCTGTGAGAACTTAAATGTAACAAAACGACTTTCATATATGTATATACGCATCGATCCAAGCATCAAGCTTATGTACAAAAACACGACATAATTAGGGATTAAATCTTATTAACAAAACCAGTCTTAACTTCAGACTATGATAACATTTAGAACTAGTCTCAGTAACGTTCAAAATAAAAGGGTGAACTCTAAACCACCCATGAAGCCTTGAAGCTTGTCTAAGTAGGAACCTTAAGGTGAGGCACAAAAGTTGGCTTGACAAAACAAAGTCTAGGTTAACGCCAATAAGTCCGCTCTTTCACTTGATCACCTACATATAAATATAAAATAATGAGCTAAAGCCCAGTGAATAACAACTATGTAAAGGGGTTATGAATGATGTCCTTACAGTCTTTAAAACAATCGATTAGCATTAGAACATTTTCAATTAATATCATTTGTCAATCAATCATTCAATTCGATCAATTCGATCCATCATATTCATTAAGTCATATGTAGTATATCCAATAGCAACAATACACTAGGTCTTAAAAGACCGAACAATCAATTGATGGCCATCATTCAATAACAATAGTTTCAAGATTTGGAACTGACAGAGATCTCTGTAACAATAATGATAACAATATCAATAACAATAGCGATATGCTATGGATGCCATGAATACAGTTCAAAATAGGGTCATCATTCAATCGATAAAAAGTATCATTTCAGAAAACAATATGATTTATCAATCAACAAATAAATACGATTGAACATATCTTTACAACGTTGTTACTCACAGATGGCTCCACTAGTAGATCAGATAATGCAGACAATTCAGATAGTAGGTGAACGATAGTGCGCGACCTAGACAAACCCATAACATATACACATCGAAACACACTATCAATTCCTTGACCAAGCTTGACTTTTCTTGTCTTTTTTCTGTCTAAGTAGTTCGAGATTCTACTATGTGTATTCTTCCTTTATTCAAATAAATCGGATTCTTATTTCATATATCCTTTCATTACTAAATCATTCTTTTTTGAATAAACCAATTCTTACTTGGCTTCTTAGTCAAGTACACTAAGTTAATGACTTATTCTTTTAATCAACTAATTAATGTTGATTGTTAGCTTATTAATCTTTATTGAGCCATAAATCATGTCCAGAATGCTTTGGAAAGAGATGAGAATAAAAATGTGAACTAAATGCAATTTTCCAAAATATGCTGAAAATAGGGTCTTCGCTTAATCGCCACTTTGGTCGCTCGAGCGGACTGTAAAATTTTGAAAAACTTTTGGGAGCTCAACTTTCACGCTCGAGCGAGACTTTCCTCGCTCGAGCGGATAGTGTGAATTCTGGAATTTCCAGAATTGTTTTTGAAGTTTGTATTTTTGGTACACAAATATGGAGAACCATTGTATAATTTAGTAAACACTCTCAGTTAGAAATCATTTATTCAAAATCATGCTCCAATTGCCCAAATTTAGTTTTAACTCATTTTCTCCATATCAAACCCACAAATTTTTAAAACATGAATTAAAGTTCCAAGACTCTTGCAAATTCATGATGCATGTGCAATTGAAACTCAATTTCATGCAAGACAAATAAATTCAAACCCAAAATGGTTATTTCCTAATTAACTTCTATAATTTTGAATCTAATTCAATTTCTTCACCCTTTTACTAATTCCTTTTAATTTACATGAAATTGAGTTATATGACTCTTAGGAAAGTATTTGCATGTATGAAATTAAGATTAAAACTAACTAATTTTTCTATATTCAAAATCAAATCATAATTTAATTCTTGATCTAGCCAAATTTAGATTTAATTAATTTTCTTCATATCTATTCCAAATTTAAACTTATAAGTCTTTCACACATGAATTTAAGTCTAAAACATTAAAATTCCAACATGCATGTAAGGATGAGTTTCACCTTCATGAAGAATAACAAGAATCATACTCAATTAATTACTCTCTAAATTTATTTCCATAATCTTACACCAAACTCAATTTTTCATCATCTTCTTGCCAATTTCTTTTTAATTATATGTAATTGAACCTAATTATCTCTCAATTTCAGCTTTTAAATGATTTATCTACAAAACTTGAACTTAAATTTCTTACCTAAAACCTTCAATTTGTTGAGTCTCTTGATCAAGTTGTGAGTTGCTTCCTTTGTCTTCAATTTCTTGCTCGAACACTCCCCCCTCTCCCTCTCTCTCTCTCTCTCTCTCTCTCTCTCTCTCTCTCTCTCTACTCACGGTTTCTCTCCCTCTCACTCGGCTGTTTTGCCCAGCTAAAAGCATAAACATAGATGATATAGCTCTAAGGCTCAAATACATAGCTCACCTTCTTTGACTTCATTTATTATTTTATTAAAATGGTAGGACACTTGTCCACCTAAAAATAATCCATGTGGTGACATATTAGGATTAGTTAAGCACACTAATTACATAATAGTTTAATTAAACATCACTTAGTTTTGATTAATCATAATTAGCACATAACTTAATTAATCATAACTAATTTTAATTCTTAAATGATTTAATTAGTCTAATTTGACTTCCATAAGGCCAATTAATTATATTTAAATTTATCATTCTGAATCAGATTTTTAATCAATCTCTCGAAGGCTCCAAATATTAAATTAAATTTATTATCATTATCAATTTTGATTTCCCAAATCATTTAGGCCTTCAATTTCTGATCAGACTCAAATTTCCATCAATAAATTACATATTCAAATTGGACACCTTATAATTAAATTTAATTTATAATAATCACAATTCTCAATCTTCATGACTTAATCAACTCCAATTTGGACCCAATTAATAAAATATCAATTTTATAGATTTGAATCAAATATTTAATTAAGCTCCCATACGGTTCGATACTCAAAATTAAACTAATTCAATTTGCCAATTACACTCTCTTGAGCCATGTTGGATTTCAATTTCTAATTCCAAAATAAATCCTCAATAGAATTATATATGAATCAAACTAAATAATTGTTATGACCTCAAATCAAATTAGAACAATGGGCAATTAGAATTTAAATCTCCTTAATTAATTAAGTGTTATTCATTATATGAGGTGGGGTCGTCACAAAACCCTTCTGCCTCTTGTTGTCCTGATTCTTCCCCTAAATCTCCTGACTTCTCCTAGAGCCCCTCATTCGCTCTTTCTCTGCCTGAACCACGGTCTCCAGATGAGCCGCTACCTCTATAAGGCTTGTCCATAGTCCATAATCATTGACCCAGCTACCTTGAAAAGAAGCCCTGTCCTCAACCTCTTCTCAAACTCGATACATCAGCATTCCTCTGTTGCCACAAGCTCTGGTGCAAATCTAGAGAGGCTAGTGAAAGTTGTCTCAAACTCGGCTACAGGTAAGCTAAGCTACTTGAGCTTCAGAAACTGATCCTTCAACTTCTCTCTTGTAGTGGGAGTCAAAAACTTGTCTTGGAAGGCGTTGACAAAGGCCTCCTAAGTCACTCCAATGCGCCTGCGCACATACTTCCATTATTGACCCACATCTCTCTTCAGCTTGAAGGATGCCAAGGTCACTCTCAAACCATTGTCCTCGATGGCAAACATTTCGAACCTCTTCACCATCTACTCGAGCCATTCATCTGCTTTCAAAGGGTCTTTCAAGTCACCCAAAAACTCATCCGGATTAGAGCGGAAGAACTCTCTCTTTAAGAAAGATGGCCCTGTCTCCGCTACTTAGGCCTAGACTTGATTCTCAACTCTGAGAATGTCCATGGATTCCCACAAAGCTCTAACCATTTCTTGGGCCAAAGTGCACATGGCCTGCTAACCAACCAGTTCGGTAACATTGGCCTGACCAACCCCTTCCTCCTACGCCGGAATTTCATCCGGTAACGACACCTCCTGCCATCTAAGCTTGCCACGCCTACTACAACCACGTCCACGTCCTGACATCCTAATAAAGGTAACAAAAGAGATTAGCACATTCACAATGTGCCGAAGCTAACTCACTCGCATCCTAATATGATGGACAATAGATATTTCACTCCATATAAGCACGTAGTCACATAAATACATACGAATTTCCTTCCTAGATAATGATCATCCCACGACATTGCCACAGTTCGAATTAAAACTAGCATTGATCAAGTGCTCTTCTAATAGGACTTCTAGAAATTTGTAGACTCAATCAATATCTTAGAAATTAAATCCCATACCCATATAATCACATAAGCATGTTATCACATAGCATATCAAACATACAAATATCTCTATCAAGCGAGATAAACCCATTGTGGTAAGAACCACTTCCCACGTAACTAAATTATTCAAATTTGGTACGCTCTGATAGCAAGTTGCAATGCCCCGAAATAATTACTATAAGCTATCTGCAATAAAGATTACATACAACACTTGATAAGGTAATTACCCTCCATTAGTCCCAGTCACTTTTACAAAAAAGTAATATATCCAGGTATACATTCACAAGCCTAACTCTGAATCTATAGCATATGTTACGAAATAAAGAAACATGATGGAAGTTAAAAAAATAAGAAATGCCTTAAGGGCTTACATCTTTCCAAGTCAATACTTGGTTACACAAAAAATGGATTTGAATTCAATACAGTTAAAGCCCTTAACTTGTACAAAAATAAGCATAATAAATACACAAAATGAAACTCTTGCTCCAAGTCCTCCCAAGCTATTGCCTTGGCTGAGGCATATCATCAGCACCTGAAAATGGTTTTCCCACATAGGGTGAGCCAAAGCTCAGTAGAAAGAATCCAACACAATATATGAATCTTAACAAAGATATAAATGTGAAATGCATATGCAATGCCCGTGCCAAAACATTTTATATCTTTTTCCAAAATCATGTAATGCTAGCTTAATATCAGAATTCATAAATAACTTCCTTTTACAATAGAAAATAGGGCAGTGAATCACCTTTCATGGAAATTTTGTCCGTGGGAAACCATAAACTGGCACCCATGTAAACGTAGGCTTTACAAGCACTATTATTGCTATTTCACGAAAATTTCATCCATGGGATCGGCACCCATGTATACACGCGGTTTTTACGACTTTCATCGTGGACACTCAGGCCAACTTATTTCAACGAACCAATACATACTTCCTATATTAACCCATTTTTCTCAAAATGATAAGCATTTTCAATGTATAAAAATAAAAATAATACATGATGCAAATGGATGAGATAATAGTTTCAATTCTCCTAACTCTTATGCAATTTCTATAACAATCATATATATCCTCCATTGATAACCCAAAATAGGTATTTCTAAACAAATAAAAAAATTTCAATAAAGATAAACTTTCCAAATCTCAAGATGTGAGTGATAATACATATCTAACTCCATTATCCTCATCAATATCAATCCAATTTCACATTTCCAACATTAATTCCATTATTTATACAAAATCAACGTTATATGTATTTAGGGCAAAACCCTAGTTTCCTCCAAAACCGAATCCAAGTTTCAAACCAACCATTTTATCATAACTTAACCTTATTTCAAATCCAACAATCATTTTCAAAAATCCATTTGAAAACCTCTCTTTTTGTTTTTAACCCAAAATCCTAGATTTGTGCAAAACTCCCGAAATCACAATATTGTTTAAGAAATAACAAATAACTAAGTTAAAAATCATAAAAGAGTGCGAAGAATCCCTATCTCAAGCTTAGAAGATGAAAGAGGGTGTGAAGGAAACTCAAAGATGCCAAAAATCAACTTTGCTCCGATTCAAACGAAGCCCTCGTTGAGCTCTACCTTTTTAACAAAGGGACACGGGTGAAAAATGTCAACGGATTTAGGTGTATTTAAGTGAAATAGATGAGTTTTAGAGAGAGTGAGAGAAAATAGGGTTTTGAAAATTTAGAGAGAGAGAGAGGTGAAAAAGTGACTCAGAAAATGACTTTACGAATTGATATACGCGTAAATCGCTTGAGCGCAAGAAGTGTCGCTCAAGCAACCAGACAAAATAAGTTTCACTGCTCGAGCGCAAGAAGTTTCACTCGACCGAAGAATACCAACTCTTAGAGGTTTTACAGATAGGGAACCACCACTCGAGTACAAAAAGGCTCGCTCGAGCGCAAAAGATACCGCTCGAGCGAAAAATGCCAACTCCGATATCTCTGCAAACCTGCAAAAGTACTAAAAGTTCACAAAGACTGCTTTCGAAGTGCCACTCGAGCGAAGAAGCAAAATTCTAGGCAGCAACAGTTTGAAAAACAAGCTATTAATCTGTTCCAAATGCAACCAACACATCCCCATAGCCAAACTCAAAGAGAAATAAGGGGAGACAAGACAAAAACAACTATATAAAGCAATGAAACCTGGATCCAAAACATCAAACGGGTTGGATCTAAACTAGAATCGCTATAATGAAACAATGCTTAATGCAAGATATATTAGTATTTAGTTTCAATTCACTTAATGCCCATGCAAGTTTTACAACAATCAAAGTTATCCTCCATCGATAGCCCAAAACAGATATTTCTATTCAATATATAATTTCCAACAAAGATGTAATCTCATCATTTCAAAATGGATTGATATCGCATATCTAACTCTACAATCATTATCAACAGATACATTCATTTCATCCTTTCAAAACCCAACATCTTTTTCCTTTTCTTTTTATAAACCAAACATCAATGATTTTTGAACAAAACCTCATTTATTTTCAAAATCACATTTAAGTAAAGAAATTCCACATTTCAACATATTTCAACCATAAACACATCCCCATAAACTTTCTCAAGTACCCATTTGAAAACCTCTATTTTACATTTCAAAATAAAACCCTAGGTTTAACCTAAAATCTCCAAATCACTAAATCTCTTCAATGAGCAAATAACTAGGCTAAAAATCATACCAAAGGTTGAAGAAATCTTTACCTTAAGATTAGAAGAAGAAGAAAGCAAGGGTTAAAGTTTGGCAGAGTCGAAAACGATATCCTCTCCTTTTAAAACGAAGCTTTCTATGAGCTCTACCTTTTTCTCCAAGGAACTAAGGTGGAAAAATCAATGGATTGGGAGTATTTGGGGTTTTAATGTAAGAACTAGAGAGAGAGAGAGAGAGTGTAAAGAAATTAGGGCTTTGGGATGTTTAGAGAGAAAGAGGAAGTGAAAAGTGATAAAATCTCCCTTTCCCTGATGTCATATACGCATAGACTGCTCAAGCGACCAAAATACCGCTCGAGTGCATAATGACCCTCTCCTAGAAGTTCAGACCTGCAAAAGACCGCTAGAGCAAAGAAGACCGCTCGAACAAAGATACCCTACTTTCAAAAGTTTTGCAAGCCTGTAAAATTACTGGGAGATCTCAAAGACCACTCGAGCGACCAAAACACTTGAGCGAACAAGAAGAAAACTAGACAACAACTCTTTGAAAAACTAACTCCTAACGTATTCCAAACACAACCAACACTCAACCCAACTACCAACAATATGAAAAGGACATAAACAACAATTAAAGGTACCGAATTCCAGATCTAAGAACATGAAAAGGGTTGGGTCCAAACCGGAACCGTTATAATGTGTTTGGGATTATAAATGTTAAAACTCTTGTTGTAATTAAGATACGATCCAGTAACTATTATTTTGCTTATATAACTATAATTATTCTTTATAATCTATTCCTTATTTTCTGCCAACTTATATAGACCTTCTGTTAATACTTTGTTAAGATCTATAAAAATGTATCCTTAGTATTTAAAGAAATTAGACTTAAAAGGGAGGCTATTTTGACTCCTCCGATCTTTCCTGGGATCTTACTTGGTTATTGACCAAATGACTCATTAGTGACGTTTCCTACACTTGTAACCTTAGAAAAACCTTATATTTACTTGTTAATATATTATTTGATGTTCCCCATTTTTGGGGCGTCACAACATTATTTATCATTTGACATTTGTCAATTTATCTTCTAAAAACTTTTAAAAAAAGAATATTGAATTCCATTATGTTAATAAATAAATATCAAAGTGGACATTACACGTGTATGTAAATCACTTATAGAAATATGATGTCTGACATAAAATTACAATGGAGTTAACTTTAATTAATATAACGAATTTTATATTATGATATGTGTTACAAAATAATAATATTAATTTTAATTTAAAATAAAATTTTAATTGAAATTATTTATTTTAATAATCTTAACCTTGTTATTCTATAAAAGTGTTACTTGAATACTTATATATAATAGTTAAATTATTTATTGATTTTGATAATTTTAGTTCTATAGTGCTATAAAAGTATAATTATCATATAATGATTTTATATGATATATATATATATTAAATTATAAGCTATAAAATAAATGCTCATTTTGATATTAAAAATAATAGTTAAATTAGAAAGAGAATTAGTAATATAAAATTAAAAGTGATTTTAATTATTTATTTGGATAATAAAAATATGTAGAAATAGAAAAACACAAAATTTATTTAAAGATTAAATATAAATATTTTGTGATTGGATTAAGAAGAAAATATACAAACTAATTATGTGTACTGATTTTTTTTTAATATTCTTTTTGAATTATTCATACATATTGTATATAGGTATATAAAATTTAAATTTAATTATATATATATATATATTTATATGTCATAATAATTAAGGGAATTTTTTTTCAAGGCCCCTGATATTAAGATTTTATAAGATAAAAAATATACAATATTTTCATAGTAGTTAGAGTCTTTCAACATTTTCATAGAGAAAATCAACTCAGAGAAATTTCAGCTCAACTTAGGGAAATTTTAGCCCTGAAACAAAGAAATTTCTCTGATTTCACAAAAAAAATTTAAAAATTTTCTAATATGACCACAGAGAAATTTCAAAATTTATTTGATATGAACACAGAGAAATTTCTTCAGGGGACCTTAGCTAATAAAAAAAAATTATCTTGGACCTCTCCTTCTACACAAAGTTAGAGAGGGATGTTTCACTAATTTTTCCAATAATTAAATTATAATTATATATAGAAAATAAGTATTTCTCAAATAGAGTCCATATAAAATTGGTTATTATAATTGAAATTGAATTCATGTAGAACTTTATATGTAAATGGAAAATGTATGCTGATGTGTGTGTGTTTCTCTTTCTTTCTTTCTTTTTTTTTTTTTAAAGGAAGCAATTAGAATGTGCCATAAGGAAAAACACTAATTATATATATATATATATGATAAGTGTTGCTTTCCAAGTAGCAAGGCTTGTATTTTGGCATTTTCTACCAGAAAAGTCCTTTTTCCTATTTCATTTTCTTACAAAGGAGAGGCCCTTTTTGGAATTTGGCTGGGTAAAAAGATGAAGTAGACTCTTTCATCGGTTGAGCTGGTGGTTGTTGTTTTAACAAACTGCCATGGCGTTTCGGTGGAGGGTTTTGTCCCTAGCTTTTTTCAATAATTTAAACCGTTTATGTTATAGGATTTTTTGGGTCGATCATCCATGTCAAAAGGCAAATTCATTCGACATCTATCATAATGCCCCAAAATAAATAGACGTCCAATTCCATCATAATATCCTTTAAACTTGCAAAGTCATTACTCCTCGTGTAATTATCTAACATAGTACATGCTTTTTCTCAAATAGAATTTAATTACATGTTTCATTACATTTCTGGAGTCTACAACATGAAACCATTTGACATATTCGAAAACAAATCATTTTTTAGTCTTATTCAAAATAATGCCTTGGAGGTTACAGATTTCCAAGGCCTTGCTCGGGTTATAAGTAAACGGTTTTCTAAGGTAACGCAAATATAACCCTTGGCTTATCAACATAATACAACAAAAGATAAGAGCCTCGTGTTCCCAAAACTATTCTCCATGCCTCTACTTTAGCAGGGTCATAGCAATTTTTCTTGCAACAAAATCCACTAGGGATGAGTACAGAACCCAGTAGAGAATTCTTAACAAAGTATATACATTTTATACAGTCTCATGAGTTGGATGTACATGACATGCCATGCTAACAAAAATAAATTTTCTCTTTTGAAAGTCTCATGCACAATGTCTGTCAAAAACAATATATATATAATTAATCCAATGATATCCATTTATCAACAAAGAGTGGTAAATACAACTCAGGCAAATCCCAGGGCTAGTGTCTATAAGTAGGCTTATCAAGCACTACCAAATCATACCTTATTGGCTTCTAACCACAGGGCTTAGGCACCTACGTGGGCGCGTTTCTAGTCTTACACCAAGGACACTTAGGCTAACTTAATTCTCAAACTAAACCCGCTGATAGAATTAAAAACTTTTGTTCCACAACATTACCATTTCAAAAGTGATCTCTGCAATGCCAGTTCAAAAGAAAAATAATGAACATGAAATGAAATGCCAATGCAATATATGTCTATATTAATGCCTTAGACTTTCTCAAATTTTCTCAATTCTCATTTTATCCACACAATCTTCCATTGTGATCAAGTTCCACATCTCTACTCAATATATACATACAATATATATATATATTCCAAGAGGTATATAAAAAAACATGTCATCAAATACATTTCTTTTCTCTTTAAATCAAAGAAATCTCAACACAAAAATCATCATTTTCCAATCTTCATCTTTTCAAGATAAGTATAACAACATTCAATTCACTATTTTCTCAATATCAATTCACCTCTTATAAGGAATTTCAAGAATAAAGATATATAACAATTTTCTCATCATTTCTCCAAATAGATCTCAACATTTCATGATTTTACAAAATCCCAACTTTTTCCCAAATTTCCAAAATCTAGGTTTGTCACAAAAGAAAAATAGAGTTTCTCTTTAGAAAGATTTAACACTTTTAAGAACCCCAACTATCACACAACTCATATTTTATTTTTCAATACAACATTTTCCTCACTTTCCTCAAGTCTAAGGCTTTCACAAAATTAGGGTTTCCTCATTCTTGAAAGATTTTTGCTCATGAAACTCGCAATACATACTCATAGTTCATATATTAAAGGATTTGATAAAAGACTTAAGAAAAACCCATCGTTGAACAAAACATAATCTCATAAAATGAAACCCGAAATCAATACACTCCAAACAATATCAAAATAACCATAGACTTGCAAAAAGGTATATATAATTCAAAGAAAAATCTCTACCTCAAGATTTGGAGAAGGAAGATAAGAAGAACCCTGTTGTTGGTTTTTTGTGCTCCTCAAGGGGTTTAGTCTCATCGGATACGATAGCTCTACAGTTCGGACTACCGTGGTTCTGAATCTGGTTTCACAAGTGCAATTTGAAATAGAAAAAACACAAATGAGAGTCTAAATCCGACAAATCTTTAGAAAATTTATTTATCATCAAAGATGTCAAAAATGGACTGTATTACTAGATTTTAGAGTCACCACCTAAATATTTTTAGAAAATTTAGGAAACCTGTGACTCGTGCCGAAGGCCACTTGTCTGTTATAACCAAAATGTCTTGGCTTGGGAACTTAGGTATGAGAGGGAAAGGTCATGAATTGAGCACCTCACTTACCCGATCAAAGATCGGCTTCTACTAATCATGATGTGATTTTTATGTACTGATGTAGGCTGAAATGTACCACATTAAGGCCTCTTACGTTACATTTATAGTCATTGAATTTTGTTTATTTGGTGGAGATGATGTGTTTTTGTGCACTTGTACAAATTTGGTAGGCAACACGTAAATTCAAGCAAAAAGTGGCACAAAAACAGATTTTCTGAGAGAGTAGTGAAAAGTCTCGGCCTGCCACCTCACCTCACGTGCGGCCAAGCTCCACCACATGTGCGGCCCACTACCGCTCGAGCGGCCTACATAGGCGCTCGAGCGGCCCACCCAGGGCTGCATGCATGAAAATTTAAGGCTCTACTGCTGGAAATAAAATGAAGAAAAAAAGGCTATAACCAGGTTTGAAAATATTCTAAGGAAAAGGGAGGCTAGGGCTTGAAAAGAGGGATTTCTCAAGCTTCAAGAGCAACTTTCATGGGGGCTTCTTCCTCTTCCACCTCTTCTCACTCCTCCACATGGCTAGTCTTCCAATTTTAGGATTTTGATGAAACCCTAGCCATGTAAAGAGATTTTTCTTAGGCTTTGATTGTGAAACAGTTTGAATAAATGTATGGATATTTTAAAAGTATATAATATTTTTCCTTTTCATCTCTTCAAGTATTTTATTCTTTGTGATTGTTTCATGCTTTCCATACATTAGTTTTCTTTGTGTTTGTGTTCAAAGTATGAGACGAGTCATGCTACGAGATACGTGTCATGTTGCTACTATAGTTTAGAGCAAATGACTCGTGTTACTTGGGATGATTTGTGCCTGTACGTTGAATGCAACAATTCTCTTGATCAATGTTTCAAATTTGTAGTTGTGAAATATTGGGTAGTTCAAACCTCATTGCAGATGATGGCTGATATTAAGTCTTATGTGGTTAGTGGTGAATTGATTTTCCCTAAAATCAGTATCTCAAACCCTACTTTTAATTGTTAATTCAATTTCTCAATTTCATTTAATTCTTGTTTAGTCATGATATCCCTTAATCTTTTTATCAAAATTAATTTAGGAATTTAACAATTAAATTAGTTTAATTTCCTGTTTGTCCCTGTGGATCGATACCTAGACTTACCATTATTCTAAGGAATTTGGTATAATTTAGTGTTTATTTTTGGTGTGTGAAACGACCCTTAACCTTACATGACTAATTTTCGGACGAGTGATCCCCTTAACCTTGCACTACTCTAAGTGATCCCTTAACTTTGCACGACTCATTTCCAGACGAGCAACCTTTTGCGGTGTCACAAGTGACCCTCCCGTGGTTTGCTCACATAGTGAATTATTTGGCAGTCAGTCAAATTCCTAAAACTTGGTAAGCAAGACAAAGACCGATTTTTCTCATAAGTCAAGCACTATTTCTGGGAAGACTCAGAATTGTTCAAGTATTGTCTGGATCAAGTGATTCGGCATTGTGTGCCTAAGAGTGAAACCCATAGCATTCTCACCTTTTGTCACTCTCATGCATGTGGCGGCCATTTCAGTGGGCAGAAAACGGCCGCCAAGGTTTTAGAATGTGGGTTCTATAGGCCCTTTATCTTCAAATATGCCCATAACTTTTGTAGAGCTTGTAAGCATTGTCAACGAATGGGCTCTATGTCACGACGAGATATGATGCCGATGACCCCTATTTTGATTGTTGAGATTTTTGATGTTTGGGGCATCGACTTTATGGGTCTCTTTCCACTATCTTTTGGATTTGAATACATTTTGGTGGCTGTGGACTATGTCTCCAAGTGGGTGGAGGTAGTGGCCACTAGAACGAATGACCACAAAGTTGTGGTTAAATTCCTCTATGAGACCATTTTCTGTCATTTTGGGTTCCCACGTGCCATAATTAGTGACGGTGGCAAACATTTTTGCAACCGATTCTTCGAGGCATTGGTGCGCAAATACATGATCACTCACAAAGTTGGCAATCCTTATCATCCCCAGACAAGTGGTCAAGTAGAGGTTTCTAATAGGGAATTTAAACACATCCTCGAGAAAACTGTGAGGCCTGATAGGAAAGATTGGTCCACTAGGTTGGTTAATGCACTTTGGGCCTATCGCACTGCATATAAGACACCTATCGGGATGTCTCCATATAGGATTGTGTTCGGGAAACCGTGCCATCTCCTTGTTGAGTTAGAACACCGGGCTTTATGGGCCATCAAGAAGTTCAATTTTGATATGGCCAAAGCCGGTGACCACCGGAAACTCCAACTTAATGAGTTAGAGGAGCTCCACAATGATACATATGAGAGCTCCAAAATTTACAAAGGTAGGGCTAAGGCATTTCATGATAAACACATTTCTTGTAAGTCCTTCGAGCCTCACCAAAAAGTGTAGCTGTTCAATGCCAAATTGCTAGGTAAACTTTGGTCTCGGTGGAAAGGCCCATATGAAGTTATTGGAGCCTTTTCGCATGGGGTGGTTGAGATTAAAAATCCACAAGATTGTACGACCTTCATGGTCAATGGCCAATGATTGAAACATTATGTGGATGGTATTGAGAAAGGGGAGATGATTGAGATTGTCCACTTGACGGACCCAATATATCTTCCATAGTAATTGCTTTGAGTCTAGGAGACTTTAAATCCTCTAGAGGTGTAATTCTTTTGGTGTTTGCCGTGCCCGAACAGCATCTAACAGTTTGGTATAGCCACTTAACTGTGTTTGTAGTGAGTTCCTAGGAGACCAACTTAGACGGCGGAAACTAGAGTTCGAATGGTAAAGCCTAGAACGCAAAGGTTTGGAATTTTGGAGACTAAAGTCTGGTTTAAATACCTCGGGGTGTGGAGATTGCTTCAAAACCACCTCGGCTTGAACTTTGTATGGCAGCACCATAGGTCGAGTTTTATGCGCCTCGATTCTAGATACCGAATCAACTTAGTCTGTCACCCTGTTGGTGAATAGGGAAAGTTACAAACATTATTAGGGAGAAAAGTAGTACCCGTGGTTTTCGTGTGAAGCTTATACCTTCATTGAGCATTTAGATGTTTTTGAAGTGCTATTTTTATTTCAAATGTGCAATGACGCACGTGCGGCCCACATGGGTGCACGAGCGGCCAGTCCTAACATTGGACGCATGAGCAGATGCCCAGGCCACACAAGTGGCCCAAGCCCAAAAGCCTACTGCTTGAACGCCGTTGGAGAGGCCTAATTCCGCCATCCAAGCGGCTTAATATTCACTGCACGTGTGGTCCAAACGGGCTCTATCCAGAAAAGAAAAGAAAAAAGTTGGAGCGCACGAGCGGAGGCCCAGGTCCAAATGCCTACTGCATGAATGCCACTGGAGCGACCCAATTTCGCCGCACAAGCGACTTATAATTCACCGCACGT
Source organism: Camellia granthamiana (assembly GCA_036172215.1). Taxonomy (NCBI): domain Eukaryota; kingdom Viridiplantae; phylum Streptophyta; class Magnoliopsida; order Ericales; family Theaceae; genus Camellia; species Camellia granthamiana. The sequence goes on from CM069905.1 coordinate 95,196,477, forward strand.
GCGGCCCACACAGGCTCACAAGTGGCCTGCTCCAAAAAATAAATAAATAAAAATCGTACAGTTTTATTTATTTGTTTTTATTTACTTATTTTATATTTCTTCAAAAAAAAATCGTACAGTTTTATTTATTTATTTACTTATTTTATTTATCTTTCTTCAAAAAAAATAAAGATAAAAAAATTAAAAAATTCGTGAATTTTAATTAATTAATTTAATTATTTTTATTTACTTATTTTATGTATATTTTCTTCCCCAAAAAAAAAAAGACAACGTGCATTTTATTTATTTATTTACTTATTTTATTTATCTTTCTTCAAAAAAAAATAAAAATAAAAAAACGCACAAATCATTAAACCAAATCCTAGCCCCCTCTTTTGCCTATCTTTGCTCAGTTCAATCTCTCTCTACCTTATCATCTTCTTTGTTCTCTTTCTTTGCTCTCTTTCTCTCTCTCTCTCTCTCTCTCTCTCTCTAAACTCTACACACTTACAAACCCATCATACCCCACCATCACCAACCTTTCTTCCTTCACCCTTCACCCCACTTTTTCTTTATCACCACCTTTCCACCAACGCATCACCATCTTCTCCAACCGACGACCTTTCGGCGACCATTTTGTCCGGCGGATCTTACATCTTCTCTTCTCCTTTTTTTTTCAACCTACTTTTTCAAGGTAATCACCCTCTTTTTATTTAGATTTTGTTAGTTTTCACTTGTAATATTAGTCCATTGGTAGTTTAATGGTAGTTTTTGAGCATTATTCATCCTCATCATCATCATCCCTCCATAAAAAATAAAAAATAAAAAAAGAAATTTCCCACTGGAAGCAAAAAAAAAATGGACCAGTGCATGTACGGTTCACCCTATAATAATAATAATAATATAGCTTGATAATAATAGTAATCTAGTTTGTGATTGCCTATTTTTGTTTAATGTAGTTGTTTAGTTTAGTTGTTAGTTAGTGATTTAGTTTTATTTTTATTTAGTGATTTAATTATTAGTTTAATTGGTTAGTGGTTTTGTTTTTATTTTCTGTATTTTTATTTTATTTTCTTCTCTTTTCCTCTACTAACTTATTTATTTATTCCTTGTATTTCATATTTGCGTTTGTCAATTTTTTTCATGCTAACTTAGTGTAAGTTAATTTAGGATAGTATTCAAAAAATAAAATAAAAAAAATCGGGTGGTATGATGACAATGAGGCTTTGAGTGATTCGTGCATGCGCTATTTGATGAGTTCTAATCTAATAGTTCCATGTTTTTGGTTGTGTTGGTTGTATTATTTTGTGCAGGTATGGCTACGTCGTCCCGCCGAGCACCGAAATGGCCTCGCAATGCCAACATTGTCGCTAGGGATGTACCAATCGACACATGGGCCAACAAACCAATTGCCTCAGACACACCCTTTAATATGGCCTTCTTCCGGCACCACCAATCCACTATGTGAAGTGTGCAACAACTTGAAGACTGGGGTCTACTAGGCGTCTGCAACGTCACTGAACCAGCCTATCCTTGCATTGTGCGAGTCTTTTATTAGAACATGTATATCAGTGACGAGGCCCCGGGAGCCTTTCTTTCCATTGTTGATGGAGTGGAGTTAGCGGTTACACCAGCTTCCATTGATAAGGTTCTAAACTGCTCCATGGACACTATCAATGTGGAGTAGTTCTTGATGTTCACTCGGGAACTCACAGTCCCGGCATTAGTGACCGAATTCTATGAGGGGAGACAGGATGATGACAACTGAACCAGCATTCGTCAGGCTAACTTACCACGTCACCTCCTCTTCCTTGATGTGGTTCCCAAAAAGAATGTCATACCTCTCAGCCACAAGGAAGAACGACAAGGGGACTTCCTCCGTGCCTTGCATCGATTTGATTTCGGGTTTTGGGTCAACATCCCTTCATTGATCTTTAATCAAATGGCCCATATACTAAACAAAGTCAAATTTCACAACACCCGAGGCAGTTTTACATGGGCCATCCCCTTTGCTAACCTCATTACAACACTCATCAAAGGCCAAGGGACTAACCCACTCGAACCTAATGAGGTTCAGCTTCCACCGCCAACGCTCTATGCTAAAACCCAATGGCGCCAAACCACTGCTTGCCTGCCGCCTCCACTAGTCCTCCCTGATGCCCAGGCCAATCCTAATGATGTTCTGGCAGAGCCCACCGCCGTGTCAGCACCACTGCCATTCTGTATGACGCGCGCGCAATGTCAGGTTATTTTGGATAATCAATTCGCCATTTAGCAATCTGTGGTTGATCTTCGGGTAGACTATCAGGCATATCGGGATTACTCGTAGACGTCATTTGACCAAGTTAATGCCCGTCAGCTCGAGTATCAGTAGTCAGTTACATTTCTACAAATTGACTTCTACGTATACCCGGAAGTCGAGCCAGCAGCGGTTTGATCAGCTTGGCGCTAGGGTTCATGATGAGGCATTCGAGACTCAGACGCTGATGCATGCCTTATTTGAGTAGCATTTTCCACCACCGCTGGATCCTAATCGAGGGGGGGGGGGGTGATATCCGTTCTATTTTCTTTGTTTTATTTCTTTAGTTATTTTTGGTTTCTTTTATATTTCTTTTCCTTTTATATTGTACAGTAAAAAAAAAATGGTGTGTGTGTATGTGTGTGTGTTTGGTTCGTCCCTGTCTTGTTGGATGTGCGCCTACGCCTTATGGTAATATCCTCTCTCTCTCTCTCTCTCTCTCTCTCTCTCTCTCTCATTTTACTATCTACTTTACCGTTGCTTACACTGAGGACAATGTTGTATTCCAGTTAGGGGGTGAGGGTATTTATAAAAACAATTCATGTTTGTACTTGTTGCACTTGATTGCACCACATCACTTGATATTCATTTTGTGCCAGTATGGTGGTGATAGAAGCATATATTAATTAGGGAACATAGTGGACTTGTATGAAAAGGGTTCATTGGGTAAATACTCGCATGTGATGTTTGCACTAGGAGAGTTGTTTGTGTTTGTGGTATTAGTACACATGTCATGAGCACACACTTTCATAGCGGTGACCTCTCTATTCTAATCCCTGGTGTACATCATAGATAACTGCTAGTGTTAAAAAAAACAATAAATGAGTAGCCTTGATTCTCACACAAAAAAGAAAAACTTGACTTGTTTGGGTTCGTAGCCTCTTTAACTCGAGTTATTAAGCCCGTAGGGGTGTCTCTACACCTAGTGCCCTAAAACCGTCTGGTTTGGGAGTCATTGGTCCGTTACTTGCTACATGGGTTAATTAGAAAGCTTAAGGGACCAAGACATTGCACAGTTAAAAAAAAATAAAGACTTGTTCAGGTTCGTAAGCATTTCAGCTCGAGTTATTAAGCCTGTAGGGGTGTCTTCATACTTAGTGCCCTAAAACCGTCTAGTTTGGGAGTCAATGGCCCAATGCTTGTTACATTGGTTGATTAGAAAGCTTAATGGATTAGGACATTGCACAATTTTTCAAAAAAAAAAAAATGAGAATCTTGGTTGCAAAAGTTTAGATTTTTTGTATATGTTGGGTGTTATTGTGAGTTACATTGGACTATTATAGTGGACAGTTAATTAATTATGGGGATTGCACTTTACACCGAGGGTACTGATGATGCGTCTACTAGCATTCACAAGTACATAGAACTTAATTTTTGTAATACTGAATTGTGATATTTGCTCAATAGATTCCTTCATACTTATCTATTGTGCCTTCAATGACTCATCATGTCTTAATACTGCACTATACTAGCACATAAGTTAATTCTTGAGCGGTATAGTGTGATTAATTGTTGTTGGGAAGATGTGAATATGTTGATGTTTGTGGGTATCATTTCTGGAAACGATCACGAGACTATACTCGTCCACTTGGTACCCTTGTGGTTTAAAGGCTTGTTGCATATGCTTAATGCAATCGTGATCCCTACGAAAGTGGCTTAGAGTATTTTCCTTTTCTTATTTCTGTTGTTTCGCTTGAAGACTAGCAAAATGTAAGTTGGGGGATGTGATGTAGGCCGAAAGGTACTACATTAAGGCCTTTTATGTTACATTTATAGTCTTTGAATTTTGTTTATTTGGTGGAGATGATGTGTTTTGTGCACTTGTACAGATTTGGTAGGTAACATGAAAATTCAAGCAAAAAGTGACACAAAAGCAGATTTTTCATATGAGTAGCTTGCCACCTCACAGCACATGCAACCAAGCTCCGTCGTACGTGCGGCCCACCACCGCTCGAGCGGCCCACATGGGCGCTCGAGCGGCCCACATGGGCGCTCGAGCAGCCCACCTAGGGTTGTGCATGAAAATTTAAGGCTCTTCTGCCGGGAATAAAAAGAAAAAAAAGAGGCTGTAACTAGGTTCGAAAATATTCTAAGGAAAAATAAGGCTAGGGTTTGAAGAAGGGATTTCTCAAGCTTCAAAGGCAACTTTCATGGGGGCTTCTTTCTCTTCTACCTCTTCCCACTCCTTCATTAGTGGCTAGTCTTCCAGTTTTAGGGTTTTGATGAAACCCTAGCCATGTAAAGAGATTTTTCTTAGGCTTTGATTATGAAACGGTTTGAATAAATGTATGGATGTTTTAGAAGTTTATAATATTTTTCCTTTTCATCTCTTCAAGTATTTTATTCTCTGTGATTGTTTCATGCTTTCCATACATTAGTTTTCTTTGTGTTTGTGTTCAAAGTATGAGACGAGTCATGCTACGAGAGACAGGTCGTGTTGCTACTATAGTTTAGAGCAAACGATTCGTGCTACTTGGGATGATTTGTGCCTATACGTTGAATGCAACAATCCTCTTGATCAATGTTTCAAAATTGTAGTTATGAAATATTGGGTAGTTTAAACCGGATTGCAATTGATGGCCGGTGTTAAGTCTTATTTATGTGGTTAGTGGTGAATTCTTTGCCCTAGGATTTTTCCTAAAATCAGTATCTCAAACCCTACTTCTAATTGTCAATTCAATTTCTCAATTTCATTTAATTCTTGTTTAGTCATGATATCCCTTAATCTTTTTATCAAAATTAATTTAGGAATTTAATAATTAAATTAGTTTAATTTCCTGTTTGTCCCTGTGGATCGATACCTGGACTTACCGTTATTGTAGAGAATTTGATATAGTTTAGTATTTATTTTTGGTGTGTGAAACGACCCATCATGTACATTATATACTCTTGTTTTTATTATTAATGCTAACTTTATTATGTGAGGCACACAAGTATAGACTACATCACCAAGTTTGGAATGCTTTGATTTTATGTTTGTTTGAAAAGAGTTTTGAATATGTGCTATTTGAAATGCAAGCTCATCATATGTACATTAATCAAAATCATCCCAACTTAAGTGAAATAGCCTTCATCCATATGCATTTAAATAGGTATTTCGAATAAACACTTAGCCTCATGGTAATATGCTTGATATGGAAACACAAACACACATGCAATATGCTAAAGCAAAAATGCTCACCTAGTACTCAATCGAGGCAAGCCCAAGAAAAGAAAATAATTAGAAAAAATGCATACTCCTAATATACAAAGTGAATAATGTAACACATACAGAATGCAACTACTAAGTTCGGTTTATTTATCATGTCATATGAATCAACTCAAAGCATGCGGTAACGCATGTATTCAAGTAAGTAGGAAATGACAATGATATTAGAATGATGAACCGAACCAATGCATGCAAAAATGGATACAATGCATGGTAATGATATGAAACAAAAACATGATACTACCATGGTAAGCATGTAAATAAAAGGGAGAAAGAAATGGCGGTTGGAAAATATACAAATATTACAAATTTGCCCTTGCACAAGAGGGTCCGAATGAATGTCCTAATTAAACTAATTATCAGAAATCCAAATGAATTAACTAAACTAATTAATTATTACAAGTCCTGATGAAAGGAAAGCAACTAATTAATTACAACATACAAATATGAATGTTATTAATCTAATGGATTCGAACGGGAGGCTAAGAACTGCTTGCGCACAATCGAGAACATCCTCCAAAAACCTCTTTGTTTGTTGCCAGAATCTGCTCTGTTTGTAGTTCAAAAAAATTATTCTATTTTGACCTCAGATTTTGCTCTGTTTTGCTGTAAAAATGTCACTGCAAAATATGTGGCCGGCTGTAGACACCCCATTTTTGACCGACCTTAAGACTTAGATGTCATCAATTGAGCGCTCGGTGATGGTGCATGTTGTGCTCGCCCTGGGGTTCCGGAGTTCTTGGCTGAGAGCCTTGCCCCCAGGCCTCGGAACTTTTTGTGCTTTGACTCGGTTTGTGGACCAGGTCTTGTTTTCTCTTTCTGAAGGGAGGGAGAGGTCTTGTAGACCATCTCTCAGTGGTTGTAAACTATTTTTCGCGGTCATAGGCCACTGTTTCCGTTTGGAGACTAGTTTTTGATTTTCGGAGCCGTCGGCCGTGCGCTTCGGTTCGAGACTGCTTAACATTCTCCATTTGGCATGATTTTTGGAACACACCTTGTTTCCTCTGTCTAGAGGGACACTGTGGTCTGGGAGACCACCTTTTGTGGTCGTACGCCACTTTTTGTGCTCAACAGCCTGTTTTCGGGGCACCTGGCTGCGCGCTTTGCCCCCCGAACTCTCGTTTTGCATCTGTGTTGGTTCATTTTTGGCGTGGACCTTATTTTACTTGTTTGGAAGGTGGTACAGGGGTGGGAGACCAGCATTTCCCCTGGAGACCACTTCTCTCTCCGCTAGTCGATTTTCTTGTCGGAAATTGGTTTTCTTGGTTTTGAGCCACATTTACTGGTCTCCCACCCCACCACTAGCTTGCATTCAGTGTGGAGACCACCAAATGGAGCTGCCGACCACCTTTTGTTGTGGTAGACCACCTACCCTGGTCGGCCGACCAGGGAAAGTGGTCGGCCGACCACCTTAACTGGTCAGCCAGCTTCCTCCTGTTTTGTCTTCCTGAGTGGGTGCCAGCTGTGCCAGCTGGAAGACACAGACTGTATCCTCCATACACGTGTATGGAGGATCTTAAGCCTTGTTTTTAGCTTTTTGAAGAAGCTATGGCCTTGTTTGTCTATAAGAGAGGCCCTCCCTCTCCTTATACCAGGTTCAGAATTTTGTTTAAGGCAAAAAGTGTATATCTCTCTATCTCTATACTTTGAGCCTTAAAAGTGTGAGATTCTTAGCCCTTTGCACCACACCTCATAGCCTAACACCTCCACCATTGTTACTGAGTTCTTGGAGGGTCTTGAGAGGTCTCAAAGGTTGAGTTTTTGGTCCAGAAGCTTGCTGGTTTTGCTGAGCTTCAAGGGTAATCACTTTTCCCTCTTTTAAGCATTATTTTGATCCTTCTCTTAGCCTCATTTGCATGCTTATTTGAGTTTTGTCTTCAACTAAAAAAATTCTTGTTTTAAGGTCCTTGTGATGTTTGTTTAAGGCTCTTTTGGTGTTAAGGGTCATCTACCCTCTTGCATGCTCTATTTAGCCTTGTTTTGTGCCATACCATGAGGCCTTTGTGTTGATCTTTTCTTGGCCTCTTAGCCACTGAAATCTAGTAGATTTTCAGTAACTAACATGTGGTTTTGAGGGCATAAATCAGAAAGGGGTGACCCTCTCTCTTTTGGCCTTGTTTGTTTGCATTTTTGGCCTTCCAAGGGAGCATATATTTTCATACTTCCTAACCTTGGTTCAAGCCCTTTTTGGTGGCTTTTAGGACCTGTCTAGACTCTGACCATGGCTGGTTTGGTCCCCTTTTGCTTGCCTCTTGCATGTGTAGAATAACCCCTTGCATGGCTTATCAAGGAGCACCTCATTCTTGCATGTATTGGTCATGTTTCAGTGGGTTTTTGGCCATCATTTGGCATGCCATGCTTCTGTTTTTGGCTGGTTTGGTAGCCACTCATATGCTTCACATGCTTGTAGTGTAAACCATGTTCACTAGCTTATAATGCATGTTATTTTGGCCCTCTATGCTAGCATATTTTGGTCATGCTCCAAACTGATTTTGTTCATATTTTGGGCCGCCTTAGCTCTATTTTGAGGTCCCTTAGTCGAATGATGCTTGCCATGTATGGTTGTAGTGTAATAACCTTGCTTAGCTTTGAGTTTTGAAGCCTCTTGCATGCTTAACTTGAGGTGTTTTCATGTTTTAGCATCATTGTGCATGATATTTCAAAGCTTATTTCTTGGCCATGTTCTCATGTTTGTCACTCTTCCAATGTGTTTGAGAGTTGCATCATTATACCCCATTTATGAGCCTTTGCATTGAGCTTCATTCTTGTGCCTTTCAAGCCACCATCTTGGCTCATTTTTCCACTATTTTGGGCCTGCATAAGGTCTGTTTGGAGTTGGTTTTGTCATTTGAGCATTGCTTTGCATACCTCTAGTGTAATGTGCTTCACTAGTTTCGGTACTTGAGCCTTCCAACATGCATTGTGTGAGTCGTTTGCATGATTCAGAGCCATTCTGTATGCCATTTCAGAGCTGAAATATATGCCATTGTGTTCCATGTTTCATCATTGCCATGCTCTTGGAGAGTGGTATCTTGTGCCCTTGGCTTGGAGCCTTTGCATTGTGCATGCTTGTGTGTGTCTTGTTACTTTGATTTCATCATCCATTGGCCACTGATTTGGGTGCGTCCGAGGCCTATCCACTTTGGTTTAAGTCCATCTTGTATTGTGTATGCCATTGATAGTTCATAGCATTGTGTATGCTAGGTGCATGTTAGCATATTCATCCCTCACATGCTTGCATGACTAGGTTGCATTGCATTAGGGTTGCATGTTAGAGTTGCATCGGTGCCATGCCATCCTACTTGTTGCATTGTGTTTGGAGTAGGGGTTAGTCCAAACACGGGGAAATGAGGGACGTTTCGTACTCAAAGTGACGAAACGTGCCTCAATTCCCGGTCGCTGACACTCTTGACTATACATGATGGAGTTTAGGCCTTATTGTGCTCATATGTGCATTTATTTCACATTGAGTCATGCAATTCGACTCCTCGGCCATCATGCATCGGGATGCATGATTGGTGGTTCGAGGATCGAGGACTACGCTCTCTAGAGCTTATGCAATGATGGGGAGAGTGGTCATGCACACACATGTTGAAAATACCTTGCCTTCTCTCTCTCTTGCCTTTGTTGCAGAAAAACCAGAAACCAGAGGGCAAAAACTGGTCTGGCCGACCTGCTTTTCTGGCAGGCCGACCACCCTTTTGGGTTTCTCCCACAAAAGGTGGTCGGTAGGTGGTTTCCAAGGCCAAGGGCTGGTCGGCAGCCTTCCCATGGATTCCCAGGGTGGAGTTTCAGCCTTCTGGAGCTTTGTGCAAGTTTCTAAATCAATTGCAAACAAAGGCGAGTCGGGGCATTGCGATGGATTTCTCGGCAAGGCAATTCGGGCATGCATGCATCTTTATCATCCAAAGCAGAGCTGAGGCAGTCTACTCACATAGCTTGCATACTTATTTCATTGCTTACTTAGTTAATTTGTTTGATTAATTAGAGTTGTGTAATAATTAGCTGTAACTCGTTATTCATTTTGTTGTGTAATAACTAGTTTAATTAGAATAGCTTAGACTAGCTAGTTGGTTCTGTATTATTCATTCAGACCCTCCTCCGATGGGGTAATTTTGTAATAAGTGTGCGTGAGTGTGTGAATGTCTTCCAACCCCACGTCTTTCTCCCTTTTACTTGCCTACTTTCAATGGTTAGTTTTAGGTCATGTTTCAATTAGCATCCTTATGCTCGCATGTTTGCATCATTCATCTATCTTGCATGCACTGGGCTCGGCGCATCATACTAACTGCATTATATTTCAATTCCAAGTTGAATACATGTTATCTGTAGCATCTCATATGCCATTTTAGAATAGCTGAGCCTATCTTAATTGCATTCCTACATGTGTTGCATTAGGCATTTCAGTATAGTTAGGATTCATGCATGATTTCTAATTAGCTTCTTTCTTTGGCTTGGAGTACTCGGTGAGTGTTTATGCTTTAGCATCCTTGCATGTGTGTGAGTGACTGCCATGATAGCATGCTTACCATGAGGCTAATTGCTTTTGTGATATAAACTACCTGAATGCCTGTGGGTGAAGGTTGGATTACCTAAATTGGAACAATTCATTGATTGCGAGTTTTAAGCCCACTCAAGAGTGGCAAATCACCATGTTTTCTAAACCCACTTGAGGGTGGCAAAATCCGCATTTTAGCCTACTTGCGAGTAACAAAACGCTTTCAAAAACAAACATGCAATGCTTTGTTCCGACTCAGGCGATCCAGTCTATACTTGTTTGCTGTGCGCATAACATAGTAATCCTAGGCTAATAACCGGAATAAGAACGCATGTGTTTTCAAAAACAAGATATCATGCTTAGTAGTGGCCAATCTTTGATCGGACGAGCGGGGGTGCTCATGAAATGACCTTCCCCAATCGTACCCAAGTTCCCGAGCCGAGGCAACTTTGGTGATGATGGACACGTGTCCTTAGGCACGAGTCAGGGTTTCCTAAATTCCCCAAAAATAAAATATTTAGGTGGCGACTCTGTATCCATCAAAGCAGTCCATGTTTGGCACTTCTTTCTAAAAATCAGTTTTTCAAAACGATTTGTCGGATTTAGATTCTTTGGTGATTTATCGATCTTGCATTGCACTTTGTGAGATTAGATTCAGAACCGTGACATTGAGTCTGAACTGTAGTGAGCCTAATGAACAAAACGGGACTCTCCCGAGACGTTCGAGGACGTCTACACTGGCCGGCCCTAAGAAGTGGTAGGCCATACAGAAAGGTGGCCGGCGGGCCACTATTTCTGGGAAATACCCTGCTAAAACAGAGCAAAAACAGAGTGTTTCCAGAAGATGTTTATCCTCTCTGCCCTTCCCTATCATGAAGACGATCAATGGAGAAGTAGATTCGATTCTCAAATCATCCATGATCGCAAATTTGTTGTGTGATGATCTTAAAATGATAGGACAAGAGCTCAATGAAATGAAACAAAAGACAATCAACACCTCCTCCCTATCATGGAGTTACCTTAAGAGAGGGGTAGACTTGCTTCATGAATTATCAAACATCACTGAAATAGTATGCGATAATTTAAGACGCAATAGATTTATTATAACGTCCGACTGAACCTAACCAGATTTTATTATCTTTTTACCTATTTTACTTAAATTTTATTAACCCTTTTTGCTTTACCTTTCCATTTTCTTATCTTTTCTTCCTTTTTGTCCAAAGGTGATGATTATGTCCACTAAGTCCAAAGCAATAAAAAATAGCAAGCATGACTTGACCAAAGAAATGAGCTCTTCAAGCCCTTTTCTACGGGGGGAAATTATAAAGGAAGAATCAAACTTATTTACAAGTAATAATGAATTCGGAGTCAAACTCGAAATGAGTGATAATGACTTCAAATCCAAACTCGATAATAAGCTATAATGACTCTTTCCTTTTTGATTTCCAAGGGTCTAATTGAAAACTTAGTCTCTTAGAAGTATATGCACCGACAATAAAGGGAAGTTTCAAATAAAAGATCATACTTGGCATAAGAGAGATGTAATGCCCTAGTAATGAACCTCCGAAGAGATTATTAAACCATTTAGCATGAGGGGTCTCTTTCTTATGCCTTGAGTGGTGATCTATTGTTTGATACAACTCTTAATCAAAAGAAACAAAGAAAGAAGGGAGGTTGTAGATTATGAATGAACAAGTGGATTGTTACAATGATGTGAATATGTACATGAAAGCTATAAAAATGAAAGAAAAGAGTATCAACTCAAATGGATTGAAAGCTATGGCCTATACACCAAATCCATGAGGATTTACAATAGCACAATGATAATATTCAAAGCATGAATTAAATAAACACACTAAACTGCCCCTAAACTCCAAAAAAAAAAAAAACAGTGGCCAAAATAAGAGAAACAAAGTTGAAAAAGGCAAAGCAACAAACTATGAAACAAGGCCTAAGGAGGGGTTATGAGGGGTGGCTAACCCCTCCTCTTTTTGTGACTTTTCAATCACATTTTAAAGCTTAAAACAACTCTAAAATTAGTATAAAAACACAAGAAGAAGAGAGAGAAAAGATGGTACAAAAGCTCAAAGATTACCCCTTTAAAGAGAGGATATTCTTCTTAGTTGACAAACCACAAGCTAAGCACTCTCAATGGTTTGAAATTATCTTCACAAATCTCAGCAAAAGGATTAAGTTTTAAGCTTAGAAGGTGTATATATAGTGTATTTATATTGCAAGAGAGGAGGGAAATGTGTTGGACAAGTTATAGCTTTTGGCCAAAATTTTCTAACCCCAAACCATGAAGGTGGGGCTTGTATTTATAGAAAAATAGGTTCTCATGTTGGAAATATCTGTAAAGAGATAGCTGGTGTAAGGTATGCACATGGGGACAGTTGGCTGTTGCAAAATATCTGATTGCGCTAAACATGGTTGACCGACTATGAAGGGGGACGGCCGGCCAATCAAAAATGGCATGTCGGTCACTTGTTGGCCGAAAAAATAAGGTTTTGGTTCAAAGGGAGTGTAAGGTTTAGATTTTAAAGCTTGAAATTGAAGCCTTTTGCTGAAGAAATTGAACGATTGCACAGCGTAGCATTTCATCATTGAGTGTTTAGTGTGAGGCGCCTAAGTCTTAAGGGTGGTCAAAATGGGGTGTCTACCAAAATCAATAGTCGAAACCCCGATCTCCACTGCACAAAATATAGCCCTTCGTGAGCTCTTTCACTTTGATGAAGGAACTTGGGTCAAAATTTCAACAGATTTGGAGAAATCAAGGATTGAATGGAGTTTGGTGAGAGTAAATGAAGAAAGAATGGAGAAAAATGTGTTTTAGAGAGAGAGAAGGATGAGGGAAAAAGTGAGATACAATTAGCCCAAGGTGAAGCAAAGAGAAAAATTTTCGAACTCCTAGGTCTGCCTTACGTACAATACCCAACCCTACACGTGCAATTATTTGAATCTTCAACTGTCAAAAACTCCCCCTCGCGGCACGTATAGCTCACTCTCCCACACGTGCGGTTTTGCTCCAGCACTAGATTTTACAAGTTCAAGAAAGTGCTACCAACCTCGACTCTGATTACCCTACTGAAATAAGAAACCTAACTTCGGAAACAAAAAAAAAAAGTGACGTAGAGGAACTTAAACAATTGGAGGAGACTTCTAGAGTGATGAACTTAAACGGCTGATGAGGCCTCGGATTAATTTTTTGACATCCCACACAAGAAAATAAACATGATTAGAGGAGAATAAGACGGGTTATGTACTTGGACATCACAACCTCCCTACCTTAGGAAATTTTGTCCCCAAAATTTAGCTACTCCTCTCACCGACGATTTCAAAGAGAAAACAACAAACCAACAACATAACGAGATTCCAAACGATGATCACAACGTTAAAAATGAACCAATGACAATGGCAATAACTCAATCATGAATGACAACAACAAGTGAACATCGAACCAACAACTCAATTATAACTCGGGAGATATAAATCTCGACATTATTCCACAATAACCATCATGTTTCCAATAGGGCCATAGCCATCATATCAACAATGATCAAAACAATAATCATAAGCATGAAATTTAATAACAGTTACGATGGTTCAACACAATCCTCCTGTTCAAAAACACAACAATCCTAATAAAAAATGATTATCAATTACAACGCTCACTCCTCAAAGCAATGTTAGAGATCAATACAATCTCAACTAACTAAGCATCCTCAAATGAATCCAGACATTGAGACTAACACCCCACCGACTAATTGTGAATGTTCTCTATCCATCACGAGTTCTAAAGAACACATCTTCCCCAAATCACAAAGAACTTTGCACACTTAGCAAGGAATAACACCGCACAATCAACACAATCTTGACACTCCCATAGAACAGTTAAGGTAACTCGGTGACATAAGAGAGAGAGAGAGAGAGAGAGAGAGAGAGAGGATAATCTCGAATAGAATTACAATCATTACTTGAGGGTATAGTTGAAATCAAGGCTTAACCCTCACAAAAGAAAAGGAAGTACCATAAAACACGGCCCAGGGATAACGTTCTGGCACAACAAGCTCCAATAAAAATCAAACTGTCCTCAAAACAAAACTTACCGACATATGACTAGCAATCCAAGCTAAGTCACTACACAAACCAACTATGCAAGGTACAAGAACTAATAACATATTTTGTTACAATGAAAATTTTATCGTTTCTTTGAAAATCTTGCATTTGTATATATAAAATTTTCCCAAAAAGGTGTTCACACCTGCACCGCCCACAATGAGATGGGTTTTCAAAGTTTGCCACTGTTATCGCTGGAATATTACTGCCAAAGGGTTTTTAAAGTATTGAGAATGGGTATGTTTTGAATGTGAGATTTGGGGAAAATGGATGGATGGTGATGGAGGTGAGTGCTCTCATAAACCCAAACTCATGATGTAGAGGATGTGTGGTCCAAATTGTGAGATGGGGTGTCCCAAAATTATTGATGTCTTTTTTAGTAATTTCATTTGGGGTTATTATTGTAATAAACAAAAAGGTAAAAGATAGGGGGTCCAAAATAATTGATGGAGTGCTAATAGTAGCTTAACTTATATATAACCCATTATCTCATCTCTTAAGAAATAGAGTTGTAGGTGGTTATAACTTTTCCATATAATATATGTATTATATTGGGAGTAAGATTTTAACCGTATGGATTCAGTCTCTCTCTCCTAGACTTTGTTTCCTTTCTCTCTCCATGGAAACATAGCATAAAGCCTCTGTACTGTAGATAGTGTAGGTAGTTCTCTAGTAGTTCTACCCCACTGATGGGAATTATTTGAAAACATTAATGGAAGCACGTGATTCACCCATATGATTCTTAAATTTGATTTGAGTGTAAAATACATGCCCAAATCCATTTATTTCCGCGGTATTATTTTTCCTACTGTAGTCTTTTTGCTAGTGTAATTGTCACAACCCAAACCCGCCCTATAGGTTTAGTGTTGTAACTGGCCAGTAATCCTGAGATTACCAAAGGCCTCTAACCTGACTACATATAATAGAAGGGGCTACAGAAGCAAATACATCAATCATACATAGTCCATTGAGTTGTGTAGACATATATGGGATAGAAATTTCAAAACTTTATATACATATACATGACGTCATAAATACAGTAGTCCTACGTCATATTCAATACAGATATAACCAAAAAGGAAACTTAGCCTAATATATATATATAAACAGAAAGCTGTTTGTATTCCAGACGAAAACAAGTCTTAGACGTTCACAAAACATGACTACATAACATTCGGAACCTCCTCGGGAGGCACAATGGCTGGCTGACAAAACCAACACTCCAGGTCATCAACTCAGAGCCTGGTCACACGCTTGGTCACCCATATACATAAATAATAGAGTGAGCTGGAGCCCAATGAATAATAATAAGGTAAAGATTTTAATGAATGATGTCCGTAACAGATTTAGATTTCAATTCTCTTATCAAACAGAAACATAGGTATATGCATATCAGAAACAGAGTCATAGTCATATTCGTATTCAAATCATGCGTGGGATATCCATTAGCATTAACATATCTTTTTGGTTAAGCATATCAAGTTCTATAATGGAACCTCTGGTACCGGGTGTCTTCTCACATACGTAGACCACGGTATTGTTTCCCCCAGGCGAGGGCCTATGCCATGGTATTATTCCCCTATGTGAGGGCCTATGCTGTGGTATTATTCTCCCGAGTGAGGGCCTCATGACCATAAGCCACGGTATTATGTCCCCTGGGTGAGGGCCTCTGCTAAGGATACCACAATTACATTTCAAAGAAAATTGGACAATCATTCGTTTAGACAAAGCATAGTATTTCAAAAAACTGATCATTTCATATTATCAGAAAATAATTAATGTCAAACATAACTTTACAGAGTTATTACTTACTGATAATTGCATAGATAACTTGGCTAGCAACCAATGGATCAACAGCTCACGGTGCGTGACCTACACAACCATAACAGATATACAAATTGAAACACACGCTTGGATTGTACTTAGCTTACTTTATTTGTTCTTAGTGTGTTTCTAAGTCTATCCTCATTATTACATCTAGATTATGGTCTAGGAATGCCTAGGATGAGATGAGGATGCCAAAATACTCTTGAAAACACTTAACCAAATTTGCTAAAAACAAGGCCTTTGCTCGAGCGCAACTTCTTTCGCTCGAGCGGCGGCTCAAAAATTTGAGTGGTCGCTCGAGCGCAACTTTCTTCGCTCGAGCGGTCTGTAAACTCTGCAAAAGTACTAGTTGCTTGATTTCTTCGCTCGACAGTTGCTCGAGCGTGAGACTAAGGTCTTTGCTCGAGCACAACTCTTGTCGCTCAAGTGGTCTGCAAAAATGGTAAAATTCTGGGAGTATGCATTTCACGCTCAAGCCAACTATTTGTCGCTCGAGTGGAAGTTCAAAAATAAAGGTGGTCGCTCGGGCGAGAGGAGCAGAATTCTGGAATTTCTAAATTTGCTTTCAAGCTCAAAACTCAAATCTCAAAATGCAACTTTTAGGCCACAAAACTTGAGAAATTGAGCTCAAACTTGTAAAACATTGAGAATCTAAAATCATTTCGCAAAATCAAAGTCCAAAAGCATGTCAATTGTGCCAATTCAAACTCCAAACTTTGAAAACATATCGTATATGCAATGGAGTGAGTTCAAAGCATCCAAATCATGATCAAAGAAGGCCAATTGATGGAAAACATGATGAATTCTCAAAACTATGGTAGACTTGGGGCTTTCATATGAGAATTCTTAACAATTAAGCTCAAAATGGAAGAAAATGTGTATGCATGCATGATATGTTCTTTCTTCCTACCTCCCTAGCTTAATTCTTGCATTATTCAACTAAATTCTCTTGAATTCATGGTCCAGACATCAAAAGTATCTAATCTAAGGGTTGAATCCTTACCTCAACTTCTCAATTAAGCTCTAGATGGTGAATTTACTAAGGTTCCAAGCCAATTCCCTTGAATTCTCTAGCAATTCCTTTGTTTGAATTCAATTCTCTCTCTCTCTCTCTCTCTCTCTCTCTCTCTCTCTCTCTCTCACGTTTAGGAGCTCAAGGATAAGGGAATGAGAGTGTAATTTGAGTGTCTAGAGTCAAATAAGCCTTATATAGGCTTGATTAAGAGTTGGCTAATTTAACTTTAATTAGTCTAAGCAATGACCATTAATTTATTCTAATTAATTCGTTCCGAATCAAATTTCAATTGAACCTACCATAAATTCCTAAAAATTCCAAACAACACATATATCAAGTCAATTTCGTGATCGAATGCCGATAAGGCCTTCAATTCACAGAATAAAACAGAAACACAAATAGATCTTTCTACGGTAGATAGATAGAAACACAAATAATGCAACACACATGCAATTAAATTAGAATTTTCTCTTAATTATTCATTAGGTGTAATTAATCATGGTTTATCGGCTAATCATAGGTCGGGATTGTTACGGTAATTATGTATTGTTAGCATATTTTAGTACAACAATGCTACAGACCCTCAAAAAACACAACCCTCACTCACCTGTGATTGGTCCAAGAAGGAAAGGAAAAATAGAAAAATAAAAAAACAAAAACACATGATTGGTCCACATCATTTTCGGGGTCATGAGATCCCCAACTTTGGAAGTCCCAACATTTTTTATTTTAGTAATACAACATAATATTTTGTGTAAATAAAAAACTTTTATTTGGTGATGGTCTGGTTGTTATAAAAATCACACGTTCAAAAAAATCTATTTGGTTTTAAATTTTCAAAAATAGTTTTTAAATTTTGAGTTTTTTTTTATATTCTGTTATTTTTAGTGAACTATCAAATTTTAGTCAATTTTTTATTCACCTAATCTAAATGTACTTAATAAGTAAAATATTTGTAAAGAAATCTAAAAATAAGTCAATAAATACAAAAAAAAATAAATACTAAAATATATTGAATTTTTATAGTTGTTTATATCTAGTGAATTCTTTAAAAAAAAAATTCCATAAATTTTGTACTTTTTAAGTATATCTAGAGTAAGTAGATTCATAAAGTTTTACAAAATTGATTAATATATATATACACACATATAACACTAAATACAAAAAAAAAAAATGGATTGAAAACTCAAAAACTGTTTTGAAAACTCCAAAATCAAATAGATTTGTACAAAAATAGTTAATGAGTGAAATATATATATATATATTTTAAAAAGTAATCCAAATACATGTTTGAGAAGTCAAATGGTTGAATTTTTTCAAATTAAATTGAATTTCTTAATAATAGTCCACTTGACAAACCCTATTGTAGACACCCCATTTGACCGGCTTAAGACTCAGTCACCGCCAAGGTGATCCCACCACGATAAAAAGGAGATGGTTCCCAATTAACTTCAAGCAAAACCTTTCAAAAGAAGAGAGAGTTCCCAACCCTAAAACCTTTTTAGCTAAAATATTTTCAAGCCTTTATAAGCGTTTTTGAAAGTGGTTTTCAATGGTTAAAATGTCATTTCGATCATTTGACTTAGTCCAACTCCGTACTTTCGCAACTAAAAATCCTATTTCTTTCAAAATGAGAAAAGACGAAGTCGAATAGAATGAAGGAAAGAAAAAAACTTAAGAAATAGGCTAGCTACAGGTTTTTGGCTCAGCCGCAGGTTGGCTCACTTATAGATGTTTACAAACCCGCAGAAAAGCCCAACCACAGATCATACCTGCATGTGACGATCATACCTGTGAATAAATGTGCTAGTGATGATCACACCTACGAATAAATATGCGAGTGACAATGATACCTGCGAGTGAGCATTTGGTAAGATCATACCAACGACTGCAGTTTCTTATTTCCTACAGCCGCAGGTGATACCAGTGTCCGCAGGAATAATACACGGCTACATGTTTCTTGTAAACTCACACAATTGAGAGTGGTCCCCCAAGTATCTTGAAATATGTCATTCTCACATTCCATATGAATTGGCATATTCCTAGGATCTCGTTGCCCTATAAACTCTCTTCCATCAAAGGCTAGATTGAAGCTTAAGTGGGTTATTAGGGTAATTAGAATTGCTTTGATTCTTTTATTGCTTCTCTCTCTTGCCTAGAACTTGAGAAGAGGTAAAATCCTACTTTCCTTTCTTTTCTTGGCAACCAAACACTCTATATCTCTTATTGTCATTGGAATATATTGATTGTTGGGCCTGAATAACCAGGGGATTGTTGCCAAAACCTATAGTTTATTGTTGTAGCTCTACCATCTTGCTTTTTTAGCACTTTCTCGCATTTTCTTGGTAACCAAACATATACTTTCCATTTGAAAATGGTTGAATCCACTCTCTCAAAATCATTATTCCATGGATTTGGGTATCTCATGCTCATTTCCGGCATAGAGAATGGATTTAATCCATTTTCTACTTTCTAGCTTACATTTTTTTGCTTATTAGCTTAGTTTTCTTTGATTATGGGATGAATCTACTCTTCTCATGTTCTCTTTCATGGATTGAATCTTTTGCTTTGTCATATGTCTCTTTCTATGTCTTTTGGAGAGTGGGTTCATCATATTATCTATCCCTTCCCCTTTTCTTTATGCCTTTCTTGTATAGATCAGAATTTATTTCGTGTTTTTAGTATAGTTCTTGGAAGAATGGTGGAATCTACCTTTACAAAACCATTTCATCCATGGATTTGGATCCTTGCGCGTCTACTTCAATGTGTTGGAGGTAGATTCCATCCATTTTTCCATTCATTCGCTTTATTTAGTGTCTTCATTCTATCATTATGCTTGATGATGACTGAGATCTATTTTTCTCAACTCTAGTATTTGATGAATTTTTAGCCTTCATTTCCTTTCGTTGGGTGAGATCTTGGCTTATTTTTTATGTTTGAGTAAATCTAGGTCATCATCTGTTTCTTTTTCACTCTTCTCCTTCATCTCATCTTTATCATTCGTGTTTATAGTTTAGCCATTTGCATATGGCACGATTTATTGTGTTTTATTAGATATTGTGATTATCTTGTTATAATGATTATGTGTTAAGATGATTTCACTGTGCTTGAGATGATTTACATGACATTTTAGTGGCAAATTGGGCCTATAGAATTTATTTTTATGAGTTTTTGCATTTAGTATAACTTTGCATAAAGGATCGTGACGTTTTCTAACTTTTTATGCATTGATTTGATGCTGAGGAGTACTAGGTGTAGGTGAGCTTCTCCACATTCCTTGCATCCTGCCTATGTTTGGTTTCTTATTATGTCTAGCATGTTACCATGCGACTATTTGCTTACTTGAGATATCTCTATGTTTGCTCATTGGTTGGAAGGCATTTTGCTTAGATTGGGGATGTCTCTATCTCTCATAAGGGTTTTTCATCATTTTTCTTGGAAAATTCTCAATAAAACTGTTTTCATTTTGAGAGATAGAAGTTTTTCAAAATAGACAATTTAATCTATATTTGTTTGCTTAATATAGTAAAGTTAGCATTAATAATTAGAATAAGAACATATTTTGGCAATGATTCACGTATCAAGAATTAGTAGAGCTCGCTCTCTGATAAAGGGAGCTAGGAGTGCTCAATTCGACCTTTCCCCTTTCATACCTAAACTCCCGAATCAAACTTTTTAGTTATGATGAGTAGTGTGGCCTGTATGTTAGTGTTTCCTAGTTTTCTCAACAAAAAAAAAAAATTAGCAATTTCGGGTCAGGTGATATGGTCTTTGTTTGGCGTTTTAATTGATTAGTGAATTTTCTTCAAATTTGTCAAACTTAGACCCTCACTCGTTTCACATTGCACATTTGTGAGCAAAACGGGAGGACGGACTGTTGGGCGTGCTCTGGATACACTTCGAAGATCCCACACCTATAAAATTGCAATACTAACTTTTAAAAATAAAATAAAAGAAAATTATTATATGTCACTTGTTTTTACCATTCTATATCATCGATTATGTGGTGAGATATTATTTGATTTTATTAACTATTTAATAATTATCTCTAAACAAATGAAATAATTATTAATATTCATGCAAGAAATGATTAAGGGCGTCCTAACTATTTTTGGGATTTCAAGTAGAATCTACAACAGAGGTCTTTTAACGTTTAAAAATTAATTTAAATTATTATTGCTTAATTTTTAAAAGGTCTTTATTCAACTTCTTAAAAAATATTTTTTTTATTAGTTTAATAAAAACTAAAACATGTTTGTAAGTTTAATGACACTAAATTTTTTCTAGACAAAACTATTCTTAATCTAATTTCATTATTTCACCACCTCTCATTACTACTGTCACCTTCGGGCACTAGTGACAACTTTTTGGTAACCACTGTTGATTACTAATGAACATTTTTCGATGATTCCTGTGAATTGAAATTCCTTTGACTTAACACGGTGAAATTTTACTGACCAAATATAGTCAAATTACATAAAAGGCCAACCAACAAAACAAAGCCAGTGAACCTTCACTGACCAAAATCAATTAAATTGCACAAAGTTCTGTCAAATAAATTTCACTGAATTTTAATTTAAGTCAGTAAAATCTCATTGACTATAGTAGTTTCATTGGATTTTATTTAGTGAGTTTTCACTCAATACGATAGACAATAGAGAAAAATATACAAAACAAATAACAACTACAATCAGAATTCTATTAACTAATAACATAAAATTAACAAACAGAGAAATAAAATAAAATAGAAGGTGAGAAAAAACATTAAAGCCGAGTAACATCCATATCTAGACAATTAAGATGCATTATAGAGAGAAATAAAACTGATACATGATAGATTAGTGACAACAACGATTGTTTCAAGTGAATAAAGCACATTCAATGCTAGAATATAGTAGAGACTGATAGATTGGTGGCAGTGATGGCGATGATTTTGAGTGAAAATAACATAGGCGGTTGCAATGGTGAATGCGATTGAAGTGGTAGTAGTGGTAGATCTTGTTGAGTTGGTGTCGATAAACACGGTATAGGCATTGCAGAAGAGAGAGAGAGAGAGAGAGAGAGAGAGAGAGAGAGAGAGAGAGAGAGAGAACAATAAAGCAGTGGAGAGTTCTAGAGTTTCAATTTATAGCGTCCCAAGTCTAAAACTCAACATGAACTCACTTATATGAATGTCCTAACACACTTTCAAACTTATGAATTGATGAATTTGTTTGTTGATTGAGTCGAGGTTGATGTCTATTTATCATGTAATATTTTAAATATTCAAGTTTCAGGCATAAAGACGAAAATTAGAAGTGTAGAAAACCTTCTTGAACTTTTGGGTTCCAATAGGTAGGCATGTACGTGCGTTAGGGGTGTTCTGCTCTTGTAGATTGGTGCAACAGAAGATGTAATTCTAGGCAAAAGTCTCGCTTCTATGGCGGTCAGACCCGCATGTGCGACAAAGGTCCCGCAGGTACGGCTAAATAGGGGCGCATGTGCAGTAGGGGTGAGTAACGGATATACCGATCCGCCAAAACCGATCGAACTGAACCGATCTGCCGCATTTTGGACGGATGCGTGATGACGAGCGAACGGTTGCGGATTGATTTTCTCCAAACTACCAATCTGGCGGATAGATGGCGGATTTGAGATTCCTTTGGCCGCAACCGAACCGCCAAACTGCGAGCACCCCTAGTAATTTATAAGACTTTATGTTTTCAGTTTATTTAAATATTCTATTTGTGTTTTCAATTAAAAAATAGTTTAAATATTTTGTTGAAAAAAAGTTTTCAACTTGAATATCTTTTTTGAATTGAAAAAAATAAGCGTATAATTTATCTATATTTTTTTATTTTTAAATCTATCTTTAAAAATAATAAATAGAAAATATGATATATGCTGGTTGATTTTTGTTTTCAAAAACAGATATAGATGTAACAATACAGAGACATACAATCTCTACTACTGCTATGTTCATGATTTTGGTGGTTTGAATTGTTTTTATATTTTAAGAACCGTAGATTGTAATACTTTATGTGGATGAGGCATGCTGTGATTGTAGTATGTGGATAAGGCATGCAGTGATTGTGATATTCTAAAGTTTCAAACTTTCTTGCTTTTGATGAGGCATGCAGTGATTGTAATATTTTTTTAAGTCATTGACTATAATACTTTCTTCTTCTTTTTTTGAGAAAGTGCACAAGTTGAATTATGTTGAAAATTTATAAAATTTTAAACCGCCAAACTGATTCGCATCCATCTGCCAAACCGCCAATCCGCTCAATCCACATCCGCCGGATTGGCGGACAGATGTGGATTGATTTTCTCTAATCCGCCAATCTGGTGGACGGATGGCGGATTGGAAGTTCCGTGGCCGCAACTGACCCGCGCCCACCCCTAATGTGCAGCTAGGTTGAAGTTTATGGGTTAGTTGCTGCATGAAACTGCAGGTGTGGCCAGAAGAGCTTGCATATGCAGCAGTAGGTTTCACATGTGCGATAGTGAACTCTGCACGTGCGACCAAGGTTGAGAAGCTACACATGGTAGCCTTTTAACCAAGTATTGTTTGGAGCCCTCTTTCACCATCAGCCCACTCCACCATCTTTCTTCATTTTCTTTCTTTATTCTCTCTCTCTCTCTCTATCTCTCCATCATAACTCCCTAGCTTCAACATCAATTTTGAAGCACTTAGAGCTGGAATCGATCATTGACCCAAACATTGATATTGTAGAGCTCGACGAGGGCTTCAAGATCACTAAATCAGAAAGTTAATTCAGATATTCATTTTTTATTTGTGTTCTCCTCTTCACTTCAAGAGGTAGGGTTTTGTTTCATTAGCTCAATATAGGTTTATGAATGTATTTGTAGTATTTTGATACAAAATATTTGAGTTGTTGTCGAGGGTTTTGAGAAATAGCATGATAGAAAGCTAGGGTTTGATGATTGGGTGTTGGTTCTCTATAAGTTTCCTAGTAAACCTATTTTTGTTATATAAACTTGCATGAGGAAGTAAAAATTTGAGAAAGTCCCAATTTGTGAAAAAAACCCTAAATGTTGAGATTCCATGAATTTGGAAATTGGCATGGAAATGTTGGAATTGAGGATGTATTATTGAAATTTAAAATGTCAATTTGGAACTTGAAATTGAGAATTTATGAATGTAAATTTGAGAAATTACACTGTTGATTAAAGATGATTGTAGGGCCATTGCTAGGAATTGATTTGTTGTTGTTGGTATTAATATTATAGGATGGTGAAAACTCATATTTGATATTATTGAATTGTTGACTTTAAAATAATAAAAACTTGTTGTAGAATGAAGGTGCATAGAGCACGTTTTATGAGAATTAGATATCACATTATTGAATTGGTTATATTAAAACATCACAATTTTAATTGGTTATTTGGTGAATCTGGGTCATCTATGGATGAGATTGAAGTTAATTTGGCTTACTAGTCCATGATGAAAGATCGAAAACCCTACACGGTGTTGGTGTCAATGTCCTTTCGGTTAGCAACTGGTAAATTTGGTGGGTTTAAGTGACGCTTAGCGATGGTCACTTGTAGAGTGTAGTTTCGGATAACGGACTAGATTAGGTGGTGCTTATTGATGACCACTTGCAGATACATGCACTTGAGAGGGTTCACCAAGTCTTTCATGTTAATGATGGGAATTATTAACTTAACAAAAGTGTTTTGAGGAAATTATACATTTGTAACATCATGGCCATATACATGTGTAGGATTATATTGTCTTATGAAATGCTACCCTACTAGACTATATGTTCATCCTACATGGCTAAAATCTTCTCAGGTGTTGATAGCATGCCCTGACCTTGAGGCGAGGCATTGGGATAGGTGCATGAGTTAGGAGAGCTTTTTTGATTTGTAGACCTTGGGCCATCTTTTGTAGGCCAAGTGCCATTTTTGTAAGGGTTGAACCCTATTACTTGATGTACGCCTAAGGGCATTTTATTTACTTATGATGTTACTGATTTGGCTTTAAATACTGTATATTCACACCATGTAGAGGATGATAGGACTGCAAATAAACAAAGTCGTTTGTGAGTAAGCTCGAGCTCGGCTCGATAATAGCTCGTTCGAACTCGATTCGTTAATTTATTTATTTTTTTGCGTTCGAACTCAAGCTTGTTAAATTTTTAATAAACAAGCTCAAATATACTAAAGCTCGACTTGCAAGCTCGGCTCTTTTAACATTTATTATTTATATATTAAATAATGTAAAAATATGTATAAAAAAATAAGATAAATATGTTATTTATATATTTAAAAAATATAAATATAAATAATAGTTAACCATAGATAGTACATTTATATAATATTGGTGGTAGATATTATTATTTTGGTAAAATATTGACTTTTTTCTTTAGTATGTTTATATATATTGTATATATAATTGTATAATCAAAGTTTTAATTGTAACTTTAGTCTCATACGCAAGTATGAATTTATAAATTTTTTGGCTTGTTAGGGCTTGTGAACAGACTTAAGCTTGAGTCAAGCCTAAGCTAACTTGGCTCAAGCTCGGTTCATTAAATTTTTATTGAGTTCAAGTTCGAGCTCGAACTCGTTAAAATCTTAATAAACAAGTCTAAATACACTAAAGCTCGGCTCGGCTCTGCTCGTTTGTAGCTATAGATGATGAATATATGATGTATGTAATTGGACAAACTCATGTAATGAATGACATTAATATATCCATATATATGAGAGAGATTGCTTTTATTCGAATTATTATTGTCTTTTCTTTATTATTTATAATTAAATCCTCGTGGGTTGGATCTTGGAAATCCGAGGTGTGTAACACTATTTATGTTAAATTTTGTCTTTCTTATTCTAAAATTTGAAATTCTATGAACTTTTACTAAGTATATCTTTGTTATCTTAAACTCTTATAAAAACTTATAGACGGATGTATCTTTAATTTCTTCTAATTTTTTTTTATTTTTTTATTTTCAAGATGCAAAATTTTTAACTAAGTTTTTATAATGAAGTTTTTTCCATTTACTAAGTAAGTTTTTATACTTACTCTATGTAACACTTTGTACTTCTTGGACTAGTGGGATTACTCTTAACACTATTATTATTGTACTTAGAGCCTTTTGGGTTCATTTGGGATATTGATTGGGGTGGTATCATAATGGCAAAGTAAGATTGAACCAAAAACATTGATTCGAATGTCTATTTTTGAGGATTAGTGTTGTTAATGATGGAAATTAGTCTCTAATTCATGAAAGAGAGAAAACCCCTAATTTTCTACAAACCATAGTTTTGAAACTTGTTTGATAAAGAGGGGTTTTGCTCAATTGATTTTTAAAACATGAAATTGGGCATGTTTATTAGACTTTGAGGTTGAAATATGAATTATTGGATTGTTGTGATACTAATGTGTATGAATGGTTGGAAGAGTTAAAAGGGGGTTTTGCCCAATTGGCTTCTAGAACCTAAAATTAAGTGTATTTACTTGACTTTGATGTTGAAAAGTTAGACTTTGAGACTTTTACACCAAAACTAGAGATGATGATGGTTATGAATTGAAGAATCGTCTCATTATTGACATGTGAATTATTGAATTGTTGTGCATTGAAATCATTTTAGGAGAAAATGGGAATTTACAAATTCATGCATCATATGCATTATTAAATTTCTTTTATAATACAATGATGATTTGAATGGTGGAAAGTTAAAAGGGGTTAATAGTCTATGAGTCCATGTAGTGAGTCAAGTGTTTTTGAGTTGTGTCTTGTATTTGCTACTCGCGTAAGGAGTTAAGGTGCCCAATTGCCCTATCCGTGCATACGGTGGGATGAATGTGGGAAAATGTTTTTGAGTGTCCATGATCCCACCATTTTAGGAGTTGGAAAATGTGAAAAAACATGGTTTTGGGTGTCCGTGGCCCCGCTATTTCTGGAGTCGACAAATACGGAAGGGAAAAATATTTTTGGGTTCCCATCGCCCCACCGTTTCTGGAGTCGACAAATGTGGGACTATTTTTAATATAAAAAATCTATATATCTATGTATGTATTTTGAATTACGGGTGTTACTCGGAATGTCATAGCATATTTATAGCCCTTGAAAAATCAGCAAATGCTTATTTAACTTAATATTTGCTCATTTCATACTCATACATAAAGGTATTCATATGCATACATAACAAAATTTATCAAATGTTTGTATTGCATGATCATGTGTATTTCAATTAATCATATAATTTGTTAAATATACTTGTGAGACCATGAAATATCCTCTCACATGGATTGTTGGAGAGATTCAACGAAGACAGCTCCATGAACCTGCAAGAGATAAATCTAGTTGACGCCACCCAACCGGGGTTATCGGCCAGGACACTCCGATGATGAAGTTAGAATCCATAAATGAAGAATCAAGAATAATAAAGTGTGTTTGTGTGCTGTGTGGAGCAGAGAGAGAGAGATCCCACCATATGCCATGAGGTGCCTTCCTTTTATAAACGGGGGTGGGTCGAATAAGCCCAATAGTTCGCCCCTTGGCAGGCCTCATTTGGGTTAGCCCAATAAGTTGATATTTTTTTTTCTAGCTCCCACAATTGCCCCAAAACTTTCATTGTCTTTGGTAGGAGGAATGAGAGTTTTTATTGTCGAGTTATGCTGTTCAAATAGATGTTAGGTCCTTTGACAAAGAATACATTTGATAAATGAATAACATAAATGAATGAATGGCTGGATGAATTCATGTATGTATGAATGTATGTACAAATATATCTATATAGAAGAGAGAGGCGAGCTAAAGCCCAGTGAGTAATACTATCTCTATAATGATGGGTCACAGTATTATAACCCCCGAGTAAGGGTGTAGGCCGCGGTATTATAACCCCGGGCAAGGGTGTAGTATATTGCCAAGTGCAAAGATTGCTTCCAAATATAGACTTTTTTGTTGAGCTAGAAATATTTATATATGCCGAGCACGGAAATGCTTGCCTGAACCAAATAAGGCAGATTAAATGAGGTAGATATATCAGCCAAAAAATGGACCATGGTATTATTACCCCCGGGTGAGGGTGTAGACCTGCGGTATTATAACCCCCGAGTGAAGGTATAGGCCGCGGTATTCTAACCTCCGAGCGTAGGTGTAGGCCACCGTATTCAAACCCCCGGGCATGGGTATAGGCCGTGGTATTCTAACCTCCGGGCGTAGGTATAGGCCTTTGCTGATGGCGCTCCGTGCCGAGTGCGAAGATTACATTGTACCTAGAGACTTTACTGATTTTAAGTGGCGACCAAGTGCCAATATGGCAAGGACTTTGAATAATGCATCATGTGTCAGTTATGGCCAGTACCAAATGAGGTAGACGTGTTAATCACAAAGAATAGTGCTCTACTTGTAAGGAATGGCCAAATAGATGTTAGGCCAACTATTTAATTGTCGAGTAAATTTTGGGCCAATTAGCATTGCTCGGTTTACATTTAGTCCAATGTAGGCTTGCCTCATTGCTTTCGAATGATAGGTGTTAGTCGGAAGGAATGCAGATTGGACTTGCCCCATTGCCCTATGTGGCGGGGTAGATTCGGCTTTGGTAAAATGACGGCGTGCAAAAATATGGGAACTGTCGATGGCTAAATGCGAACAGCCGACTGCCAAATGTGTAATGTATTGCCCCAAACTGGCGCTTGTTTGGAGCGATGTGAAAAGGAGCGGGAGTTTGTAACTAAAGTAAATTTCGTTGTGATGTTTGTACCGAGTTGGCTGAGTATGCATGCATAAGAGAGGTACCGAGATGATGATCGGCTAATAAATGGCCAAGGTAACACAGGTAACACAATGAATGATCAGGGAAGACAGAGGATTAAATCCTCACCCCAAGATCCTGTTGCTGAAATGGCATGCCGGTCAATTGAACTACCAAGTGGCCGAATTGAAAGCGCCAAGTGAGTGTAACAGTTGTTCAGTGAGTTCGGCAATAAGTGTTTTAGCCGATTAAATTGTACCATTGTCATGGAATTAGTTAGAAAATTGCTGCCATTTTCATGAATTTGTAACATTGGATTGCCGTTGCCCCATTGTTTGCGAATGACGTTAGGTATTCGGAAGAAATTCAAATTGGACGGTGGCCAACATTGCCGAGAAGTAAGCCGAGAACAAAGTATAGTTTCCCTATTCCTTTCGAATAACATTGGCCTATTGCTTTCGAATGATAGTGGTTATTCGAAAGGAATTCGGAATAGACTTGAGCCAAAATTGCCGAATGATGTGGGTTGTTATAGTGGTTGGAAGACGCCAAAATTGTTGAATGCGGCATTGATCAAATGCTAGGCTTGGCGACAAAAGTATTGTTTAAGCTGCGATATGTGGCATTGCATATAAAATCTACAAATTTTGGGTATGGAATTTGCAAAATCAGACCATACGGATGTATTCAGAATGCTCCAAATAGTTGGAAACGACTATGGGATCGCTGTAATTGGACTCCTGATGGCATAGTTATAGCCAAAATGATTTTGACGGCTCGGATTGATGGAGACTGGTGCTCTGCGATCCACTGGATAATTGCTCTTATATTGCAAAAAATAAAAGAAAATTAGTGTGGCTGGCAAGAATTGAACCTGCGCTCTTGTGATAAAAGATTAACACTTAACCACTCTGCCATGACATGCCTTCCATATTTTGTACATTATATATAACCAAACTAAACCAAACCAAGCCTTAAGTCCCACCAAATGGGATCGGCTACATGAATCCTTCTTCTCCACGCGGCCCTATCAAAGGCCATTTCATTAGTCAAATTAAGTAGATTCATATCTCTATTTATAACACTAGTCAACGTTAATCTAGGCCTACCCCGTCCCCTAACACTACTATCTACCGTTACAGTATCACATTTCTTCACTACTGCCTTTGTTGGTCTCCGTTGAATATGACCAAACCATCTCAAACGATTCTCTCTCAACTTATCTTCTATCGGTGCTACTCCTACCCATTCCCGAATACACTCATTCCTAATCCTGTCTTGTTTAGTCTTACCACACATCCACCTTAGCATCCTCATCTCAGCCACACTCATCTTATCTACATGTTGTTTCTTGGTTGCCTAACACTCTGTCCCATACAACATAGCCGGTCTAATAGCCGTTCTATAAAACTTACCTTTTAGTCTAGTAGGTATTCATTTATCTAATAGCTGCAATCCACCGAATAATTTCTTCTGTTTTGCCAACCCCTGGGTCGTCTTCTTCGGCAATATATGCGATTTTCTAGGCAAATTTCAATTGGCTCGTACGACTTCATTTGAGCTTCAATTTTGACGCAGTTTGTTGTGTTGGACTCGTCTCAATGATTACTTCACACTGGTATACTCAAAATTAGATTGTTACAACCGCAAAAATTTCATCGTAACAAGATGCCTTCAAACATTGTGACAAATTTGGAGCCGAGATGTTAGAGCTATGCTGAGATAGTAGCGCCGAGCAATGGTGATATTTTTGAGAATTATGAGATTCAAGGTGGTAGTGACTCGGCATTACCGCGACACTACCGAATTATTTTGCCGAGTAATGATGTCAATAATGAATAATGACGTTGTCAAATTATTTGCCGAGTAATGATGTCAATAATGAATAATGACGTTACCAAATTGTAGAGTTCGGCAATATCGTGTAGTCGGTTGCCGAGAATGTCCAATGCTGTGGAGTGACGTATTGGCTACCAAGTAGTCTTGTGGCCGAGTAGTTTTATCGAGTAAGCAATGAGTCACATAATGTTGCCGAAAATGTTTGCCAAATAATGTCAGTCGAATAATGTTGCTCTGCTGCCAAGTAATGCAGAATAATGTTAGCCGGTTAAGAATCTTTTAGGTGAGTGTAGTGGGCAGCTTGGGTGAGCATAATGATGCCAAGAAGGGAGGAAGAGCTACCGAATAGCCTTGTCAATTGCCGATTTCAGCGGTAGGTTGCCAAGTAGTAGCTTGGCTTGGCCAAGATGGTTAATTTTGATGTCGAACTAAACCGTTGAGCAATGAAGCCGAGATGCTGGTGCTATATTAAGGCGCAGTGCCAAGCTTTGGGGTGTTGGTCTCTATGAATGAAGTGCCGAACAGACTGTTTATGAGGTCGATGATGGAGCTTTCAAACCTCCTTCATATAACACCAAAAATTATTTGGGCAACATGAGCCGTATAGATTGCCTCAGAAAAAAGTAAAAAAATTATGAAGTAAAATTAAAAAAAAAAATACAATATAGATTGCTTCATACTCTCATAAATTATGAAGTAAAAAATGTTAAATTACTTGTGATAATAACTCATGGCTTTATTTATGTCAATTTAGTCTAGAGAGAGAAAATGTGAAGACCCACTCTTTTTTTTTTTTTTTAGCAGATACACGTGCGTACATGTTAAAAATTAAATGAATAGATCATGCATTGGCTAAGAAACCCCGTTAGTGATGCCGAAAAGAGCTGAAACCCATTTTTAGAGAATGCAAAAGTAAATACAATGAATATGTGCCAACTACTCTGCTAGAGAGAATGTCGAGATAGATATTAAACAGATGTTTGGACCAAATCTATGAACATAATCGTATATATGTGTGTGTGTGTATATGTCTTTGCATATAGACAGCAAGATTGAAAAATAAATGGAAACAAAGAGGAAAAGGATAGGGTCAACTATGGGTCTTGTTTCTAGAAACTCGTAATGATGATTTGAGCATCTTGAGTATGGTGTTTGTCATCTCCTTTGTTGAATTCTTGCAGACGTTTCCCACAGACGGCGCCAATCGTGAGACCATGAAATATCCTCTCACATGGATTGTTGGAGAGATTCAATGAAGACAGCTCCATGAACCTGCTAGAGATAAGTTGATGCCACCCAACCGGGGTTACCGGGCGGGGACACTCCGATGATGAAGTTAGAATCCATGAATGAAGAATCAAGAATAATAAAGTGTGTTTGTGTGCTGTGTTGAGAAGAGAGAGAGAGAGATCCCACCATATGCCAGGAGGTGCCTTCCTTTTATAGACGGGGGTGGGCCGAATAAGCCCAATAGTTGGCCCCTTGGTAGGCCTCATTTGGGTTAGCCCAATAAGTTAATATATATATTTTTTGGCTCCCACATTACTTCCTATTGAGCATTCGCTCACCCCCAAAACTAACCATTTTTAGGAAATAAAGTTGATGAGCCATCTAAATGATTTACTATGGAAAGCAATTTGGATGAAGCATGAATGCTCACTCGCTCGATGTTTCATGTTGAAGCCTTGGGGCTATTTTGTGTAAATGTGAAGGATTTTACTTTTAAATCATGGACACTTTTGATAGAGTGTTGCCTTTTTTTTTTTATTTCTCTTTTTGGTATAACTTCATAGCTATGGAACTGTTTCCTTTTAACTTTGGATGTAAGCGAACTGTATTGAAGTTTTTGGGAATAGTTCAATGGGGAAGAAGTGTTACAGAATTGTATTATTATTTCTTTATTTGCCGGTTGTATCTATGCAGATTGAGATAGGGGAACAGGATTTGGGAGGTGTTTTCCCAGGTGTTACAGATTGGTATCAGAGCTAACCAGGTTTGAATACCTTGGGCTCATGGGAAGTGATGTTGGTCACAATAGGTTTACTAGGCTAGGATAGAGCGCTTATGTGCTCATGCTTTATGTGTTTATATAGCTATGTGGGTATGGGTTAAGCTTCAAGGATACAACTTGTGCCTATTGTTGTAGCTTGCTTTTTGTGCTCCTCGAAGGGGTTTTGTCTTCTCGAATACGATAGCCATACAATTCAGACTCCCGTGGTTCTAAATCTAGTTTCATAAGTGCAATGTGAAACAGAAAAACACAAAAGAGTCCAAATCCGGAAAATATTTGGAAAATCGATTTACAATAAAAAATGCCAAAAATGGACTGCATTGCCAGATTTTATAGTCACCACCTAAACATTTTTGGGAAATTTAGAAAACCTGTGACTCGTGCTAAAGGTCGCATGTCCATCATCACCAAGGTGTCTTGGCTTGGGAACTTAGGTATGAGAAGGGAAGGTCATGAATTGAGCACCCCACTCACCCGATCAAAGATCAGCCTCTACTAATCATGATGTGATTTTTATGTACATTATATGCTGCTGTTCTGATTATTAATGCTATCTTAACTACGTGATGCACCCAAGTATAGACTATTTTCACAAAATTTGGAACACTTTGATTTCATGTTTGTTTTGAAAAAGTTTTTGAATATGTACGACTTGAAAAAGTGATCTCATATGTACATTAATCAAATTATCCCAACTTAAGCAAAAAAAAAGCCTTCATCCACTGGCATTCAATAGATATATCAACTAAGCACTTAGCGTCATGGTAGTTATGCTTGACATGGCAACAATCGCATGCATGCAATATGTTAAAGCAAAAAATGCTGACCCCAAATATCTGAGGCGAGCCAAAAGAAAGAAAATTGTTAGAAACAATGCATGCGCTACTATGCAAGTGACTAATGCAACACATATAACATGCAACTAATAGGCTTAGCTACTAACATGGCATATGGATCAATTTCAAGGCATATGATAGCGCGTGTATTCAAGCAAGGAATTTGAAATTGACCTTGATTAGTATGATGAGCCAAACCCTATCCATGCAAAACAAATTGTAGCTCGACTTTTCGCTCTCCTTTCGGAAGACCCAGAAAACCCATCCATGAATATGAGCAATGCAAGGACCGCGGTGAAGTCTACCAACTCATCAATATGTGGCAGTGGAAAATCATCCTTAGGGCTAGTCTTATTCAAATCCCTGAAGTCGACACAAACTCTGATTTTGTCATCATTCTTTGGGACTAGAACAATATTGGCCAACTACGTCGGATACTCAGATACAAACAAGAACCCTGTCTCAATCTGTTTGGAAACTTCTTCCTT
Organism: Camellia granthamiana; assembly: GCA_036172215.1. Taxonomy (NCBI): domain Eukaryota; kingdom Viridiplantae; phylum Streptophyta; class Magnoliopsida; order Ericales; family Theaceae; genus Camellia; species Camellia granthamiana. The sequence goes on from CM069905.1 coordinate 95,230,305, forward strand.
GATCTTCAAAGCCCAATCTGGGTGAACTCTGAGCAGCTTTTGCTTAACTGGCCGAGCCTCAGGGTCAAGAGGGATCAAGTGTTGTACAATCTTAGGATCGATTCCAGATATGTCTTCGTAGGACCATGCGAAAACATCTTTGAAATTTTTTAATAAAGTGATTAAACGCTCGCATTCCTTCGAGGATAGCGTGGACCCGATCTGGACCAAGTGTGAATCCTTCCCAGTACCCACATTAATAGTAATGATTTCATTTGTACAGGGCTTAACATGCCTCTCCTCCTCAAAATCAACCAAGTTTTTCAAAGCTCGAGGAATTTTTTCCTCTTCGTATTAGTCAAAATTTTGGAAATCAAGATCAGTATAACAAACAAAAGGCACAGAGTAATAAGCAAAGTTCACTTCATTCCCATTCAAAACATTTGGCTCCTCAGTTATAGTGGACTCAAAAGAAAAAGAAAAAGAAAAAGAGGACTGGGACAGGGCTTTGGCATCTGGGTTACCAGTGCCAGAGATGCCAGACTCTGAAGAACTCGAATCTGATTCCGACTCCACAGACTCAGTGGGATCAGACTCGGACTCACTATCTAATTTAGAACTGCCGACAGTACCCCTCTCAAACTTCCAGATCAGGCGCGAAGCCTCAGATACATCCATGATAAGACTAGCAAATTCCTCTGCTGGTTTATCCTTGATCATTGAGATAGTAAAACTATCCCCCAAGTTAGCGGACTCAGCTCCAGCAATAGAACTTGCCAGTAAGTCAGCCAGCATTTTTCCTAACAGCTCTTCCTCTTCGATACCCAAGCTTGCAGTCCTGCCTTGATCTGTACCAGTGCTTAGGTCTGCCTGCTCATCCTCCTCTTCCGGTAACTAGTACCCGAAGAAGATTTCGAACCCAGGATATCTAGTCTTCGTCTTCCAGTCATACCAAGGCTCCAGGAATCCACAGAAGGGGAAATCTTCTCCTTGGCAGACAAAGCGTCCGTTCAGGGTTCCCCGTATAGGTTTGTGGACTAACTCCTATTGCTTCCCAGTTCTCCTTACTTTGATTCATCCTCTAAACTCCTCTCCCTTACTTTTCCAGTCTGCAACAGTAGGTTTGTATCCCAGCCCAAAAACATGGGGCTTATGACTCATTTCCTTGGCAACGGTACCTCATTGCCTGCCGCTTCTACCTAGTCCTGATCCCGAAAGATGCCCCTATTTATTCATCAAGTAGATTGACTGGGCACTCACATAATTCCCCTCATCTTCTGCCATGATGTTCTAGACCAACCGAGCTTCTGCTAGAGAGAAGCCAGAGAGAAATACATCCTCTTCTCCGAATATGATTCCCAGCACTAGTGTGTGTAGACACCCCATTTTTGACCGACCATAAGACTCAGACGTCACCAACTGAGTGCTCGGCGATAGTGCATGTCGTGCTCGTTCTGAGGTTACGGAGTCTCGGCTGAGAGCCTTGCCTCCGGACTTCGGGACACTTCTGTGCTTTGCTTCGGTTTGCGAACCAGGTTCTGTTTTCTTTTCTCGAAGAGAGGGAGAGGTCTCATAGACCATCTCACAGTGGCCGTAGGCTACTTTTTGTTGTTGTAGACCACTGTTCCCGTTTGAAGACCAGTTTTAGATTTTCGGAGGCGTCAGCCGTGCGCCTCGGTTTGGGACCGCTTAACTTTCTCTGTTTGCTCTGATTTTTGGCACACACCTTGTTTCCTCTCTCTAGAGGGACACTGTGGCCCGGGAGACCACCTTCGTGGTCATACGCCACCTTCGGTGCTCAGCAGCTTGTTTTCGGGGCACCCGATTGCGCGTTTTGACCCCCGAGCCCTCGTTTTGCATCCGTCTTGGTTCATTTTTGGCATGGACCTTGTTTTCATTGCTTGGAAGGTGGTACAAGGGTGGGAGACCACCTTTTCTCCTTGGAGACCACTTTTCTCTTCGCCGGCCAGTTTTCTTGTTAGAGAGCTGGTCTCCTTGGTTTTTGAGCCACATTTACTAGTCTTCCATACCACCACTTGCTTGCATTAAGTGTGGAGACCATCCCTAGGGGCTGCAGACCAGCTTTTAGCACTTGACCCTTTTGACCCTGGTCGGCCGACCAGGCCAAGTGGTCGGCCGACCACTTGAACTGGTCGGCCAGCTCTCTACAGTTTTGTCTCACTGAGTTGGTTCCAGCTGTGCCAGCTAGGAGGCATTTGCTGCATCCTCCATACACCTGGAGGATGTTTAATCTTGGTTCTAAGCTTCTAGGAGAAGCTTTGGACCCTTGGCTCTATAAAGGAAGGCCTCTCCTTCCTTTGCAAGGGTTCTGAAGTTTGCTGAGCATATACACCATATCTCCCTTTGTGTCTTTCCATTTTAGCCTTGAAAGGTTGAAGTTCTTGATCCCTTTGCGCACCATCTCACAACCACACACCTCCAACACAAACCTAAGCACCTTGGAGCTTGTTTCCAAAGGCTAAGGAGTTGCTGTTTTGGTCCAGAAGCTGCTGGAGTTCTTGGCTACAAGGGTAACACTCTTATTCCCTCTTTTGGTCCTTATTTTGCTTCATCTATTAGCCTTACTTGCAAGAATTTTTGGGCTTTGTCATAAACTGAAAAAAGTCTTATCTTGAGGTCCTTTACATGTTTGTTTAAGGTCATTTTTCTTTTGGGGGTCATCTACCCCCTTGCATGCTTGTTTTCACCTTATTTTGAGCCATGCATATAGGCCTTTGTATTGAGCATTGTTTGGCCTTCTAGCCACTGAAATCCAGTGGATTTTTAGTGGCTAGCATGCTATTTTGAGAGCCAAAATCAGAGAGAGGTGACCCTCTCTCTCCTTGTTTTGATTTCTAGCATATTTGGCCTAACAAAGGGGCCTATATTTGCACACTTCCTAAGCTTATTTCAGGCCATTTTTGGTGGGTTTTAGGACCTGCATAGGTTCTTTCCAGAGCCTATTTTGCCATATTGCATGTCCTTCTTGCATGTGTAGAACAACCCCTTGTATGGCCTATCAAAGTAGCACTTCATTCTTGGATGTTTTAGTTAGGTTTCAGTGGGTTTTTGGGCTTCATTTGACATGCCATGATTCTCTTTTTTTACTGATTTGGTGACCTCTCCTGTGCTTCATATGGTTGTAGTGTAAATCATGGTTCACTAGCTTGTATTGCATGATGTTTTGGCCCCATTTTCTAGCATATTTTGGCCATGATCCAAACTAATTTTATTCATATTTCAGGCTGATTTAGCTTTGTTTGAAGTGTTTTGGGTCATGCATGCATTGTTGTATATGGTCATAGTTCAATCAAGCTTACTAGCTTTGCATATCGGGTCCACTAACATGCGTTGTTTGGGCCCTTGGCATGTTTTGGCATCATTGAGAATGATATTTCAGACCTTATACTTGTGCCATATTCCCTTGTTTTCCACTATTTAAGTGCATTTGAGAGTTGTGCTTGTATGCCTCATTTACCGACCATTGCATGAGCTTCATTTGAATGCATTCCGAGCCACCATCCCAACACATTTTGCCACTGATTTTGGTCTGCATAGGGACTGTTTGGGGTTGGTTTCATCATTTGAGCATTGTTTTGCATACTATAGTGTAATCCATTTCACTAGTTTCGGTATTCGGGCCATCTAGCATGCATCAGGTGAGGTGTTTGCATGTTTTGGGACCATCTCGTATGCTATTTTAGAGCTGAAACTTGTGTCATTGTATGCGATATGTCATGCTTGCCGTGCTTTGGTAGAATTGCACTTGGTACCTTAAGTTTGGTCCTTTGCATTTGTGCATGCTTGCATGAATCTGTTGCTTCATTTCCATCATACCATGGCCACTGATTTAAGTGGGGCTGAGGTCCACTCATTTTAGTTTAAGTCCATCTTGCATTGTGTATGCCATGTAGTCTATGTTGTTGCATGATTGGCCATTGCATTGTGCATGCCTTGTTCATCTCATCGTTTGTCTTTGTATGTGCATTGTGTATGCCATATAGTTCGTATGCATTGAGTATGCCATCCTTAGTTCATAGTATTGCGTATGCCAGTTGCATGTTTGCATATCATCCCTCACATTCCAACATGATTAGGTTGCATTGCATTTAGGGTTGCATGCTAGTCGCATTGTGTATGCCATCTTGTTGCATTGTGTTTGGAGCAGGGTTAGTCCAAACACGGGAAATGAGGGACGTTTCGTACTCTAAGTAACGAAACGTGCCTCGATTCTCGGTCGCTGTAGACACCCCATTTTTGACCGTCCTCAAGACTTGGACATCACCGCTTGAACACCCGGTGATTATCCATGTTTGTGTTCGTTTTGAGTTCCCGGAGGTCCCGACTGCGCGCCGTGCCTCAGGAGCTCTTAACCGGTTTGTTCTGTGCTTGGTTTTCCACCAAGGCTTGTGTGTGTTTGCATTTGAGGGTAGGGGAAGGCTTGTTAGCCATCCCTAAAACCCACCGGCTGCCCCACACCCCCACCGGCTTTCCATAGTATCCATCGGCACTATTTTATCCAAATCCTTGGCCGATCGGCACTTTGTGATGCCGGCCGGCATATTTTTGTGCCGGTGACTGTTTTTGCCGGCCGGTGACCCTTCTGAACCCCTCTGAGGATGGTGCATGCCAGCTGTGCCAGCTGGATTACACCATCACTCCTCCCCGTGCATAACATTGCACCCTTTGCACCCTTTGAACCCCTTTAGCTTCTAGAAGGGTGACCCCTTTTGGCCAAGCTTCTTGGAGAAGCTTGGCTAGCTGTATTGGCTTCCCTTAGAAGCCAAGACCCTCCTTGCCCCTTTGAACCTTTTTAGTCTTGCTTAGCCATTAAGTCTTGGCTTGTATTTTGTCTATATAAGCACCACCCCTCTCCATTGCTTAAAGGTTAGCAACTTTAGGTCAAAAACCAGAGCTTATACATACATTCTCTGATATATATCCATATATATCTATATCTCCCCCTCTCTCCTCTTGTGTGTGTGTTTTAGGCCCAAATAGTGTGTTTTACCTCACTTTTGCACCATTACACACACTATTACACCTAGCTCCGAGATTGGGAAGCTTGGAGGTCTGTTTTGTGTGATCTTGGACTGATTTTGATCACTAGGAGAGGGCTGGACCACCTGTTCTTCATCGGATCTTCAAGGGTGAGCTTTTTACTTTAGTTTCCCCATTCTTGCAACCTCTTTCTACCCTCTTTACTTTGTGTTTTTGAGTTTGTGTTTAAGATAAAAAAAGTCTTGTTTTTACTTGTTCTTGAACCTTCATTAAGGTCATTTTATGGTTTGAGTTAAGCCTCATCACTTTAAGCCTTGTTTGGCCATCTTTGGTGCCTTTTTCTTAGGCCTTCTTGTCTTGGTGTTCTTTGATCTTCTCACCACTGAAAACCAGTGGGTTTTCAGTGGTGAGGATGATATTTTCGAGCCTCATTTAGGGGAGAGACACCCCTCTCCCCTTGGTCCTTTATTTGCCTTTGTTTTGGGCTCATAGCATAGCATGTGTGCATGTTTGCATTTGGCTTCATTTCAGGACTTTTGGGGCTGTTTTAGGTCATGTTTGATCTCTGTTTTTGGTTGGAATTGTAGCCTCTAACATGCTTCTCATACTTCCTTTGAAATGCTCTCTTGTGCCTAAAAGCATGCCATGTTTTGAGGCCATGATTTTTGCATGTTTTAGCTTAGTTTCATGAAGTTACTAGCATTGTTTTGCCATGTTAGAGGGCTGTGAGCCACTGTTTTGGCCATGTTTGGCATGATTAGCATGGTTGCCTTGCTTGTTTGCTTGTAAACCTTGCTTGTATGGAGTTATAGCATGCTTAACTTGTCTTTATCCCATGATTTGGCATCATATTAGACCCTATTTCAGTCCATTAGTCATGCTTGTATGTTGGCATATGTGGCTTAGTTCATGCTTTAAGGGTGTGCTCTTGTATGTTCTAAAGTAGGCCTTTGCATGCTCACATGTTTAGTGCATTTTCGGGGATGCCATGAAGGGGGTTTGGGTGTTATTTTGTATGCTAAAAACCTGTTTTGGTTGCCTCACATGTGCCATGATTGGTCTTGTTAAATGGTGATTCAATGTCTCACTTTGTGCCTTAGCCTTGAACCTTATGGCTTGCATGCTTGTGTAGCATTTTGTTCATGTTTTGAGGCATGTTTTGCCACTAATTTAGGGAGTTTTGAGGGCTGCCTCATTGAGCTTAGTCCACCTTTGCATGTTCATATCATGGTTGTTGCATGTTTGATTGATGAAACCTAGTATACATGCTAGTTCCATGCTTAATTGGTCCATGTTGCATGACATTTGTACCTTGCATATTTTAGCTCTTCGCATACCTAACATGATAGGTTGCATTACATTTGAGCCATGTTGCATGAGTTGCATTCCATGGTTTGGTTTGGGGTTGTCAAACCAAACATGAAGATTGAGAGGAGTTCACACTTGAGTGGTGAAACTTGTCTCCATCCTCAAGTCCCTAAGGCCCTTGATCTCCATATGATAGGGACTTAGTCTTCATTTGTTTGTGTTGCATGCATTTTCATATCAAAAGAGCAATCTTGATTCCTTAGGCTATCATGCATCAAATGCATAATTGGTGGCCCTAGAACCAAGAGTCTTACCTCCTTGAGTCCCCAAGCATGATAGGAGGCAATGACCAGGCTTACATGTCCCCTAAAATCCATGCCTTGCATTGCTGTCTTGCTGCTGCTGTCAATCTGTCTGCTGCAGGAACTTTCTGCCGGCCGGCAGTTTAATGTGCCGATCGGCATTTTATTTGTGCCGATAACCACCACAAGCAGCCGGTGGCCAATAAGAGCAGCCGATGAGCTCTTCCCCCAGCCGGTGGGGCATTTCAGACCACTTGGAAGGTATTCCAGAACTTTGGGAATTTTTGGAGAGGCAGGGCAGTAAAAACAGAAGCAGCAATGCCATGACACGGGTTTTTCGGGCAAGTCGCGACGAGCATACATCATTCGCGCATTCCGAGGCAGGGCTGAGGCTCCATTTATTTTATTTGTTTAAATTAATTTTAGTAATTATAATTTGTAATATTTATTCATTTATTCTTTCGGACTGTATTATTCTTTTGATCCATCCGAGTGAGGGCATAATTGTAATAAGTGTGGGTGAGTGGGTGTATGTCTTCCAATCCCCATTTCTTTCTATCCCTTTTATTTACCTGCTTATGTTGGTGAATTAGGGCATCTCTAAATTAGCATACCTTATGCAATGCATGCGTGCATTCATGCATTTGTTTATATACATCAGGTTCGGCACATCATGCAAACTGCATCGTACTTTCAATTCCAAATTGAATACGTGGTAGTTGCTGCATTTCATGTGCCATGCTTAGGATAGCCGAGCCTGTTTAGATTACATCCTTGTATGATGCATTAGCCACTTAACATGAACTAGGACACGCATGTTTGCTAACTAGTTTCTTGTTTTGGCACGGAGTACGATGTAAGTATTTACGCTTTAGCATACCACATGCGTGTGAATGTTGCCATGACAGTATGATTGCCATGCGGCTAAGTGCTTACATGATAAACTGTTTGAATGCCTGTGGGTGGAGGTTGGATTGCCTGAGTTGGAACAATTCATTGAAATTCGCATTTTAGCCTACTTGCGAGTAGCGAAAGAAAACAACACGTTTTTCGAGACAAAACGGATATGCAATGATTATTTCCAAATTAGGCAATCTAGTCTATACTTGTTTGCTGTGCGCATAACATAGTAATTCTAGGCTAATAACTGGAATAAGAACATGTAATGTTTTCAAAATCGGATATCACGATTAGTAGAGGCCGGTCTTCTGACCGGGCGAAAGGGGGTGCTCATAGCTGACCTTCCCCGATCGTACCCAAGCTCCCGAGCCAAGACACTTTGGTGATGACGGACACGTGGCCTTCGGCACCGAGTCAGGGTTTCCTAAATTTCCCCTTTTAAAAATATTTAGGTGGCGACTCTGTAATCTGGCAAAGCAGTCCATGTTTGGCACTACTTTTCAAAAAATCTGTTTTCTCAAACAATTTGCCAGAGGTGGACTCTTTGGTTCAGATTTAGAACCGCAACAAACAAAAGGAGTCCAAGCTGTAGCGAGGTCCCCCGAGGGCGCGTCTACAGTCGCCGACACTCTTGACCACCCATGATGGAGTTTAGGCCTTGTCGTGCTTATATGTGCATTTATTTCACATCGAGTCGTGCAATTCAACTCCTCGGCCATCGTGCATCGAGATGCGCAATTGGTGGCACGAGGATCGAGGTCTACACTCCCTAGAGCTTGTGCAATGACGGGGAGAGTAGTCGTGCACACATATGTTGAAAATACTTTGCCATGCCCCTTTCTTGCTCTCTGTTGCAGCAAATCAGAAATCGACAGCAAAAACTGGTCAGCAGCCTTCTGAAGCTTTGTACAGTGTTCCGGGACCAATTGCAAACAGAGGCGAATCGGGGCATCGCAATGGATTTCTGCGCAAGGCGACTCGAACTGCATGCATCCTTCATCATTCGGAACAGAGCTGAGGCAGTCCATTCATTTAGCTTGCATGCTAATTTATTTTGCTTTCTTAGTTAATTTGTTAATTAATTAAGGTTGTGTAATAATTAATTTAATTAGCTTAGATTAGCTAGTTGGTTGTATATTATTTATTCGGACCCTCCGAGAGAGGGCAATGTTGTAATAAGTGTGCGTGTGTGTGACGTATGTCTTCCAACCCCACGTCTTTCTTCCTTTTATTTATTAGCTTATGATGGTTAGATTAGGGCATGTTTCAATTAGTATACATACGCTCGCATGATTGCATTCATTCATTTGTTTTGCATGCACTGGGCTCGGCGCATCATACTAACTGCATTGTATTTCAAATTTCGAGTTGAATACATGTTATCTGTCGCATCTCATGTGCCATCTTAGAATAGCCAAGCCTATCTTAGTTGCATTTTTGCATGTGTTGCATTAGGCATCTCAGCATAGTTAGGATTCATGCATGATTTATAATTAGCTTCTTTCTTTGGCTTGGAGTACTCAGTAAGTGTTTATGCTTTAGCATCCTTGCATATGTGTGAGTGACTGCCATGATAGCATGCTTACCATGAGGCTATATGCTTATATGATATATCTGCCTGAATGCCTGTGGGTGAAGGTTGGGTTGCTTGAGTTGGAATAATTCGTCGAAACCCGTGTTTTAGCCTACTTGCAAGTAGCAAATTTCAATCCATTTTCAAAACAAACGGATATGCAATGCTTTGTTCCAAATTAGGCAATCCAGTCTATACTTGTATGTTGTGCGCATCACATAGTAATTCTAGGCTAATAAACCGGAATAAGAGCACGTGTGTTTTCAAAAACTTGATATCATGCTTAGTAGTGGCCGATCTTTGATCGAGCGAGCGGGGGTGCTCATGAAATGATCTTCCCCAATCGTACCCAAGTTCCTGAGCCGAGGCAACTTTGGTGATGACGGACACGTGGCCTTAGGCACGAGTCAGGGTTTCCTAAATTCCCCCGAAATAAAATATTTAGGTGGCGACTCTGTATCTGGCAAAGCAGTCCATGTTTGGCACTTCTTTCTAAAAATCTGTTTTTCAAAATGATTTACCAAATTTGGACTCTTTGGTGATTTATCAGTCTTGCATTGCACTTTGCGAGATCAGATTAAGGACCGTGACATTTGAGTCCGAACTGTAGTAAGCCCAATGAACAAAACAGGATTCCTCCCGGGACGTTCGGGGACGTCTGCAGTTTCTGGCGACTCCGCTGAGGAGTTAGAGAACTTGACTCGAACTCATTATATTTTGTTTTGATTACACTTATGTGTTTCTTTGCATTGCATTTGCATCGGTGCGCCTAAGTCATAGTGTTTGCTGTCTGCTATTCCTAAACGGTTTGCTAGAGGCCCGCTTTGAGAAGCGTGCCATAAGGCTAACTGGTTATGGGCTCTGCCACGATGGGAACACAAACCCCGATTTTTACCGGGGCACCCTTTTTGACCATTAGACCTAGTGCATATTCGGAATCCGTAGTGACCATTCCAAGCTAGGACAGGTTGCTTACCCGATTATAGATTGTTTGAAACTACTACGTGCGTAGTGAAACCCTAGCTCCTGACAAAATAGGACAAGGAAACCTTACCCCAACATAGGGGTGTTTTGGTTCTCATTTGCTTGCTATGTGCTTTTAGAGTGTGTCTCTACAGGAATGCGCGAATCAGTTTGCAAGTCTGGGTATCAGGCTTGTGGGCATCAGTATTTTGAGAATCAATTATAACTGCGGGTATCAGATTCAGTTTTGGGGCAGTGTTTTTGGGGAACAGTGGTCAGTGGTCGAATACAGTTAGTCAGCTGTGCTTATATCTGTTCTGGTGAAATTGGGCTGAAATGTTGCCTGTTTCTTCTTTCAATTCAGAGATTCAATTCAGAGCAACCAATGTTCTCCTTTGCAGAGGCAAGGCAGAAAAAGGCTCACCGATTCATCCGATTCGTCAGTCACCAGTCACGTCACCTCTGTCCAGTCCAGTAGACTTATGATGGCACAAAATTCAGAAAAGATTGTGGTCATAGCAGCGGCACTAAACCAGGGAGTAGCCATGCAGGGTGAGACTGATGCTGAGATGCAACGTCTACCCAGGTCACCTGCTGCACGTCCAATATGGGAACCCCAGTTATTCCTAGCTCATGAGCCCACAACTTTTAAGCTAATGGGAATGATTAGCGACTTTCAAAGATCTGTGGCTGATCTAGCCTACGGAATGCCGGCTCCACCACCCACCACATCATATGCCAGGAATTTCATGCCGGAAGAGCCCCCACTATTGGGGCGAATTGTGATTGAGCTTAGCCAACCTGAGCCCATCCTAAGTATAGGCAATGGCATGTCACCAACAGCCGGGTTTCGCACTGATGGAGCAACCCAAACCCTTGACCAAGCTGAGACGAAGGGAAAGAACAAGGTGGGGGGCAGACATCGACCCCTATGAACAACTCATGTGGGCTGTTAAGGCTTTGAAAGCCAATGGCCTAAACAAACAACAGGTGCTTGCTATTGTTGCAAAAACTATGAATGACACTTTCCCCACTCAGACCGAGGGCGGTTCAAGCCAAGGGGAGAACCGGGAAAAGAGCCGTCATATCGGAAAGGATCCTGTTAGCTCTAACCCTGCACCTGGAAAAGATCAGAAAACCAAGTCATCACCTGCCGATCCTTTTGCTAGTGCGTCCAGTAAAAGTTCACAAACCTCGAAGTATCTGTCCCGAGGTCGTAGGATCTTCCATGCCCTCTACATGCCTTTGTCTAAGGCACTTCAAATCCTTGTTGAAAGGGGGCATCTCAAATCCCTCAAGCCGCGGGCTCTCCCTATTCGTCTTCCACCAAGCCATGATGTTACCCAGTACTGCGCGTACCATCAACAGACCGGTCACACCATCGACAACTGCTTTCGTCTTCGCCACGAAGTACAAGATCTGTTTGATAACGGGGTCATCCTCCCACCAAGCTCAACAAAGTCTGGCATCACTGGGTCGGTGAACTTCGAGGATAACACAAGTATGTGATCATGCGTTGGACCACCTGCGGGCGGTGCTCGGTTTACTCTAGATATGGTGGATTGCATGTACTGTTTTGAGCACATTCGCGAATGTTGTTAATTTGTACTTTTTGACTCGGGTATTGGGTCAGTCTTGTTGTTTTGTACAGAGTCAGTCTTTTCTTACTGAGTCAGTTGGGTCTGTCTTGTTATACCGAGTCAGTCCTGTTTTGTTGGAGTCAGGTGATTTCGGGGGTGTTACCTCGGACATCACTTGCTTGTTTTGTGTTTGTCTTTTTGTTTTCTTTTGAGTCTGTTTCTACCTTGGAGCTAGTAATGCCAACAGATTTGAATGAACAGCAGTGATTTTCACACTCTTGTGTTTGCTTCTGCCTCGCGCCAGTTGTGCCAGAAATTTTGAATGAAATGGCAGTGCTTTTCACCTGCTTTCCTGTGCCTTGAAGTTATTGCATTGACCTAAGTTTTTCAAAACTTTTTCGAACATTGCGGTGAAAATGAAGAGGAAGGAATTCCTCGGGATTTGTGAAAATTTGACCAATCGAGAGAAAGAGAGGCGTGCTAAGCCCTTAATGAATGAGATCATGCCTGTTCATACTAAGAAGGATCCTGGCTTGATCCAGATTGGTTCTACCTTGTCTTCAGCGCGAGCGACTAGTCACTTTCTTAAAAAAATTTCAAAAAAATGTTTTGCGTGGTCCTGTGAAGACCTGTGTGGAATCACTCTTGAGATTATGTAGCTTAGGATCGCTCTCAGTCCCGAGACTCGACCCCTCACTTTCAAACCTTGAACTTGAATTCAAAATGTTCAACGGTCAACTACAATGTGAGGCTTGTGTGGCCAAATTCGAAGCAGCCCTTGAACTAGGGGCAGGGAAGTCAGATCAAGAAGATCAGATGTTATCAAAACAAGCTTGCAAAGCTAGATCAGAAGCACCCCTCAAACTAGGGGCAAAAATGTCAAAGGTGCTCGAAGAGTCAAAAAAATTGGGATGTTTCTCAAGCTAACAAAAATCGGCAAGAATGCCAAATCTCAGAAGGGAGAAAAGAAGAAAGTTTTTGCTGAAGGACAACTGAGTTCCTATCTGCAACACTAGGGGCAAATTTAGCCCCCATTAGATGGACTTCTGCATCATCAGCAAACAGCAGCCATTCTCCTGGATTCAGATGACTTCAGGATCTCAAAACCATTTGACATGGACTAAGCTACACTTTTACCCTTGAGAGGCTCGCTGAGCCGAAAACCCGGAAGGGCAACCCAGGCAAAAGTTAGAGCAAGAAAAAGAAGGAAAAGAACAAAAAAAGAAGAAAAATGCAAAGAATGAAAAAAAAATGAAAAAAAATGAAAAGAAGAAAAATGAAAAGAAAAGATTGAAAAAGACAAAAAGAACAAAGCTCGCAAGGTTGAAAACCCAGAAAGGGTGGCCTTGGCAAAAGTTAGAGCGTAAAAGGAGAGGTTAAAACCCGAGTGTACCTTAACCCCGAACTACGTAAGGCTTGATTCCCATGTTTGGGATACGTAGGCAACTTCATTCTGAAGTCCAGCCATAAAACACTTCAAGATCAACTGTCCTGTCTATGTGATTGAACAGGTCATCTTTGTCATTTCTGTATCCAAGAGTTCGGCTGTGACCTTCACCATGAGAACTAGTTACAGTGCGCAGCGGTACTATTCAAACAAGGGGCAACTTTCCGTTACCATACAGTGTGCTGCGGTGCTATTCAAACAAGGGGCAACTTTCTGTTGCCGTGCAGTGTCCTTCAAACAAGGGGCAATTTTCCATTGTTTTTGGATCTGAGGTTGTGCATCTCAAGAGTCAATTCCACATTGGTCAAGTAGTGGCCGTTTGCAAAAATAGTTTTTGAGAATTTTTTACTGAGGTTGACTAATTCTCCCGAAAATTATTCCATTTTTGCCAAAACTAGACCATTTTCTTGGACCCAAAAAGGAAAATTTTCAGTGTTCATAGCCTGACTTGCATGATTTCAAATCCAAAATCGAACAAGCCTGTTAATCTAACTCTCATGTTGGTCAAAATTGTTTTAGCAGAACGTCAAAAACAAAAAAATGGTCAAAATAATGAACTAGGGGCACAGTTAAGTCAGGTGTTCTGTCTCTTCCCCATTGTCAACATACTTGCCAGAAAGGGCACCGTATCTGCCAGAAAAAGGGCACAACATAAACTAACAGCAAAATGCCGAAAGATCTCTCAGCCTCCAAGCAGCGAGGTATCAAGCTAAGTGCGAAGCACGAATTGGAATGGATCAAGGTATTCCACTCCCTCATTTGGACAGATCTAATCACGTCCAAACTCTCCAGCAGAGCATCGTCAACCAATGTCAGCTGCAGATTTGCTACACACCCAGTTGTAGTGCAACCTCTCTGTGGGAGGAACTCACTAGTTGTGCGCAGAAGAAGAAGAATCTAGCGGAATGCTAGGGGCAAGAGCCCACAACTTTCTGTTTATCCATCAACCACTCAGGGGAGGGATAAAAATGAGAGATTGAAGAATAGAGAGATGTGCGCTGAGAGAAAAAGTGAGGAAAAGGGCTTTTTCAGAAAAAACAGAGCCTAAGGGTCGAGTGATGTGAGAATCACAAATGAGAAAGGATGGGAAACGATACCCAGAGAAATTGGCTCCTCGTGCACTGAGAGGTCTCTTGCCATTGGAACACGTCTGTGTGTCATGTCAGTCGTTTTGTTTGTCTCAATTCTCGTTTTGAGTCATTTCGGGTGCTTATAGATGTGTTTAGGTTATCTTAACTTGTTTTTCTCTTTGTTGTTGAGTCGTGGTGTGCTATGTTCAGTCATAGGCTCAATAACCCATTTAAGAACTTATTCTCACTCTCAATTTTTAAAAAAAAAATCATTTTGTGCTCAGAGTGCCGTGTTGTTCTCCACATTTGTGCAAAACAAGATTTTGTTCTTTCAAAAATCGCAGGGTTCAACCCGGGTCATGTGGGAACAGTAAAACCAGGACCTATCTGAAAATATATAGGTTCCAGACTTCGAAGCAAAAGAAAAAAGGGAAAATGTCAGGCATCTGAGTTTGTTTCAACTTCTGCAAGTTCCGTCATCGCATCCTGTATGTTCAGAATGAGCTGTGTTTTCAAAATTAAAAGAATACTGTGTTATGAGCCGTGTGTTCAGATCAAGCAGAGTTGTGTTATGAGCCGTGTGTTCAAAATTAAAAGACTACTGTGTTATGAGTCATGGGTTCAGATCGAGCAGAGTTGTGTTATGAGCTGTGTTCAAAATTAAAAGACTACTATGTTATGAGCCTTGTGTTCAGATCGAGCAGTGTTGTGTTATGGGTTGCGTGCAAATGAAAATGTATGAGCTGCGTGTTTAGAGTTGAAAGTGTGAGCTGCATGTTCAAAATGAAGTAAATGAGCTGCGTGCAAATGAAAATGTATGAGCTGCGTGTTCAGAGTTGAAAGTGTGAGCTGCGTGTTCAAAATGAAGTAAATGAGCTGTGTGTTCAGAAATGAAAATTTATGAGTTGTGTGTTCAAAATTAAGAATGAGCTGCGTGTTCAAAATTGAAATGTGTGAGCTACGTGTTCAAAGTAAAGTGAATGAGCTGTGTGTTCAGAAATGAAGATTTATGAGATACGTGTTCAGAATTAAGATTGAGCTACGTGCAAATGAAAAAGAATGAGCTACGTGTTCAGAATTGAAATGTGTGAGCTGCGTGTTCAAAGTGAAGTGAATGAGTTGTTTATTCAGAAATGAAGATTTATGAGCTGCGTGTTTAGAATTAAGATTGAGCTACGTGCAAATGAAAAAGTATGAGCTGCGTGTTCAAAATGAAGTGAATGAGCTGTGTGTTCAGAAATGAAAATTTATGAGCAGCGTTTTCAGAATTAAGATTGAGCTGCGTGCAAATGAAAAAGTATGAGCTGCGTGTTTAGAATTGAAATGTGTGAGCCGCATGTTCAAAATGAAGTGAATGAGCTGTGTGTTCAGAAATGAGAATTTATGAGCTGCGTGTTCAGAATTAAGAATGAGCTGCATGCAAATGAAAAAGTATGAGCTGCGTGTTCAAAATGAAGTGAATGAGCCGTGTGTTCAGAAATGAAAATTTATAAGCTGTGTGTTCAGAATTAAGAATGAGATGCGTGCAAATGAAAATGTATGAGCTGCGTGTTCAGAATTGAAATGTGTGAGCCGTGTGTTCAAAATGAAGTGAATGAACTGTGTGTTCAGAAATGAAAATTTATGAGCTGCGTGTTCAGAATTAAGAATGAGCTGCGTGCAAATGAAAAAGTATGAGCTGCGTGTTCAGAATTGAAATGTATGGGCTGCATGTTCACAACAAAAAGTTTGAGCTGCATGTTCAGATTTCAAAAAAGTGTGGGTTGCGTGTTCACGACAAAAAGTTTGAGCTGCGTGTTCAGATTTCAAAAGAGTGTGGGCTGCATGTTCACGACAAAAAGTTTGAGCTGCTTGTTCAGATTTCAAAAGAGTATGGGCTGCGTGTTCACGACAAAAAGTTTGAGCTGCGTGTTCAGATTTCAAAAGAGTGTGGGCTGCGTGTTCACGACAAAAAGTTCGAGCTGCGTGTTTAGATTTCAAAAAGTGTGGGCTGCGCGTTCACGACAAAAAGTTTGAGCTGTGTGTTCAGATTTCAGAAAAGGTGGGCTACGTATTCACGACAAAAAGTATGAGCTGCGTGTTTAGAAATTCAAGTACTTGAGCTGCGTGTTCAAAATGCAAACCGAATGCTGTGTTATGGACCGAGTGTTCAGATTGAGCAGTGTTACAAGCTGTGTGCCCGAAAAACGAGCTACGTGCCCGAAAATGAGCTGTGTGCCCGAAGAACAAACTGTGTGCCCTGAAAATGAGTTGCGTGCCTAAAAAAAAAAAAAAAATGAGCTGTGTGCCCGAAGAATGAGCTGTGTGCCCGAACATGAGCTGTGTGCCCAAAGAACGAGGTGTGTGCCTGAAGAACGAGCTGTGTGCCCGAAAAGCGAGCTGTGTGCCCGAAAATGAGCCATGTGCCTAAAGAATGAGCCGTGTGCCCCAAAAGTGCTGTGTGCCAAAATGAGCTGTGTGCCCAAATGTGTTGTGTGCCCCAAATGTGTTGTGTGCCCAAATGAGCTGTGTGCCAAATTAACAGAGTGTTGTGTTGTGAGCTATGTGCCAAGTCAGCATTGTGTTATGAATAAGCTACGTGCCAAGTCAGTATTGTGCTATGTTTGAGCCGTATGCCAGAATGAGCAGAAATACAGTGTTTAGAACGAGCAGATATAATACATAGCAAAAGTATGAAGTGTGCAAGAAATGCAAAATGCATCATTATGCACACCTTTCTCGCATTGTTATGCACATTTTAAAGCGCATTGTTATGCACCTTACTTGCATAGTGCATTACATCGTGCTATCTTGCGCACCTTACCTGTATCGCACTGTTTTGTTCATTCACCCTACTCGCACTGTTTTGTGCACCTTTAGCTTGCACTGTCTTGTGCACTCACCTAGTCTAGGAAACCTTAAATCCTCCGGTCTAAGAAGACCTTAAATCCTGCATCATCATTCACGCTGTTTTGCGCATCGTACTTGCATTTTACTTGCATTTCATCGCACTATCTTGTGAACCTACGCTAGTCTAGGAGACCTTAAATCCTCTAAAGGTGCAATTCCTTTGGTGTTTGTCATGCCCGAACGACTTCCGGTGGTCTGGTATAGCCACCTGCCTGTGTTTGCGGTGAGTTCCTATGAGACCAACTAAGACGGTGGAAACTAGAGTTCGAATAGCTCGTGCCTAGAACGCAAAGGTTCGGGATTTCCAAGACTAAAGTCTGGTTTAAATACCCAGGGGTATATCCTCGGCTTGAAATCTGTATGGCAGCCCTATAGATTGAGATAGCATATGTATGCGCCTCAATTTTGGATACTGAACCAACCTAGTCTGTCACCCTGTTGGAGAATAGGGAAAGCTGCGACCATAGTCAGGGAGAAAAGTAGTACCTGTGGTTCAACCAAGAAGAAGTGAGAGATCCCCAGCAGCATAAGGTAGGTCATTGCCAATTGCCCCTATAAGGTATCTTCACTTCCTAACTACTACATCATCTAGTATGTCTATTGCATTGCATATAGCATATATTGCGCGCACGTACTGCATTGTCCATTTACTGCTTGCATCCTTTCCATGTTAAGCTTAGTCTGGCATGTGCCCATACTTTTCGCGTTAAAGCATGGTTATATGATTATGTGTACGAACCTAGTATTGAGGGTGACGGCACCATTTCCGTGTTAGACGTGGTCTGTTTGTGTCCATGCCTTTTCTAGGCAAAACGTGGATTGGCCGCGGGCCTTACTCACTCCATTCATTGCATCCATTGCATTCTAATATGTACATTGCATCGTACATAGTATATATTGCATGCATTTACTGCATATCCATTGTCTCACCTCCATCTGTCACTTGTGCCTTTCCATGTTAAGCTTGGTCTGGTATGTGCCCATACTTTTCACGTTGAAGCATGGTTATGAGATTTTGTGTATGCGCCTATTCCACTAATGGAATTGTGGTTTGAGGGTGACGGCACCATTTCCATGCTAGACGTGGTTTGTTTGTGTCCATACCTTTTCTAGGCAAGACACGGTTTGGCCGTGCGCCTTATCCATTGCATTCATTGCATTGTAGTATCGTGATCTTTTCTTAGCAGATCATTCCTCACTTATATCATGCCACACAATTACTTGTATCTTGTGTTCCGTCTACACACACATAGTTCTGCATGTGTACGCGCCTATTCCACTGATGGGATTGTGGTTTGAGGGTGTCGGCACCTTTTCTATGGTAGACGGATTTTGCATCGCCATCCTCTTTATGATATTTGTGTGGTTTTATACTGCTTGTGGTTTGATCATCTCAAATACATTGCATATCATTTGCATTGTTTGAATACATTATATATTATTACATTGTTTTGTAATATTGCATATCATTTTGCATTTTATACCCACATTGTTATGCGTCACACTTAGATTGCATTGTCTTGCATCCAACCCACATTGTTATGCGTCACGCTTAGGTTGCATTGTCATGCATCCACACTTTGCTTGCGTTGTCACGCACTTTTCACTTGCATTGCTAAGCATGTTTCTAACAGTGTTGTACTTGTTAAGTTTCTCTCCTTTTCAAGCACGATATTGTATGTACGGTTCATTTGAAGCTGGCACGACCAGACGAACCAAACAGGTATTGTATATCCTCCGTGTGAGACATAGCAAGAATTGAATAATTCTCTTACATCCTTTCTACATGAAATGTAGTTAGATTTGTATATACTTGTTTAAAACTGCTGCATGATATGCTTCATTACAGCTTTCTTTGCAAGATCATAAGTTATGTTCGGCTTCTTGCATTGTCAGTTGCATTTTGCCCCTGCCTGCGGGCACATCTCTTGATTATCTTGCCTGTTTGTCTAAGTCTTCGGCCTTGTCAAAAATGGGTCGTCTCTGGGCTTTGACATTCACTCCCGTCACTTATGACTTTTGAGTTCTGTCAAAGAGGGGCAACTGTAGACACCCCATTTTTGACCGACCTTAAGACTCAAACGTCACCGACTGAGCGCTCGGTGATAGTGCATGTCGTGCTCGTTCTGAGGTTACGGAGTCTCGGCTGAGAGCCTTGCCTCTGGACTTCGGGACTCTTCTGTGCTTTGCCCCGGTTTACGAACCAGGTTCTGTTTTCTCTTCCCGAAGGGAGGGAGAGGTCTCGTAAACCATCACTCAGTGGCCGTAGGCTACTTTTTGTGGTCGTAGACCACTGTTCCCGTTTGAAGACTAGTTTTTAATTTTTGGAGTCGTCGGTTGTGCGCCTCAGTTCGGGACAGCTTAACTTTCTCCGTTTGCTCCAGTTTTTGGCACACACCTTGTTTCCTCTCTCTAGAGGGACACTGTGGCCCAAGAGACCACCTTTGTGTTCATACGCCACCTTCGGTGCTCAACAGCCTATTTTCGGGGCACCTGAC
This sequence comes from Camellia granthamiana, assembly GCA_036172215.1. Taxonomy (NCBI): domain Eukaryota; kingdom Viridiplantae; phylum Streptophyta; class Magnoliopsida; order Ericales; family Theaceae; genus Camellia; species Camellia granthamiana. Next base: position 95,249,815 of record CM069905.1, read on the forward strand.
TGCGCGTTTTGACCCCCGAGCCCTCGTTTTGTATTCGTCTTGGTTCATTTTTGGCATGGACCTTGTTTTCATTGCTTGGAAGGTGGTACAAGGGTGGGAGACCACCTTTCTCTTCGCCAGTCGATTTTCTTGTTAGAGAGCTGGTCTCCTTAGTTTTTGAGCCACATTTACTGGTCTCCCATACCACCACTTGCTTGCATTGAGTGTGGAGACCATCCCTAGGGGCTGCTGACCAGCTTTTAGCAGTTGACCCTTTTGACCCTGGTTGGCCGACCAGGCCAAGTGGTCTGCCGACCACTTGAACTGGTCGGCCAGATCTCTGCAGTTTTGTTTCACTGAGTTGGTTCCAGCTGTGCCAACTAGGAAGCATTTGCTGCATCCTCCATACACGTGTATGGAGGATGTTTAATCTTGGTTCTAAGCTTCTAGGAGAAGCTTTGGACCCTTGGCTCTATAAAGGAAGGCCTCTCCTTCCTTTGCAAGGGTTCTGAAGTTGGCTGAGCATATACACCATATCTTCCTTTGTGTCTCTCCATTTTAGCCTTGAAAGGTTGAAGTTCTTGACCCCTTTGCGCACCATCTCACAACCACACACCTCCAACACAAACCTAAGCACCTTGGAGCTTGTTTTCAGAGGCTAAGGAGTTGTTGTTTTGGTCCAGAAGCTGCTGGAGTTCTTGGCTACAAGGGTAACACTCTTATTCCCTCTTTTGGTCCTTATTTTGCTTCATCTATTAGCCTTACTTGCAAGAATTTTTGGGTTTTGTCATAAACTGAAAAAAGTCTTATCTTGAGGTCCTTTACATGTTTGTTTAAGGTCATTTTTCTTTTGGGGGTCATCTACCCCCTTGCATGCTTGTTTTCACCTTGTTTTGAGCCATGCATATAAGCCTTTGTATTGAGCTTTGTTTGGCCTTCTAGCCACTGAAATCCAATGGATTTTCAGTGGCTAGCATGCTGTTTTGAGAGCCAAAATCAGAGATGGGTGACCCTCTCTCTCCTTGTTTTGATTTCTAGCATATTTGGCCTAACAAAGGGGCCTATATTTGCACACTTCCTAAGCTTATTTCAGGCCATTTTTGGTGGGTTTTAGGACCTGCATAGGTTCTGTCCAGAGCCTATTTTGCCATATTGGATGTCCTTCTTGCATGTGTAGAACAACCCCTTGCATGGCCTATCAAAGTAGCACTTCATTCTTGCATGTTTTAGTCAGGTTTTAGTGGGTTTTGGGGCTTCATTTGACATGCCATGATTCTGTTTTTGACTTATTTGGTGACCTCTCATGTGCTTCATATGGTTGTAGTATAAATCATGGTTCACTAGCTTGTATTGCATGATGTTTTGGCCCCCTTTCCTAGCATATTTTGGCCATGATCCAAAATAATTTTATTCATATTTTAGGCTGATTTAGCTCTATTTGAAGTGTTTTGGGTCATGCATGCATTGTTGTACATGGTCATAGTTCAATCAAGCTTACTAGCTTTGCATATCGGGTCCACTAGCATGCGTTGTTTGGGCCCTTGGCATGTTTTGGCATCATTGAGAATGATATTTCAGATTTTATACTTGTGCCATGTTCTCATTTTTTCCACTATATAAGTGCATTTGAGAGTTGTGCTTGTATGCCTCATTTACCGACCATTGCATGAGCTTCATTTGAATGCATTCCGAGCCACCATCCCAACACATTTTGCCACTGATTTTGGTCCGTATAGGGACTATTTGGGGTTGGTTTCATCATTTGAGCATTGTTTTGCATACCTATAGTGTAATTCATTTCACTAGTTTCGGTATTCGGGCCATCTAGCATGCATCAGGTAAGGTGTTTGCATATTTCGGGACCATCTTGTATGCTATTTCAGAGCTGGAACTTGTGTCATTGCATGCCATATGTCATGCTTGTCGTGCTTTGGTAGAATTGCACTTGGTACCTTGAATTTGGTCCTTTGCACTATTGCATGCTTGCATGAATCTGTTGCTTCATTTCCATCATACCATGGCCACTGATTTAAGTGGGGCTGAGGTCCACTCATTTTAGTTTAAGTCCATCTTGCATTGTGTATGCCATGTAGTCTATGTTGTTGCATGATTGGCCATTGCATTGTGCATGCCTTGTTCATCTCATCGTTTGTCTTTGTATGTGCATTGTGTATGCCACATAGTTCGTATGCATTGAGTATGCCATCCTTAGTTCATAGTATTGCGTATGCCAGTTGCATGTTTGCATATCATCCCTCGCATTCCAACATGATTAGGTTGCATTGCATTTAGGGTTGCATGCTAGTCGCATTGTGTATGCCATCTTGTTGCATTGTGTTTGGAGCAGGGTTAGTCCAAACACGGGAAATGAGGGACGTTTCGTACTCTAAGTAACGAAACGTGCCTCGATTCTCGGTCGCCGACACTCTTGACCACCCATGATGGAGTTTAGGCCTTATCGTGCTTATATGTGCATTTATTTCACATCGAGTCGTGCAATTCAACTCCTCGGCCATCGTGCATCGAGATGCGCAATTGGTGGCACGAGGATCGAGGTCTACACTCCCTAGAGCTTGTGCAATGACGGGGAGAGTAGTCGTGCACACATATGTTGAAAATACTTTGCCATGCCCCTTTCTTGCTCTCTGTTGCAGCAAATCAGAAATCGGCAGCAAAAACTGGTCAGCAGCCTTCTGAAGCTTTGTACAGTGTTCCGGGACCAATTGCAAACAGAGGCGAATCGGGGCATCGCAATGGATTTCTGCGCAAGGCGACTCGAACATGCATGCATCCTTCATCATTCGGAACAGAGCTGAGGCAGTCCATTCATTTAGCTTGCATGCTAATTTATTTTGCTTTCTTAGTTAATTTGTTAATTAATTAAGGTTGTGTAATAATTAATTTAATTAGCTTAGATTAGCTAGTTGGTTGTATATTATTTATTCAGACCCTCCGAGAGAGGGCAATGTTGTAATAAGTGTGCGTGTGTGTGACGTATGTCTTCCAACCCCACGTCTTTCTCCCTTTTATTTACCAACTTATGATGGTTAGATTAGGGCATGTTTCAATTAGCATACTTACGCTCGCATGATTGCATTAATTCATTTGTTTTGCATGTACCAGGCTCGGCACATCATACTAACTGCATTGTATTTCAAATTTCGAGTTGAATACATGTTATCTGTCGCATCTCATGTGCCATCCTTAGAATAAGCCGAGCCTATCTTAGTTGCATTTTTGCATGAGTTGCGTTAAGCATCTTAGCATAGTTAGATTCATGCATGATTTCTAATTAGCTTCTTTCTTTGGCTTGGAGTCATCGGTAAGTGTTATGCTTTAGCATCTTTGCATGTGTGTGAGTGACTGCCATGATAGCATGCTTACCATGAGGCTATATGCTTATATGATATATCTGCCTGAATGCCTGTGGGTGAAGGTTGGGTTGCTTGAGTTGGAATAATTCGTCGAAACCTGTGTTTTAGCCTACTTGAGTAGCAAATTTTCAATCCATTTTCAAACAAACGGATATGCGATGCTTTGTTCCAAATTAGGCAATCTAGTCTATACTTGTATACTGTGCGCAATCACATAGTAATTCTAGGCTAATAAACCGGAATAAGAGCACATATGTTTCAAAAACTCGATATCATGCTTAGTAGTGGCCGATCTTTGATCGGGCAAGCGCGGGTGCTCATGAAATGATCTTCCCCAATCGTACCCAAGTTCCCGAGCCGAGGCAACTTTGGTGATGACGGACACGTGGCCTTAGGCACGAGTCAAGGTTTCCTAAATTCCTCCTGAAATAAAATATTTAGGTGGCAACTTTGTATCTGGCAAAGCAGTTCATGTTTGCTCTTCTTTCTAAAAATCTGTTTTTTAAAATGATTTGCTGGATTTGGGCTCTTTGGTGATTTATCAGTCTTGCATTGCACTTTGTGAGATCAGATTAAGGACCGTGGCATTTGAGTCCGAACTGTAGTAAGTCCAATGAACAAAACGAGATTCCTCCCGGGACGTTCAGAGATGTCTATAGTGTGGTAGTTCCTTAGGGACGGTAAATTACAGAATTGCCATACACAGTAGCAATCCCACCTTGAAAGAGGTACTTTACTAACTGATGGGTTGTTGATGACACAGCCCTCATCTGATGTAGCCTGGGCCTTCGCAGTAGTAGATTAAAAGTGGCTGGAACGTCCATAACATGGAATTCTACCTCATGTTTGGACGGGCCGATTAGGATATGGCTTTTGAACGTTCCCATAACATCCCAGCTTGTATTGCGATAAGCCCAAACAGCTTGGGTCGTGGGTGTAAAGTCAATCGGCCTCAAACTGATGGTATAGGCAATTCTTACTGGACATGCATTGATCACCGATCTGGTATCTACTAACACCACCGAAATCTATTTTTTTCCAACTTTCCAAGGTTACATATAAGGGACAGTTGTGGTTGGCACCCTCAGGTGGTAACTCCTTATCTGTAAAAGATATCACTCGCGCAATGTCCCCAGATGTAACCAACGATACCAATTGGTCCGTAGTGGTACCGATAGGCAGTTTTGTCCGGTTCATTGCCTCTAGTAATGCCTGCCTATGCTCTCGAGATGCCATTATCGACCCCCAGATTGATATATCAGCCTGAATCTTCTTGAGTTGTTTTAAGACTAGGTTTTCTTTAACATCCTTCTCTTTTGATCTCCCAGCCTCCTTTCCAGAGGTCTCTGGCTGGTCTAATGCTGCGAGTTTGAAGTACCGACCACTCCAGGTCATATGAATGATCTCGTCAGTATACCAAGTGTCATCCGGGGTATCAGCTTTCCAACCTTTGTCAGTGTATGCATGATATAGGTTACCACAATCTGGGTTTCTAAATCCCAATATTTTCTGAGCTTCCTCAACATCCTTTTTCGGTCGTTGGGCTCCCGTTCGATCTTTTTTAGCAGTTTGGGCATCACCCTCTGTTGTCTTGGGTTCTTCTTTCTCTTTTCATTTGCCTTGCTCCAAAGTTATCTTCACCTGGATCTCTTCTATCCTTTCCCTTTGAAATTATTCCAATGCATGTTCTTACTCAGTCAGAGGTGTGACCTCAGCCTTGCCCTTAACAACAATTTCCTTTTCCTTTTCAATCTCTCCTATTTATTCTTCCACATCTGAATCTCCCTCACTCAACCATCCATTACTTGTTTATGGCTGACTAGGGTCCCACCATCCCACCTGAACCTTGTTTGTATCCTCCTCTTCGAAGAAGTATAAATCCTCCTAATCCTTCTCCAGATCAGCCAAATCTTCTTCCAAGTCAGCCAAGTCATGTAGGCCTTGTTCGAGCCGATCATTCTAATGTTGCTCTAACTGACCTTCCCCGATAGCATTAATGCTAAGAAAGTTCGGCAATATGACTACTGGCTTTAGCTGATCGATGGTCACAATGTCTAAACTGGGACCGTACTCCTCTGCGAGCGAGACCTCCTTTTCTATGACATGGGTATCAGACGACCCTGTCTTCAGTACATTCTTCTCTTTCTCCATTTCTACTGCCACGGGTCTGGATTGGGTTTGTGGTGTTAAATCCATCATGCACATGTCTGTGCTTTCTAGAATGACCACCTTTGGTTTTGGTAGGTGGGATGAGGTAGTGTATATGCTAGGGTTGAAGGTGAGCAGTAGTGTATGGATGTGGTTAATGTTTCTTGGCAAGGGGACTTGGTTGTGTACAGGAAGTGGGTTGGTTGTTACGTTTGGTTTAGCGGGTAGGGCAATGACTTTGTTATCAATAAGATCCTGAATCTCATGACGTAAATGATATCACATGTCCATGGGATGGCCATGTTGTTGGTGGAAGATACAATACTAGGTAGGGTCATGTTTGGGTGGCAATGGGTCTGGAATTGGACGAGGATCGAGAGGCTTGAGATGCCCCTTTTACATTAATAGCTTGAGGGCATGGGTTGGGCTCATATGGAAAGGAGTTAAAACTCTTCGATTCCATGGTGGACCGGTACTTTGTGAAGGTTGTGAGGTTGTGCCAGTAGCAAAGGGATCAGCCATCTTGGCCATTGACATAACAGTACTGACATCCGCAGGCCATGGAATAGTGCTACTACTAGCATTGGTACTCTGGGAAAACGGCTTTCTTGCAAGTTCACTTGTTCTATGGATAATACCCTTCTTGAATGCACTCTTAATCTTAACCCCCAGCTCATGTAAGGAAGCAAATGTGGACAATGGCGCCACTATCATTCTCTGCAACATGTCTAGCTCAAGGTTCTGGACCACTAGCCGGACTTGTTCTCTTTCGGTAGGTCTATTTGTCATTCAGGCAGCCTTGGCTCTCCACCGGGCGACAAAATCAATGAATGATTCTTTGGGGTTTTGGGTAGTAGCCTCCAGCTCACTAATGGTTACTTTAATTTGGGTGTTATATGAATACTGATTAACAAACGCCTCAGATAGCTCCTCCTAATTCCGCTTTGTAGAGTCCTCCAACTTAGTGTACCAGATGGCCGCCACATCAACAAGGTTCTCCCAAACAAGGAAAGCTTTTGTGCCCTAGACAAACCCATGGGCCTTAATACATCTGAAAACAATCGGACATGTACAATCGGATCACCACTCCCATCGAATCTGTCGACGTGGAGCATCTTAAATTTCTCTGGTAATCTAACTAAAGCCTTAGTGTACCCATCTTCAATGTTCAAAATGGAGTTGAAGCCTTGGGATTTCTTCAATACTTTCTCTAATCAAGCAATTTTGACCAAGGCTGGATCAATTTCATTGATATCGAAAGGAAAAATTCCTGCTGGGGGTTGAATCGAAGGCCTATAAGCTGGAGCCAGGGGAAACATTTCCTGAAGATCTGGGATTGGCAGATTTTTTACTGGTAGGGCTAGATCCGGGTTTGGCTAAGCAGCCGGGATCGGATGCACGGTTGATGCTGATGCCCCAGATGTACGTTGTAGATCGGCAATAATTTTATCTTGTGCAGCCATCCTCTAGTTTATAGTGTCCATGGTTCTTTGGAAAGCTGCCATCATTGCAGCAAATTCCTCCGCGTTCTGTGATGTATTCTGTGCCATTGCTAGTCTAGGTGAACTAGATGCTAGTGAACTGATTGAGTGAGAGCGGATAGATGTTTGCAGAGTGCTTTATACTGGTGCTACTGACTGTCTGTTCCTTCTTCGTCGGGTGACTGATGGAAGTGAAACTAACCCTGGCTGGCCACCAACAAGGTCTTAAGCTTTGCAAAGCCTACCAAAGTGAGTCCACACAACTTGGGAAATATCGGGTCTTTCTAAATCTATGATGGTAAACTACCTAGCAAAGAGAACTAAAGAAAAAAATGATCAAAACTTGGACAACCCTTCACAACAGTTATAACACATAGCTGAACTGTAATCCCCATTGAACTCTGTTCTCAAACTCATACTGGTATGAACCATCCTGTACAATTTTACTGAAAAGGCATATATCAAGAAAAAAGAGCCAATAAACCCCTATGAGAGGATAGGGTTACCCAATCCTAGATTTTTGGCATGATCTCGGCTGTACTATTTCAAACAATGAGTTTCACAACATCCTACAAATGGGTGGCATTCTGTCCTAAGTTGGAATAGTCACTATAGCTTTACTATATGTAACTAGGTCAAATGGTCGAAAAGGTACCTCAGCAAGATTACCTAATATACCTCTCACATCTAACACCAAGAAGTGAAAGGTGGATCAAGTAGTACAGCGGTGATCCAGATCCAAGAGTTGTGTTCCCAACATAGCAGAGCCCATGACTGGTCAGCTTTTTGCAAAGCTTTTAGACAAGCCTCCGCCAAATCGTCTAGGAATAACAGTCGGCAAACACAGTGACTTAAGTGTACCAATGCAAATGCAATGCAAAGAACATATTATAGACACCCTATTTTTGACCGTCCTCAAGACTTGGACGTCATCGTTTGAACACTCGATGATTATCCATGTTTGTGTTTGTCTTGAGTTCTCGGAGGTCTCGGTCGCGCGTCTTGCCCCAAGATCTCTCGACTTATTTGTTTTGTGCTTGGTTGGACCAAGGACTTGTGGTCTCTACACCTGAGGGCGGAAAATGGCTTGTTGGCTATCCCCACACCCCATCGGCCTTGGCATGTTACCACCGGTCCTATTTTATTGCTACCAGTCAAAAGTGTTGGCCGATCGGCAATATTTTTAGATCGGTCGGCCCTTTGTGTTGGTCGATCGGCCTTTTCTGCTGGCCGAACCCTGTTCATCTGCTTTATGCAAATATTTAGTGCCAGGTGGCACAAACTGTATCCTCCATATACGTGTATGGAGGATTTGCACCCTTGTTTTAGCTTCTTGAGGATGCTTGGACCTTTTGAACCCTTTTTTTAGCTTCTTGAGGAAACTTGAACCTTTTGAACCCTTGTTTTAGCTTCTTGAGAAAGCTTGAACCTTTTTAGCTTCTTGAGGAAGCTTGGACCTTTTGAACCCTTGTTTTAGCTTCTTGAGGAAGCTTGGACCTTTTTAGCTTCTTGAGGAAGCTTGAACCTTTTTAGCTTCTCCAAGAAGCTTGAACCTTTTTAGCTTCTTGAGGAAGCTTGGACCTTTATGGTTTCTTAAGGAAGCTTGGACCTCTTTAGCTTCTCCAAGAAGCTTGAACCTCTTTAGCTTCTTGAAGAAGCTTGAACCCTTGTTTAGCTTCTCCAAGAAGCTTGAACCCTCTTGTTTCTCTATAAGAGAGGCCCTCCCTCTCCTTTAGAGGTTTCAAAAATTTGTTTAAGACAAAAGCATATATCTCTCTTTGTCTCTATAATTTAGGCTTAGAAAGTGTTTGTTCTTGGCCTTTAACACCACACCTCATAGCCATACACCTCCACCATTGACCTAAGGTTCTTAGAGGGTCTTGAGAGGTCTCAAAGAGTTGATTTTTGGTCCAAGAACCTGCTGGTTTTGCTGTGCTTCAAAGGTAACTCATTTTCCCTCTTTTATTTCCTATTTTTGCACAAGCTTTTAGCCTGTCTTGCATGCTGTTTTGAGCTTAGTGTATAATTGATAAAAGTTCTGATTTTGCATGCTTTTGATCTTTGTTTAAGGTCACTTTTGTGTTTGGGATTTTTTACCCCCTCTTAGGCCTTTTTTGGACTCTTTTTTGTACCTTTTTTGTGAGCTTCGGGACCACCTTGTATTGGCCTTCTCACCACTGAAATCTAGAGGGATTTTAGTGGTGGGGATGATGTTTTGAGGTCCTAAGAAGGAGAGGGCCATCCCTCTCCTTGTTGTCTTGTTTGTTGGCATTTTTGGCCTTACAAAGGAGCCCTTACCTGCATGCTTCCTAAGCTTGGTTTAGGCCTTTTTCAGTGAGTTTTAGGACCTGCATAAGCTCTGTCAAGAGCTGGTTTTGTCATATTGGATGTCCCTCTTGTATCTGTAGAACAACCCTCTTTATAGCCTATCAAAAGAGCATGTCATTCTTGCATGGATTGAATATGTTTCAATGGGTTTTTGGGCTTTATTTGGCATGTTATAGCTCTAACTTTTGCTAGTTTAGTGGCCTCTTGATTGCTTCATATACATGTAGTGTAAATCCTCTTTACTAGCTTACATTGCATGCTATTTTGGCCTTTGATCCTAGTGCTTTTTAGCCATTCCTTAAACTGATTTTGTGCATGTTTTGGACTGCCTTAGCTCTATTTTAAGGTCCCATGGTTGAATGATGCTTGTTATGCATGCTTGTAGTGCAATACCTTTGCCTAGCCTTGAGTTTTGAAGCCTATTGCATGCTTATGTTGAGGTGTTTCCATGTCTTAGCATCATTTTGCATGGTATTTCAGAGCATGTAAGGTTTCCATGTTCCCATGTTTTCCACTCCTTAAGTGCATTTGAGAGTTGTGCTTGTATGCCTCATTTATGGACCATTGCATGAGCTCCATTTCTATGCATTCTGAGCCATCATTTTAGGCCATTTTGCTACTGTCTTGGACCTGCCTAGGATCTGTTTGGGGCTGGTTTTGCCATTTGAGCATTGCTTTGTATACCTATAGTGAAGTGTGCTTCACTAGTTTCGGTATTTGAGCCTTCTAGCATGCATTGTGTGAGCTATTTACATGATTTGGAGCCACTTTGTATGTCATTTCAGAGCTGAAAAATGTGTGATTGTATGTCATATTTCATCCCTTGCCATGCCTTAGTAGAGTTGCACTTTGTGCCTTAGGTTTGGTCCCTCGCATTGTGCATGTTTGCATAAGTGTTGTTGCCTCAATTTCATCATGTTTGGCCACTGATTTTGGCATGCTTGAGAGCTACCCATGTTAGTGTAAGTCCATCTCACCATGTTGTTGCATGCTTGTTTCATTTTGCATGTTGTTGCATGCTATACATGTCCACATGTTTAGGTTGTATGCCTATTGCATATTGCATGTTAACATGCTCATGTTGCATTAGATTTGTTGCACACTTGAGTTATTTGCATGCTTGCTTGCTTGCCTAGGTTGCATTACATTGTGTGTGCATCCCTTGCCTCTTGATCGATCATGATAGAGGTTGGCGCCCTTTATGTGTTTTGTGCATTTCATTCCATATTGAGTTGCACACTTGGCTTCTTTGGCAATCATGCATTGAAATGCGTGATTGATGGTCCGAGGGTCGATAACCATACTCCCTTGAGTTCATAGCATGATAGGGAGGGTGGTCGTGCATACATTGTCATGTAAATTCCTTGCCATGCACTGTCTGTCCTCTGCTGCAGCAAAAACAGGGTTCTGCAGGAACAGATGGTCGGTCGGCCATCTTCAGTGCCGGCCGACCACCAAAATCCAGCCGATGGCCCCACTTTTGGTTGGTGACCATTTTCCAATGGCCGGTGGCATCCCACAGTGATCAGGGAGTGGTTCAGAGGCATCTCAAGTATTTTCACAGTTCTCAGAGGTGCAGAACAGTGCAAACAGAGGCAACATGTGGCATGGCAATGGATTTCCGAGCGAGGCGAATCGAGCATGCATCATCTAATCATTCCGAGGCGGAGCTGCGGCGGCCTCTTGAGTTTCATACTTAGATTTGTTTTGTAATTAATTTGTTAATTAATTAGAGGTTTTGTAATATTTAATTAGCTAGAGTAGTTAATTATTTATTTGGTTTGTATTATTTGACCCTCCGAGAGAGGGCACAATTGTAATAAGCGTGCGTGTGTGTAATGCATGTCTTCCAACCTCCACTTCTTTCTCCCTTTTACTTAACCACTTACGATGGTTAGTTTTAGGTCATGTTTCAATTAGCATACTTATGATAGCATGTTTGCATTCATTCATTCGTATTGCATGCACCGGGCTCGGCCATCATACTAACTGCATTGTATTTCAATTCCAAATTGAATACATGTTATCTGTTGCATCTCATATGCCATTCTTAGGATAGCCGAGCCTACTCTAATTGCATTTTTCCTGCGTTGCATTAGCCATCTTAACATGAACTAGGATCATGCATTGATTACTAACTAGTTTCTTGTTTTGGCTTGGAGTACACTGTAAGTATTTATGCTTTAGCATCTTGCATGTATGTGAGTGTTAACATGAAAGCATGCTTACCATGAGGCTAACTGCTTATGTGATATAACTGCCTGAATGCCTGTGGGTGAAGATTAGATTGCTTGAATTGAGATAATTCATTAAAATCTGCATTTTAGCCTACTTGCGAGTAGCAAACTTCAAACTATTTTCCAAACAAACAGATATGCGATGCTTTGTTCCAAATTAGGCGATCTAGTCTGTACTTATATGTTGTGCGCATCACATAGTAATTCTAGGCTAATAAACCGGAATAAGAACGCATGTGTTTTCAAAAACAAGATATCATGTTTAGTAGTAGCCGATCTTTGATCGGGCGAGCGGGGGTGCTCATAGCTGACCTTCCCCAATCGTACCCAAGTTCCCGAGCCGAGGCAACTTTGGTGATGACGGACACGTGGCCTTAGGCAACAAGTCAGGGTTTCCTAAATTTCCCCAAAAATAAAATATTTAGGTGGCGACTCTGTATCTGGCAAAGCAGTCCATGTTTGGCACTTCTTTCTAAAAATCTGTTTTCCAAAACGATTTGCTGGATTTGGACTCTTTGATGATTCATCGGTCTTGCATTGCACTCTGCGAGATTAGATACAGGACCGTGACATTGAGTCCGAACTGTAGTAAGCCCAAATGAACAAAACGGGATTCCTCCCGGGACATTCGGGGACGTCTACACATATATATGTAGAGAAAAGTTCACATCATGAAGTTCAAGTCAAGTTCTCTAAGTCCCCAGCAGAGTCACTAGAAACTGTAGGTCGACTTTTCACGCTCCTTTCAGAAGACGAGAAACCCTACAGTTCGAACTCTACCTGTGGTTTTGAATCTGATTTCACAAGTACAATGTGAAATAGTGAAAACACAAAAAGAGTCCAAATCCGGCAATTCTTTTTTGGAAAATTGATGTTTTGAATAAAATGCCAAAAATTGACTGCTTTGCTAGATTTCAGAGTCGCCACCTAAATATTTTTGAGAAATTTAAGAAATCTAAGACTCGTGCCAAAGGCCATTAGTCCTTTATCATCAAAGTTGTCTCGACTCAGGAACTTAGGTACGAGATGGGAAGGTCATGAATTGAGCACTTCCTTCGGCCGATCAAAGATCGACCTCTACTATTCATGATGTAATTCTTATTTACATTATATGCTCTTATTTCAATTATTAGCTATATTACTATGTGACTCACATAAGTATAGACTAATTTTTGCAAGAATTGGAACATTTGATTTCATGTTTTATTTGAAATTGTTTTGTGAATTTGCCACTCGAAAACAAGTGGGCAAAAATGGATATTAATCAAATTATCCCAAGTCAAGCCAAGCAACTAGCCTTCATCCACAGGCATTCAAACAGTTATATCATTTAAGCAATTAGACTCATGGTGAACATGTTGGATATGGAAACAATCATACTCATGCGATATGCTAAAGCGAGTAAAAGCTCACTTAGTACTCCAAGCCAAAATAATAAAAAAAAGAGTTAGAAAAAAATGCATGATCCTAACTAATGCAATATGACTAATGCAACACATGTAATATGCAATTACAAGGCTCGGTTACTACATGGCATATGAATCAATTTGATAGCATGCGGCCTAAGCACGTATTCAAAGAGGTATTTAAACTAACAATGCAAGTTAGAATGATGAACCGAGCCTCGATGCGTGCAATACAAGTGGATGCAAATCATGGAGAGATGCTAAACGAAACATGATGCCCTAATCTAACCATCATAAGCAGGTAAATAAAAGGGAGAAAGACGTGGGGTTGGAAGACAAACTTTATTACAACTTTTGCGCCCTCACACAGGAGGGTCCGAATAAACAAACTAGCTAAACTAATAATTACGAATTACAAACTGAATGAAATAATCAACTAAACTAGCTATTTAATTATTACAACAAATTAACTAACTAATTGAACTAACATATTAATTAATTACAAATCAAAACGAACTAATTAATTACATGAATACAACATAAAAGAAGTGCTAAGCTAGCTATTCTAATTACTCTACCTCGGGAAATGAGGAATGCTCATGCATGCATGGATTTCCCCCGAAAAAGGCCACTGTCCTGCTACCAGATGCCTCTGTTGCACAGTAGAACGTTTTCAATGTTTTTCATCTCAGAATCAACTCTGTTTTGCTAGAAAAGTACACTGCTTGGTTTTGAAAAGGTAGCCGGCAAGCCAAAAGTGGTGGCCGGCAAGCTAAAAGTGGTGGCCGACTAGCCACAAAGGTAGCCTGATGCCTAGTTCTTCCCACTGCAACAGAGAGCAAACAGAGCAAGAATAGGGTATTCTCAAGGGTTATTTGCACAACTTACCCCTCATTATCATCAAACAGTTCAAAGGAGTTGTAAACTTGATTCACAAACCATCAATCTATGCAATTTCATTACATGATGGCCTATAAACCAAAAGGTGCAAGTTCAATAAATGCAACAAATAAAGACTCTTAAACCTCCTCCTTACTATGGATTGATCAAGGGAAGTGGTTGACAATGACTTTTGAACTGTTTACATCACTAACAAGTATGAAACGATTCAAGACTCAAGGGTTCAATTAACGTCCAATTGAACCCAAAACAAATTATTATCTTGCATCATTTTTAAGCTCTCATTTTATTACTATGTTTTAATTTACCAACCAATCCTTAGTAAATTAAGTCCAAAGGTGAGTTTTAAGTCCTCTAATGGAAAGAAGCATCAAACCAAGAATTGTTTTAAGCATGAGAGAAGTGTCATGCCGTTGGTAATGAACCCCCAAAGGGATTAAACCATTAAGTACAAGACCTCAATCTTATTCTTTAAACAAGCAATTAGTTTGAACCAACGTTCAAAGCAAAGCAAAAGCCAAGAAAGGAGGAAGGTTGCAAAAGTGATTAAGGGTGAAAACAAGTATGGAAAGTCATAAACAAATGCTATCAATTCAAATAGGAGGGTGGCTAAGGCCTAAACCACCAAGCCTATAAGGACAATTACACTACAAGCATGCAATACAAGGCTCAAATGCAATGAACAACCAAAAATAGTCCTAAAATAGTGCTAAATAAGTCCTAAAACATGCTGGAATTAAGACAAAAAAAAAAAGCTAGAATAATAAGCTAAAACATAGAGCTATATAAGCTAGTAAACAAGACACAAGGAGGGGAGGCTACCCCCTCCATTTTTGGATTTCAAAACAACATTTTAGCCACTGAAAAATCTCTGAAAATCTGTATTTAAAAGCTCAAAAAAAAATATTGTAAAGGTGGGAAACACAAGGGTAAAGGCTAAAGAAGCAAGATGGAAAGAAAAGTGAACCACCCCTCCACCCTTGAAGGCCTTACACCACAAGTTTCAGCCCAAAAATACAGAGTTTATACAGCCCAAAAACAGTAGGAAAAGAAGCAACGAAAGCAATGAAACAAGCTAAGCCTTATACCTCTTGAAGAGAAGAATACTTTTAAGCAACAATTCAACACATACACACCCTCAAGAGCTCAAAGTAGGCTCCAAAGTACCTCAGCTCAAAGATGGCAAAGTTTGGTTAAGAGTGTATAGGCAAAAGCACAAGAAATTTCCAGAGAGAGAGAATTGTAGAGAGAGAAAATTAATTTTGCTCTAATTTTTTCTAACCCTTAAAAATGGAAGGGGAAGTCTTCTATTTATAGAAAAATATCACACTCCCTCAAAAACATTCATCCATACACATGTAGGTAGATGCAAACATCTATCCAAACAACTGGCACAGCTAGCAGAAAATATCTACAAAACACACTTATGGCCGCTTGGCCGGCAAGGCACAAGGGTGGCCGGCAGCCAAAAGGGATGGCCGACAGCCCACAAAAATAGGCCTGCAGGTCCCAGGTTTTTCAGGTTTAAAAGGCTGGGGTTTTTGCGCAAAAACAAGGCACAAGGTTTGCAGGGTTTTGAGGCTTAGAGTTGTGGCATTCCGCCGAGGACTTTCGAGCACTTGACAAGCGTGCACATTCATCATTAGGTGTGCAAGTGATGGTGCCCAAGTCGTAAGGGCGGTCAAAAATAGCGTGTCTACACAAATGGATGCAAGTAATGGAAAATGCTAAGGAAAACATGATATTATATGATATCCATCATAAGCGAGTAAATAAAAGGGAGAAAGAAATTAGGGTTAGAAGACATACACAATGTTACAGTTTTGCCCTCATGCAAGAGGGTCCGAATGAATACCCTGCTTAAGCTAACTATAACAACACCAAATAAATTAATTAACTACACTAACTAATTATTACAAATTTGAATCTAAGAGCAATTAACTAGGCTAACTACCTATTACAAACTCAAAGGAATCTAACTAATTAATGAACTAGCTATTACAAGTTTTCAAATAAATCTATTAATTAGCATTAATTTCATGAGCCATGGGAAGTAGAGAAGCACGTATGCATGAACGGGAATATCCACCCGAAAACACCTCTGTTTTGCTGCCAGAACTGTTATGTTTTGCAGTCAGAAAAATAATTTGTTTTAGCCTAACCTTTGCTCTACTCTGTTCTGCATGAAAATGGTACTGTCTGCCTAAAATAAAGTGGTCGGCCGGCTAAGGAAAGTGGTAGGCCGGATGGTAGGGTGGCCAGTCGGCCACTAAGTTTTGATACTGCCCTACTGCAACAGAATGGAAACATAGCAAAAACAAAGTGTTTCCAAGGGATGTTTATCCTCTCTGCATCTCCCTATCATGAAACAGATCAAGAGAGGAATAGACTCAATTCGCAAACCATCAATGATTGCAAGGTTGTTGCATGATGATCTATGAATCGATGGGACAAAATCTCAATAAATGGAATTAAAAGACCAACAAAACCACCTCCCTATCATGGAGTTACCTCAAGGGAAGTGGTAAACATTGATTCTTTAGCCATTATCATCACTAAAGAGTATGAAATGACTCAAGACTCAATAGGTTTAATTAACATCTGATTGAACCCAACCCAATTTTATTACTCTTGTTACCATTTTAATCTAATTTTATTAGCCCTTTTAATTACATTTCCATTCTTTAACCATTTTAGTCCAAAAATGAGAGTTATGTCCACTAATGAAGAGAAGCATCAAACAAGAAGTTGTTTTTGGCATAAGAGAGATGTAATACCTTGGTAATGAACCTTCGAAGAGATTAAACCATTAAGCATGGAAGGGTCTCTTTCACATGCCTTAAACAACACTCGTTTGAAACGACTCTCAAACAAAGAAAACCAAGAAATGAGGGAGGGTGCAGAGATGATTATCACAAGTGTGAACACATATGTATGAAAAGCATAAAATAAAAGCTATCAACTCAAATAGGTTGGTGTCTAAGGCCTAAATCACCAAACCTATGAGGACTACAACACTACAAGCATACTATGCAAAGTATAAATGAAATAAATACACTAAAATAGTCCTAAAACTCACAAAACCAGTGTTGGAATTAGTATGAAAAAGCTAGAAAAAAAAAGTGAGCTAAAATAAGAGAGAAATGAAGCTAGTAAGCAAGCCTAAGGAGGGGTGGCTAACCCCTCCACTTTTTGGACCTCAAAACCACATATTTTAGCCTTTTAAAACTCTGAAAATAAGTGGTCAAAAGTTAAGAAAGAAATTGGAAACACAAGGGCAAAAGCTTAGAGAACAAGGTTTAAAGAAGGGTAGTTAACCCCTTCACCTTTGGTAGCTTTAAGTCACAAGTTTCAGCCCATACAAATAGTCCAAAAATAGTATAAAAATAGCAAGAAAAGATAAGGAAGAAGTAGTGTAAAGAAGGCAAAAGTTATACCTTTTGAAGAGGGGTAACTCTTTAGTTCACAAGCCACAAGACTTTCACTCTGAAGGGCTAAGATTTTAGCTCAAGAACCTCAACAAGAAGACTCAAAATTTTGGTTTAGGAGGTGTATATAGAGTGTATGTATATTGCAAGATAGAGAGGGAGAGTGTTTCACAAGTTTTGAGCACTTAGTAATTTTTTTCTAACCTAAAATCAAGAGGGGTAGGCTTGTATTTATAGAAAAACAGCTTCTCCAATCGGCAATATCTGTATAGAGACAGCTGGTGCAAGGCATGCACATGGAAAAGAAGAGCTAGCATCAAAATATCTACCTGTCGGGACACCTGGCCGGTCGGCTAGGTGGGGGACGACTGGCCACTAAAAGTTGGCCTCTCGGCCACAAAAAATTGCTCTCAAGTCAGACTTCAAACGGGCATATCTCCCTTATCCGAAATCGGTTTTAGGTGATTCTTAAGTCTAAATTGAAGCTCAGAAGTCTACTTTCCAATGGTGGTGGCCTCATATCTAAATTTGAAGTGTACAGAGAGATATGCTTAATTTAGTGAAGGATACTCATTTCCTTCTTAACGGATTGATGCCCAACTTTGAACGGCCATATCTCCCTCATCCAGGCTCAGTTGTAAGTGATTCTTGTGTCAAAATTGAAGCCCCGGAAGTCTGATTTCTAATGGCAGTGGCCTCACATCTAAATTCTAAGTGTACAAAGAGATATGCCTAATTTAATGAAGGCTATTCATTTCTTTCTTAACAGTTTGATGCCCAACCTTTCCCCCAACTAGTTTTCTTCCAACCCCACCTATTTCCTTCAAATCTAAACCTATAAATAAGATGTTTTTAAAGATTTTTCAAAGAGTTCACCTCTCTTCCATTTATTTCCACTTTGTCCTTACTCGATTTACCGAAAAGTGTAATATTTTAAATGAAATGCGAGCCTCAAAATATCATAGAAACATTTGGAAAAATATTTTGAAAAATAGAGTTTTAAGGTCTAAAATAGTTTTGGTCAAAATGGGGTGTAAGATTGGGATTAGAAGCTCAAAAAATGAAGCCTTTTGCTGAAGAATTTGAATGATCGTACAGTGTAACTTTTGATTATCGAGTGTCCAACATGAGGCGTCCAAGTCTTAAGGGCGGTCAAAAATGGGGTGTCTACAATTGCATTCATCAAAATCCTTTTAAAAAGACACTTGATCAATTCTTTTTCCACTTGGAAGTCTTTGAGCGCCGTGGAACAAGTTGATATCTTAGAAGAGTGATCTGTATGTGCTCTATGTCACTATTTGTTTATGTGGTTTGCCTTATGTGGTGTAGATACATGTATAGGTATATGTTTAACTGAAATGCGATGTGTGGGAATTTGTGCGGAGTATTAAACTGTGAGTTGATTTTGTCTTTATCTTCAGGATGTTTCTCCCTAGGAAAAGGGGTAAGATAGACTACAAAGGCTAGACTAATGGGTCAATATGATTTAGATTTACATTGGATCACAAGCTAAATGGTTTTCTAGAATTATGGGTGTATGTGTGCCCATCAAATTATGGAAGTGAGCTATATAAAGGATTTTGGGGGTAAAGCTGGTTGGAAATTAGACTAGTTGTAGTAGTACAGTGTTGAGGCTTTAATGATAAGTGGAGTAACTGAAAGTAAAATGTCTTAGAGTGATGATGTCAGAATAAGTAAAAGCTAGTTCTAAATTTCATTGGGATGGACTAAGTTAATTGTGGTTGGAAAGCTTTGATTGTTTGATTGACTATTTATGAGGACTGTGTTGTCAATTATTTTGTTATGTATTTAGAAATATGTGTGGTCTTAACCTGAAACAAATTGTAGGGTGTAGTAAGATATGCGTTTTTTGAGAGCTTATCTAGTTTAGAATCTTGTAACAAGGTCTAGGTGAACGAAGTAGGTAAAAAAATTTGGGATGAGAATGAATATGATTTAAATTGCACTGTGTGATTAAATTTCTAGTGATGGAAAATAGTGACCTATGAAATTGTGTTATGAGTATTGAAGGTAAGGATATGTAGGTTAGTTTTGAATGCCTTTGGGACTAGTAGGGTCAATTCTTTTGGAGTTGCTTGTTGATGTATTTGAGTGTAGTAGATGGATGCTTACCAAGATGATAAGTAATTGTGTTAACAAATTAGTGTTCTTAGAGAAACTGATTTTTGATAAAATTGTGAGAATGTTATGATTCAATAGATATTGTGACTAGTTGTTTTGAGATAGTTGATACAATTGTAATTTGAACATGGAAATTTGTTATTGGTCTATCGAGAGTAATTATTGTTAATTTTTAAAGTTACCCTTAGCTAAACGTTATAATTGTGAAGACCGGAGATATACATGTGTATTCTGAGTTAAATTTGGTGAGTGTAATGACAATGAGGTTCAAGAAGCCAAAATGGAGATTTATTTTGTATTCTTTGACCTTTGACCATAAGTTGTTTTGTATTCTTGATGAGAAATTTATAATTCCCTTGTATTGGTCCTTTGTTTCCCCATAAGGGTGATGAGAATTTTGTTGTTGATATATTATTCTATTATTGCCATTGAGCTTAAGTTGGGTGTACTTGAGCTTCAGTGAGATTAAAAGGCATTTAGTTTTACTTGATAGATGATGATTCCTTATTTCAATTTTATTTCATTGTGCTTTGTGGTGAAATTTTTTTAGAAAAAGCTATTTGACAGACACCATGTCGGGAAATAAATTGATACGAAGTATTTTGTTATTTGGGTAGTCATGGAGATTGTTTTGGAATGATCGTTGTTGACAAAGAAAACTTCTTAGAGTGAGTGAGTGGTATCATAGCTTGTGGTTGTATCTTCAGAGCTTAAGTAGGAGGGAGGTGACTTGAGACTTCAGACGAAATTTCAAGGTAACTACAACTATGAATCTTTGTTTGTGTAACCTTTCGTCTTGAGCTGTGTAGGCTTTTATGGTGGGTTAGATATGGTAGTGGGTGTTGTTTTGTGGCATGAGCAATTGTGAGAATTAGATTTTGTTTTCATTTTTGGTAAACTATGGTGAATGACTTTCGAGTTAAATTATTTTTCAGGGGTGAAGCAGCTTTAGTAGTGATTGGAGTGAAGTATTGAAAATATGATTTTGTTATAATTTAGTAATAGAGGCATAGTATTATTTTGGTGAGCGATATATATTGAATTTCATTTGGAGAGATTCTCTTGTAATATGAGATTAATTAATTTATTAATAATGTAAATTATTGTCATTGAATAAGTTTGTGTTATAGAAGATATTAAATTCAGGTTTGACCTCATGGGATGTCATAATATTGGTATGGTGTGGAGTCATGTTTCAGCTTTAGAGTTAATATCATGGCTTTGATTCCAAGGAATGTAGTGTGTTGTGCGAGTATAGGTAGATGATGTAAGTGTAGAAGGTTTCCTTAGGTAGCGTGTTAATTATGGTTGTAGCATTAGAAGAGGTTGACAGGAAATCTTCTCAAAACTCATCTAAATTCTAGAAATGAGGTGTGTGAATGGGAATTGATTGTTTGGTGAGTGTGTGTCACTCAAGGAAGTGATAAGTTATGCAAATTGCTTGGTATTTGTTTTTAGTTGAAAAATATATATACATATATTTGGAAACCTTGAAATTTGTAATGATAGTTGTGGAGGAATGCGACTTTCCAAGTTTATAAGCAAAACTTATCTGTTAGTTTTCTTTAACTTTATTGTTATTATTTTGAATTGTTGTTGCTTGTATGATTGTGATGAGGTTGTGACATCGCTTGGTAGTGATAGAATCCTTGGTTGGGTCATGTTTGACAGTCAACGGCTGAAATATGTTTGAGAACAAAGTTTTCTTATTGGGTATGACCTTATTTTTGTCAAAATTGAGAATTTATTATTATAGATAAACTAGTGAGTAAAAAGAAGGGAAAAATAGTCATTAGGTGGTCGTATCGAGTCTTACGACTGTATAAACTGTAACCATTTTCACAAGATCGTTCCTTTTCAAACCCTTCATTCTTCCCATTCACTTTTATGTATCTAAGACGTCCCTTATATATATATATAGTTTTATACCAGTTTTCGATCCCTTCAATCTTTAATGGTCTGGAAATTTTGTTTTGGGTATTGTTGACTTTTAAGTATTTCAATAATGCAGTTGAGTAATATGTGGATATGGAAAACTAGTTGTGCTGGGTTTTATCTTGTTGAAAGGCCATGATTGATGGATAGAATTCTTATTGGAAAAAATTTTCCTCCTCTCTCTTTTCTTTTCATGACAGGGAGTTAAGGACTTCTGAAGTGATATGAGATATTCTTTTGAAAATTGGGTTGCCAAATGACCGGTAGTTGTTTCTTGGAGTGTGAATGTGATGTGAGAACTATTTTTCTAAGGTTCTAGGTCATTAGACGACTGAGAGTTATTCCCTGGAAGTTAAGTCTGTTTGAGGCAGGAGTAATGTAAGGTATTTTAGTGAGACATTTACCCTTGACCTTTAGTTTTGTGAAAATCGATAGGTTCTTGTAGCTTGTTAGAAGTATTCGTGACCATATTTTCTAATCTTGCTAAATAGGGACTCGTACATAATGGGAGTCGCGTGTCTGGGTTGAATGGACCTTGGTAATCCTTATGGACGAGTTAAAGGAAAGACTCATCACTTGAGTGTTGTTATTCATATCATATAGGGTGGGTCTAAATATTAATGTGGAACCTAAAAATATAAGAGTTAACTTTAGATTTTGAACTGGATTATGGAATGGTGATTGTAATTTTATTGCAAATTGTCCTACCTCATATATCATTGGGTTGGCTTATCTTCTTTTAAGGGAGTAGCTTCTTGTTCATCACACGAAATCTTTTATGTTGGGTGAATCTTCTAGAAACTGATTGTTAAGTAGAATTCATTTGTGATTAGTTGGTGGGAGTGTTAGTTCAATCTCTGTTTCATTTGGAATTGTCTAAACTTTAGATCTTGAATTGTTTAATTTCGGGGACAAAATTTCCTAAGGTAGTGATATTGCAACTCTTTGTACTTCTTGGACTAGTGGGATTACTCTTGACACTATTATTATTGTACTTAGAGCCTTTTTGGTTCATTTTGGGATATATATTGAGGTGGTATCATAATTGTAAAGTAAGATTGAAACAAAAACATTGATTCGGATAGTTGTCCCATGAGTAGTCTTCACTCTTTTACCATTTTCTCTTTCCAAACTTTGAATTTGGATGTGAGGCTAGAACCATTGGAAAGCTTGTTTCTAGAGCTTCGATTTGGACACAAGAATAACCTAAAATGGAGTCCAGATGAAGGAGTTATACCTATTTGAAATCCGAGTACCCGTGCTAGAAGCAAGTTCATTCGAGGGAACTTTTGATCGCTCAAGCGGTCTGCACAAATTTCAGAGATTCTGGTAGCTTCATTTCACCGCTCGAGCGGTCTGTTCGATATCAAGTACATTTAAGTGAGTTTTTGGCCCAAAATCATTATTCTTTCTTCTTCTCTTCTCGCCCTCTCCTCCATACCCAAAACCCTAGAGCTCCAAACACTTACTTTCTCCAATTTTTCCCTTAAATGCACCCTACATCCTTCAATAAAATTGAAGAACAAGTTTAGTTCGAGATATCTACCGATTGTTTCGCATTTTCGTTGAAATTTCAAGTGGATCTCCATCCTAAGCTTCCATTCTTGAGGTAGGGGTATCTTTAACTTATTATATCTTTAATTTGAGACGCACATGTGGTAATTTCATTAGATATTTACATTTGTAGATATATATATATGTATGGATTGTGTTTGCTAATAAATGATTTGGAAGGATGTGGGCAATAATTCATGATTATGGATGGAAGTACGTCTATTATTGAGGATTAGTGTTGTTAATGATGGAAATTAGTGTCTAATTCATGAAAGAGAGAAAACCCCTAATTTTCTACAAACCGTAGTTTTGAAACTTGTTTGATAAAGAGGGGTTTTCCTTAATTGATTTTTAAAACATGAAATTGGGCATGTTTATTCAACTTTGAGGTTGAAATATGAATTGTTAGATTGTTGTGATACTAATGTGTATGAATGGTTGGAAGAGTTAAAAGGGGGTTCTGCCCAATTGGCTTCTAGAACCTAAAATTAAGTGTATTTACGTAACTTTGATGTTGAAAATTTTGACTTTGAGACTTTTACACCAAAACTAGAGATGATGATGGTTATGAATTGAAGAATCTTCTCATTATTGACATGTGAACTATTGAACTATTGCGCATTGAAATCATTTTAGGGGAAAATGAGAATTTACAAATTCATACATCATATGCATTATTAAATTTCTTTTATAATACAATGATGATTTGAACGGTGGAAAGTTAAAAGGGGTAAATAGTCTATGAGTCCGGGTAGTGAGTCGGGTGGTTTTGAGTTGTGTCTTGTATTTGCTACTCGCGCAAGGAGTCAAGGTGCCCAATTGCCCTGTCCATGCATACCGCCAGACGAATGTGAGAAAAATGTTTTAGGTGTCCACGATCCTGCCATTTTAGGAGTCGGCAAATGTAGAAAAGCAGTTTTGGGTGTCCGTGGCCCCGCCATTTTTGGAGTCGACAAATGCGGAAGGTAAAAATATTTTTGGGTGCCCATCGCCCCACCGTTTCTAGAGTCGGCAAATGTGAGACTATTTTCAATATACAAAATCTATATCTATGTATGTGTTTTGAATTACGGCTCTTACTTGGAATGTCATAGTGTATTTACAGCCCCTAAAAAATCAGCAAATGCTTATTTAACCTTAACATTTGCTCATTTCATACTCATGCATAAAGGTATTCATATGCATACATAATAAAATTTATCAAATGTTTACATTACATGATCATGTGTATTTCAATTAATCATATAATTTGTTAAATATGCTTCTTACTGAGCATTCGCTCACCCCCAAAACTAACCATTTTCAGGAAATGAAGTTGACGAGCCATCTAAATGATTTACCATGGAAACCACTTAGGATGAAGCATGAATGCTCACTTGTTGGATTTTTTGTGTTGAAGCCTTGGGGTTATTTTGTGTAAATGTGAAGAATTTTATTTTTAAATCATAGACACTTTTGATAGAGTGTTGCCTTTTCTTTTCTTTTTTTGGTATAACTTCATAGCTATGGAACTGTTTCCTTTTAACTTTGGATGTAAGCAGACTGTATTGAAGTTTTTGGGAATAGTTTAGTGAGGGAGAAGTGTTATGGAATTGTATTATTATTTCTTTATCTATTGGTTGTATCTATGCGGATTGAGATAGGGGAACAGGATTTGGGAGTTGTTTTCTCAAGGCGTTACACTTTATGTGAAGAAATGTTAATTTTGTTAAAAATTATTAAGTTAGCACACTTCAACTATAAAGTTATTTTAGTTAGAACATTCTAGAATATTTGTTATTTATTTATTTGATCAAGTATAAAAGAAAAAAACACACCAGGATTTAGTTTTTTTTTTTTTTTTGAAATTTGAAATGAAAATTGTTTTCATTTAAGAAAAAAAGAATTGATTCAAAAAATTTCAAAAATAAAAAGAAAGTGTTTTTGCTTATTTTGAAAATAAGTTTTTACCTATCCTCTTACCTTGACCTCCGCCCACCAACCACCGCCACCACCAATTGTCGATGGTTGGTGAGCTCCAATGACTATTCGGCGACTGATCGATCTTATCGTGACCTCAAACTACCTTTTGGTTGATGTCTGATTACTTTATGACCTTCGGCGATACTTTGGCCACCTTACGTTGCCGACACCACATCCATCCACTCTCTCCACCCTCCACCATTGGCCATCACTTCCAATAACTCATTAAACATGTTTCTTTATTATATTTTTTGTGATGAGGTCTTTGGCCAGATTCAGTTATGCTTTCCGGACTTATTCTCATACTTTCAAATTGTTTGTTTTTACTTTTTGGAGTCTCGAGTATTGTATATTGTCACTGATTTCGTTTTCGAGCTAGAAATTTTAAGTATCAGCACGAGGACGGAACCAGGGTGTGGGAAAATGCCTTAGAAACTATTTTTGGACCATTAGCCTTTCTCGCACGTGCAAATTTCTACAGGTAAGTTTTAGAGTCTTGGGCTTGGTCTCACACGTGTGGGGGCTAAGGCTACACGTGCGGAGTGAGGGCTATATGTACAGGGAGTTGGCAGAGAGGAGCATTTTGAATTTTGGTCTGCAGTAAACAACATGTGTAGTGGGAGTTCCCACACGTGCGAGAAGGGGCTTGCACTTGCAGCCAGGCCTGATTCTACCTTAAATTTTGAGCTCTTTTTTATTAAATTTGATTCCTCTCTCCCTCTCACCACTTTTTCTCATCTCTCTCTCTCTCTCTCTTTTAATATCACTTTTCTCTCATCTCTCTCTACAAAACCCTCACTGCTTTTCTTCTCTCTTAAATTTTGCAAAATCCATCAAGAATTTGGCACTAGTTATTGAGGCCAAAATAACAAGTGCGACAAGAGCTTCATTTTCACCGATTGAATCGGAATTTCGACAAAGTTAGATTTGGGGTTTTCTCTCTTTTCTTTTCTAAGGCTTGAGATATGTACTTACCCAAAAAAAAGGCTTGAGATAGGGATTTTCTCAACGTTGTGTATGGTATTTAACATCGTTATGTGTTATCTTGGTAGTTTGATGTATTTGGAGAACTAGGGTTTTACTAAATTACTGTAAATGTACAAAAATTGGGGAATTTCTCATTTGTTAATAAACTTTTAAAATGAGTCACTTATAATACTCCTTGAATTGTTAATTTGAGAAATCTCTACTTAAAACCAAGAAATCCATAATTTTTTCCTTAACCCTAAGATTTGAGAACTTGTTCTAGCCAAAGGAAATATTATGAAATTCTTGGAACTATGTGAGTTTTGGATTATGTTTTGAGAGATGTTGATATCATGAGAAGTTTGAGGAATGATTATCCTATGTTAAAAGGGTTGGAAATTATTGAAGTTTTACTCTATATATATTGCTCAATTCAAATTAAGGATGGTCATGGGTCGAGTTTGAGGTAGCTTTATAGAAATTTGTCCGTGCCCCGTATCAGATTGGGGGCGAGGCAAATCGAAGAGTGATGGAAGTGGTGTGAGTGTGGAGTGGGAGGCGGGTTAATTTTTTAATTATAGATAATATAGTATATTATGAATAATAATTTATACTTAATGAAAATTATATTACATAATATAGAAAATAAATGAATAAAAATTAATGTCAAGTATAATATTTTAGTGTTTTAACTCTCTTATGATGAAAAATAAATAAATTATATATATATTATATACATATAAATATGTTTAATAAATATAAATGGGGCAAGGTTCAGGTGGAACAGGGCAGGGGAAGCAAAACTCATCCTTGTCTCATTTCTTAATCGGAGCAGAGAAAATCTCTACGAGGCGGGGCAGGAGATGCAGGTATGAAGTGGAGCAGGGGAAAATGACCATCCCTAATTCAAATGTTGAGATAGAAATATTTGTCTCGGCTATCGGTGGAAAATAGCATTGATTGTTGTAGAAAACGCATGCGAATTAGGTAAATTGAAATGCTTACAAGGTCATTCATAACATTGATCATATCATACTCTCATGATTTAATTAGCGCATTGAAATTAAGAATTTGCAATCAAATTTTATTGGAAATTATGGAATGTGTAGAGTTAATGGGGTAAATACTTTGATGAATGCGGTTAGCGGGTGTAGATGGTTATGAATGAAGTTGGCCTTAGGTCCATGGTGAAATTCCAAAAACATGCGCGGAATAGGTTCCAATTTTCTTTCGGTTAAGAGTTGATAAAGAGATTTTAGTAGTGCTTTAAGAGCCTACTTGCACACACCAACCTAGGGATTATTAGTGTCATATTTATCTGTTTTATCAAATGAATAATTGATTGGTTCTGATTTTAAACAAGTACATGGCATGATGTCTTCTATAATGCCTTGAAATTTTAATTCAATTTCAAAATATAATTCTCAACAACAATAAAATATCTTTAAGACTTCCACGTAACTACTCATTCTCATTGAACTATTTCCTATCAAATAAATAACTGTTCCCAAAGGTGAGAATTTGATTATACATTACAGTTCAAAGAGTTAGAGAGAAACAAAAGGAAAGTGCCCTATTGGCTTACATATTTCAGGACATGTGTCTTGATTACACAAAAATGGATTTCAATCCCAAAATATCAAAGCTCGATCGCTTGAGCACAATCAACATCTAACGAGCAATTTTGTGCTCCATCCAAAAATAATCACCAACATCCATCAATTAGGTGGCAGCACATCACCCATACCTGAAATGTTAATGATTGGGATAAACAAAGTTGCCCAGTATGAATACATTTAACAAAATATATAAATGCTTGAAATGGATATGATCATGCCATGCTCATGCTAAGTTAAAACCTTATTTTTTCCTCCGTTTAAGAAACAAAATGCAAGGAGATCCCATGTAAAATCAAGAATTTGCATATCTACCACTCAATCGTCATTACCCTACTCCCACATATGCCGACTCACAATATGGAAGGGTAATGGGCACCTAAAACATACACAACCTTTTCACATTTGTCAATTCATAATACGGCAGGGCCAGTGGACACCCAAAATCACTTGTTTTTTCACATTTGTCAACTTGATACAACAAGGCTAGTGGACACCCAAAAACATTTCCCACATTTGTACGGTGATAAGCTCAAGACAAGGCAATTGGGCACTTAGACTCCCCGCCCGGGTACCAATACAATACACAACCTATTAACACCTTCTAACTTTATTACCAAGACTTATACATCATTCGCCTCCTCTTTACATTTATCAACAACCAATAAGTGCACCATCACAAGAATAACCATAGATGTTATGTTATGCCTGAATTTGCAAATGTTTCAAGTCACCTAAAGTTCAATTCAATCATAAGAAAATTCCAAGCCTTTGATATGAAATTTCATGACTTAGAAATCTCAAGCATCAATTTCAACCCTTTTTATAGCTTCAACAATAATAACAATATCTCAAGGTTTGCAAAAATCAAGTATTTCCCCCATAACAATATCAAATCAATCTCAATTTCATAGTAGAAAATCAATTTATTTCATAGTCCTCCTTTAATTCACATTTAAATTCTAGGGTTTCCAAGAAATTTGGGCTTTTTCTCATTTCCTTAACAAACCATCAAAATCTTCAAGTATTATCTTCTAACATGTTAAAACATTCAAAACATTTCAAGAATTTGGAAGGAATCACCATTTTAACATCAATATTCCATTGTTTCATCTCATACATCAATATAACTAGGAAAATACCACATATACATCTCAAATCATAGATATATCAAGTTAAAGGTATCCCTACCTCAAGAATATGAGCAAAAAATGAAAAACCCAAGGAGAAATCTTCAAGAAATTGCGATCCAATCGATGAGAGTGATGATCTCTACTTGTTCTTCACTTTAACTACAAAATCTAAGGGGTATTCTTTGTAAAAGTGGATAAAATCTAAGGGTTTTTTGGAAATAAAGAGGGGAGAGAGAGAGAGAGAGAGAAGGTGAGAAAAAGTGGAACAAAAGTGACTTTTTAAGTGGTTGAACCCAAATAAACTGCTCAAGTGGTCAATCCATCGCTCGAGTAATGTGAGAGTAAGAACTGCTCAAGCAGTAACTTGGTTGCTCGAGCAAAAAACCTCTCCTCCTAGAATTTTTGAGCTACAGAGAAGATTCTGAAAGCCTCGCTTTACTGCTCCAGCGATAACTCCATCGCTCAAGCGGTCCCTCAAATGAACTCGCCCTCACAGACGTCTAAGATCTCAAAAGATTTGTTAATTTGTTCTAACCGTTCATCGGCCTTCATCAGGTTAGGCCCACCAATGAACTCAGCAAGATTAGAGCGGAAGAATTCTTTCTTCAAGAATGTGACTCTAGTCTCTTCTTTACGGTCCTAGTTTCTTACTCGGCTCTAAGGATATCCATGGACTCTCTAAGAGCTCGACCATCTCTCAGGCTAATGCTCTCATTGCACCTTGCGCCGGTGACGCGCCCATGTTTTTGTGATCAACTCTCTCTTCTTATGGAGGAATTTTTTGTTGGGCCAGAATACCCTGACCACCCCAGGGAGGTCTACACAATGTCTACTACGTCCAGACATCCTATATGAAAGTAAAGATAAGATTAAGTTCTCAATTCATATGCTCACACGTCACATATGCATAAGCATGAACCTGGCTATGTTTGGCATAAATGGTTTGGTCTAAAATAGTCACAAAAAGACAAAATAGGCTAAAAAGCCAATAAGAGAAAGTGACACATCCAAACTATAATCATTTCATTTTTTTCTCTCACAAAAGTCAAAAAAGTCAAAAAGCTCATCCCAAACGAGGCATTTTAGCCCCAGGCTAAAATAGCCAAAAAGACAACCCACATCCTAAACAAAAGCATATATTTACAACACATAAGGCAAACCAAGTAAGCACATAGTCACATAGAGCACATACAGATTACTCTCCTAAGATGCCAACTCGTCCCACGGCCCTCAAAGACCTCCAAGTGGAAAAAAGCATTTATTAGGTACCTATCCAAAAGGATTTATATGAATGCAATAGGCATAAGTTGTATCCTAAAAGCTTACCCCATACCCACATAGTCACATAGATACATAAAGCATAAAAAACAATTAAACATCTCATCCTAGCATGATAAACCCATTATGGCAAAAGCCACCTCCCATGAGCTCAAGGTATTCAAATCTGGTTAGCTCCGATACCAAGTTGTAACCTAAAATTTTAATTCAATTTACCAACTATAATTCTTAATAACAAAAAAATATCTTTAAGACGTCCACGTTACTACTCTTTCTCAATGAATTATTTCCCATCAAATGCATAATTGTTCCCAAATGTGAGTATTTGATTATACATTACAGTTCAAAGAGTTAGAGAGAAACAAAAGGAAAGTGCCTTATTGGCTTACATATTTCAAGACATGTGTCTTGATTACACAAAAATGGATTTCAATCCCAAAACATCAAAGCTCGATAGCTTGAGCACAATCAACATCCAACTAGGAATTTCGTGCTCCATCCAAAAATAATCACCACCATCCATCAATTAGGTGGAAGCACATCACCTATACCTGAAAAGTTAATGGTTGGGATAAGCAAAGTTGCCCAGTAGGAATACATTTAACAAAATATATAAATGCTTGAAATGGATATGATCATGCCATGCTCATGCTAAGTTAAAATCCTTATTTTTTCCTCCCTTTAAGAAACAAAATGCAAGGAGTTCCCATGTAAAATCAAGAATTTGCATATCCACCACTCAACCGTCATTACGCTACTCCCACTTTTGCCGACTCACAATATGGTAGGGTGATGGGCACCTAATACATACACAACCTTTTCACATTTGTCAACTCATAATACGGCAGGGCCAGTGGACACCCCAAAATCACTTGTTTTTCCACATTTGCCAACTTGATACAACAGGGCCAGTGGACACCCAAAATCACTTGTTTTTCCATATTTGCCAACTTGATACAGCAGGGCCAATGGACACCCAAAAATATTTCCCACATTTGTATGGTGATAAGCTCAAGACAAGGCAATTGGGCACTTAGACTCCCCGCTCAGGTACCAATACAATACATAACCCATTAACACCATCTAACTTTATTACCAAGACTCATACATCATTCGCCTCCTCTTCACATTTATCAACAACTAATAAGTACACCATCACAAGAATAACCATAGATGTTATGTTATACCTGAACTTGCAAATGTCTCAAGTTACCTAAAGTTCAATTCAATCATAAGAGAATTCAAAGCTTTTGATATGAAATTTCATGAAGTAGAAATCTCAAGCATCAATTTCAACCCTTTTTGTAGCTTCAACAATAACCATATCTCAAGGTTTGCAAAAATCAAGTATTTCCCCCATAACAATATCAAATCAATCTCAATTTCATAGTAGAAAATCAATTTATTCTACAATCCTCCTTTAATTCACATTTAAATTCTAGGGTTTCTAAGAAATTGGGGCTTCTTCCCATTTGCTTAACATACCATCAAAATCTTCAAGTATCATCTTCTAATGTGTTAAAACATTCAAAATATTTCAAGAATTTGAAAGGAATCACCACTTTAACATCAATATTCCATTGTAAATTAAATGGTTCATCTCATACATCGATATAACTAGGAAAATACCACATATACATCTCAAATCATAGATATATCAAGTTAAAGGTATCCCTACCTCAAGAATGTGAGCAAGAAATGAGAAACCCAAGGAGAATAGTTCAAGAAAATATGATCCAATCAGTGAGAGTGACGATCTCTACTTGTTTTTTTACTTATACTACAAGATCTAAGGGGTATTCTTTGTAAAAGTGGATGAAATCTAAGGGTGAAGGACAGGGTTTTGGGAAAATGGAGAGGGGAGAGAGAGAGGAAAAGAAAAAGTGAGAAAAGGTGGAGCAAAAGTGACTTTTTAAGTGGTTGAACCCAAAGTGGTTGAACCCAAACAGATCACTCAAGTGGTCAATCCATCACTTAAGTAATGTGAGAGTAAGAACTGCTTAAGCGGTAACTTAGTTGCTCAAGCAAAAAACCTTTGCTTCTAGAATTTTAGAGCTATAGAGAAGATCCTGAAAGCCTTCCTTTACCGCTCCAACGGTAACTCCATCGCTCAAGTGGTCCCTTAAATTTCAAAATGTTACATCTTCCAAATAAGAAAGTTATATTTTGGCATTTCATCTCATGATATTATTAAACATCATACACTTCATTAAGATTATCTCTACTGGGCTTTATGCTCATCTTTATGTGGAAATAATTTTTCAGATGTTGACGGTGTGCCTTCACCAAGGTGAAGAGTTTGAAGGATTTTGGAGCTTAGGGCTCATTTAATTGCTTTCATTTTGTATAGCCATTGGGTTTTTATGTTTTGAATTTGAATTCCACTTTTACTGTAACTGGGCTAGGTCTTGGAATTCGTAGCCAATAGGGCATAAAATTGTATCTATTTAGTTTTAGCTTTTGTAATCACATGCTATAAATTCAATTCTCAGGGAATATGAATGTGTAATTGTATGTGATTCATATTTTGTAGATCTTACTTACAATTGAAGAATTAAATAAGGAGATTTAGTATCAATGTTGATCATGAGTTATTCAGAACATCCATCGCTTCCATATATTAATTTTCATGATAATGGAAATTAAGCAGTGAATGTGAGTAAATTTAGATGAATTGGGTTTCATTATTTTGGGGTATTATAATTTTTATTTAATTTGAAAACATTTTTGAATATCAAATAAGTTTTCAATTTGTATTACATTAATAGATTACCTAAGGCAGTGTTTGATAATTTAATTTAGCACTTAAAACTTAAAGCAGTAAGTACAAATTAATTAAGTCTATTTGATAACCACACATATTACTTACAAATTTAAATGACTGTTAAAATGTAAGCTAATTTTTTTTTAAAAAAAAAAAAAAAAGAAGAGTGATAGAAATCTTATTCAATTCTGACTACATTTATAAATATTTATACATAAGCATCAACATACATTGTTATAACCTCACAATCGTTGCCATCACTGTCGTTGTCGCCTCTGCCACTGCTACTACCATCCTCCACCTTTCCATGACCACCACCACCTTGATCACTATTATTATAATTACTATAAGCACCACCATTATTTTGATACCACTAACACAATCGCCATTACCAATTTACCACCACCACTACAACAACTACTATAACTCTTCGCGTCCACAACTATTGCCACCTTGCCATAACAACCACCAATGTTACACTATCACTACCCCCTTCTTCTTTTTTTTTATCTCGACCACATTACTCATCTACCATCTCTATAACCACTACGTCTCTATCTTCAATAGGGCTGCAAATGAACCGATTTGTTTATAAACAAGCTCGGCTCAACTCGTTAAGGGCTCAGCTCGGCTCGTTTAGTAAACGAGCCAAGCACGAGCTCGAATATTAGGCTCGTTTATCTATATTTAAATTATATAATAAATATATTATTTATATATTAAATTATATAAATAATGTATAAATATATATAAATAATATTTTTTATTTAAATATTTTTATTTGAATAATATAAATAATATTAAAAAAAATTATCGAGCCGAGCCGAACTAAACCGAGCTTGAGTTTCATTAATGTTAACGAGCCGAGCCGAGCTCGAGCCCAGTTTCTTATCGAGCCAAGCTTAAGTTCAGAAAAGCTTGACTCGGCTCGGTTCGTTTGCAGCCCTAATCTTCGCTACCATTATCATTGGCGCTATAAGCATCATTATTGCCTCCATCACTACTAATACCTCCAATTCACTATCATAACATTAAATTTTAAAATAGTAAATTTCAAATTTAATATTATACACATCAAATAATTTATTTTAAGTTTTATCAAATAATTTTTAATTTAAAAAATTTAACATTAAATTTTCAATTTCATCTAGGTAATTGGCTAAAAAAGTAACTAGATGAATGACCAATATATATATATATGTAGAGGGTTGCTATTTGCTCCCACATTTTTACTTTGGCCATTCCACTTCTTTAAATCCTCACCCAGCAAAATGAAGCCCCTTTCATTTTCAATTTGAACCCCCATCTTAATACCAACTATACCTCTAACCCCAAATCCAAATCCAAACCCAAACCCTAACCCTAATTTCATTTCTATCACCTCCTGTAGTCACCATCTCCCTTTTTCTCACCGACAACAAGTCCTCATTCACTGGCGACCACCCTTCCATGCAATCCTCATCTCCATCTTCTCTTCTCTTCTCTATTTCTCCTCATCATCTTCTTCTTCTTCTCTTATCCTCACCGCCGTAATCCAACCCCACCGGTAACTTCCAAAGCACCAACTTCCTTTCCAGTGGTGATCTCCTCCATCACGAGACATCCTCAACTCATTGACTATGACACAATCCCCTCGCTTTCTCCACCGCGACCAAGCTAACGCTGTGCGAACTCTCCATTGCGATCCATCCACTGTGCAAACTCTCCACAATAACCTAACCACCGTGCGAACTCTCCACCACAACCCAGCCATTGCACGCACGAGATAGGGTTGAGAGAGATAGAGAACCTAAATTTCCTTTCCAATTACAGAAGGTCACCATTGTGACACCCCAAATGTTTAATTAATTTTAAATATTGCATTAATATCAACTAAAACATATATATATATATAATAATATATTTAATTTTATAATTGTATATGCTAAAATGTAAATTAATTTTAAACTAGGAATAATTGTGTATTACCAAAAAAATGTAATTATTTAGATTTATGGGCCAAAGGGTAATTAGGCTTAAGTTTCATGAGTTATCCATTAGGGGTTAAATCTATGTAACGCCCTGGGAAAGCACCTCCTAAATCCTGTTCCCCTATCTCAATCCACATAGATACAAACAATAGATAATGAAATAATAATACAATTCCATAACATTTCTTTCGCATTGAGCTATTCTCAAGAATTTCAATACAACCAGTTTACATCCATGGTTAAAATGAAACAATTCAAAAGCTACAAAGTAATACAAAATAGAGAAATCAAAAAGGGACAACACTCTATCGAAAATGTCCCTGATTCAAAAATAAAATCCTTTACATTTATAAAAAATAACCCTAAGGCTTCAACAAAACATCAAACAAGTGATCATTCATACTTCATCCAAATTGCTTTCTATAGTAAATCATTTAGGTGACTCGTCAACTTCATTTCTTGAAAATGATTAGTTTTAGGGGTGAGCGAGTGCTCGGTAGGAAGTATATTTAAAAAATTATATAATTAATTGAAATACACATGATCATGCTATGCAGATATAGAAATTATGTTAAAGTAAATCTTTTTTATAAGTTTAAATGACCATGCATGATATTAGATAATCATTCTTCTAAAAGCAGGGGTGGTAAATATACTATGACATCCCAAGTAAGAGCCGTAATTCAAAATACATACATAGATATAGATTTTGTATACTGAAAATAGTTTCACATTTGCCGACTCCAAAAACGACGAGACTATGGGCACCGAAATTTTTTTTTTCCCCTCCACATTTGCCAACTCCTAAAACGGTGGAGACGTGGACACCCAAAAACCATATTTTTCCACATTTGCCGACTCTTGAAATGGCGGGGACATGGACATCCAAAAACCATGTTTTTCCATATTTGCCGACTCAAAAAACGGCAGGCTCGTGGACACCCAAAAATATTTTCCCACATTTGTCTGGCGATATGCACAGACAGGGTAATTGGGCACCTTGACTCCCTGCGCGGGTACCTGTAGACATGTCTCGAGAACTCTCCGGCTCCGCACTGCGAGGGCGCGAATCCGTTTTGTTCTTAGGCTACTACAAGTTCGGACTCAATGTCGCGGTTCTTAATCTGATCTCACAAAGTGCAATGTAAGATTGATAAATTACCAAAGAGTCCAAATCCGGCAAATCGTTTTGGAAAACTGATTTTATAAAGAAGTGCCAAACATGAACTACTTTGCCAGATACAGAGTCGCCACCTAAATATTTTATTTTGGGAGAATTTAGGAAATCCTGACTCGTGCCTAAGGCCACGTGTCCGTCATCACCAAAGTTGCCTCGGCTCGGGAACTTGGGTACGATAGGGGTTTTTAGAAAGTTCAATTTAAAAAAGGAATATCACACAAGTCTTAATTTATGAATTTATATTCTATTAAATCCTAACTAAGATTTTTTGGACTTTCAAATTCCATTAAATTTTTTATTGTCAAAATTACTTTTCAAATAATGATTGTTCATCATTTATGATTATCTATAAAGGAAAATGATAATTTGACATTTATTTTGATTTTCAAAACTTTAAAACATCAACTTTCAAATTGAAAAAATTTTAAAAAAAAAATATGTGCAAAAAAAAAAAAAACTAGTGTGATTGGTTTTAATTTTCTGAAAATTAATTTTTTTATTTTTCGTATTTTTTTTGTTTTTAGTGAATATTTTTTAAATTTTAAGCAAATTTTTTACTTTTTAAAATGCACCTTACTTAGATGCATTTAAATAGTAAATTATTTGAGAAAATTTTTTTTAAAAAAATTAATAAATATAAAAAAATGTACTTAATTTTTTTATTTTTTATTTTTTGGTATTTAGTGTATTTTTTAAAGATTTGTTTCACAAATATTATATTTTTTAAGTGTATTTATTTAGGTGTGTCTAAAAATTAAAAAATATATATACTTAAAATATTAAAAAAAATTCATTGAAAATATTAAAATACAGAAAATAAAAAGGTAGAATTTTCTAAAAATTATTTTTCGAAAACCAGAACCAAACAAACTGAATGTTTTTCTTTTTGAAAAATTTGAAAAAAATTGATTTTTTTTTTTTTTTGTGCAAGACTGAAAAATTTTGTGTCTATAAAAGAATATGATAATAAAACATGTGCAAACTTGAAGAAAAAAAACTTTTAAAAATAAAAAACTGATAATATTCTCAGTTTTAAAACTGAAAAAAACTATTAATGTTGTCGGTTTTGTTAGATATCACTTTTTTTATCAGTTAGTGAAATAATTTTTTGGAACATTACTATACAAAACTGATAATGTTTTTAATTTTAAAAATTAGCAAAAATTGATAATATTCTCAGTTTTACTAAATTGAACTTATTGGTTTAAAAAAACTTAAATAGAACATGAGCTACCATAATATTTATAAATAAAACTTTTAAGTAATTAACTCTTTTTTCTTTATTCAATTAAGAATATTAAAAATAAAAATAAAAAGGTCCGTACGAACATAAAATGAATACAAAATGTACGAGAATGGTCAAGATTTGTTAATGTGATTGAAAAATATTATTTGATCTAAAAAAGAACACACTGTTAGAAATATTATTTATGTCGCTTAATAAAAATTAAAAAATATAAACCCAAAATATAATAGATAGTTATGAATGTGGTCGGGGAGAAAATTTGTCAAAAAAACATCGTGTGGGCAAAATATATATATATATATTTATTAATATAATAATATTAATGTAATATCGTGGTAAAATATATATATTTATTAATATAATAATATTAGTGTAATATCGTGGTAAAAAATGATAATGACAATATTTATTGATATATATACCTATACATTCATATTGTTTTCCCCAAGACATGAGTGGGACAGTGTAAAACAAAAGATTAGGAAAAATATATAAAAATACGACGAATTACACTAACGATTTTTATAATTTCGGATTTATATTATTTTGGTTCTAATTTTTTAATTGTAACACATTTGATCTTAAATTTTGAATCTTATTCTAAATAAGGATAATTAAAAATATCATTACTTAATTTCAAGAGCAAAATCGTTAATTTGATTAAATATAAATTAATTTGATAAAAATAAATGTCAAAAAAATATTTTTAAATTTTTAAAAATTATTTCTAAATACTAAAGATAAAATTATGTAAAATTGATAAATCTTTTAGACATTTTTTTTTATCAAATTAATTTTTATTATGTGTTTGGATGATAATCATGTAATGGGTGGCTGTTTTTATTTTTACTAAATTAGTTTCTATTTTTTCAAAAGTCAAATATAGTGACAACTTTGATATTATTATTAATTCAATTCATTAAATTAAATTAAAAAATCTAAAACTAAAAACATTTCATATATTAAATATATTGATTACACATTAAAATATTAACAACTATCTATTACATAATTATCATCCAAACACATAATAAAAATTAATTTGATAAAATAAATAAATAAATAAATGTCTAAAAGATTTATCAATTTTACATAATTTTATCTTTGGTGGGTAAAAATAATTTTAAATTTTTTTTTTTTTAAATTGACATTTATTTTGGTCAAATTAATTTATATTTTATCAAATTGACAATTTTGTTTTGAAATTAAGTAATGGTATCTTCAATTGTTCTTATTTGAAACAAGATTCAAAATACAAAGTCAAATGTGTCACAATTGAAAAATCAAGGACCAAAGTGACACGAGCCTTAAACTATAAGGACTGTTAGTGCAATTCACCCATAAAAATATCAAAATAGAGACAATTAAAGAAAAAAAAGGATAATTTGGTCATTAGGTACATATATTTATTGCATTTTCAAGTTTCTCTATTGTGACGATCCCACCACATATAATAATCAGCATTTAATTAATTAAGGAGATTTAAATTTTAATTGTCCATTATTCTGATTTAATTTGAGATTTATGAAAATTGTGGAGACTGATTCGTATATGACTCTATTGAGGATTTATTTTGGAATTAGAAATTGAAAGTCTAAATGGCTTAAGAGAATATAATTGGTGAATTGAATTATTTTAATTTCGAGTATCGGACCATATGGGAGTTTAATTAAGGGCAAATTACATATACCTCCTCGAGATTTGGCTAAATTACAAATACCCCCCAGACGTTTGAGAAATTACAAATTCCCCCCTGAATGTTATATTTGCATAACAAATTAACACATTAGGGGGTAATTTGTTATGAAATACAAACCTCATGGGGCAAATTGTTATGAAAATATAAACCTCAGGGGGCGGGATGTAATTTCCGAAACCTTAGGGGGTATCTATAATTTAGCCAAACCTCAAGGGAGGTATATGTAATTTGCCCTTTAATTAAATATTCGGTTCAGATTTGTAAAATTAAGATTTGATTAATTGGATCCGAATTGAAATTAATTGTAACGCCCCAAATTTCTAACACAAATGATAATACAATAATCATAGCTCTTTCAAGGAAAACCGAATATAAATCTCCAAACTTACATTGCATGATACAATAGTTCTTCATGCAACAATACATAATCCAACAACAAGTAAATAAACAAATAAATACCTCCAAGGATTTACAAGTCTCCAAGACTTGAGCTTGGTTACACAAAACGGTTATTTAAACCCACACACATACAACCCTTGGCTTACACACAGATTCACAGCAAAATGAGAGTCTCGTACTCTCAACACACATTTCCTCGCCTTTAGTTAGGCGGCATCACCACATCTTTTCCTGCACAAAAATCCCGTAGGGTGAGCATAAAGCCAGTAGAAAATCTTTAACAAAATATATACATTTTATACAAGTCTCAAGAGATGAAATGCACATGCCATGCAATACTCTTTTGAAAGAAAATCACATCTTCATCTTTGAAAACCCTCATGCTCAATGATGTCATGCAATTTCAATTCTTCAAAACTTAACAATTCATTTCAAGAGCGGTAAATACGACTATGGTAATCCCTAGATCGGTGTCTACAAGTAGACTATACAATTACTACCAATTTGTCATTTTTACCGGTATTGACCGGAAGGCTCAACACCTATCCGCGCGGGTTTTCGGTCTTTCACTTCGGACTCTCAGGCCAACTTATTCAATATCATCTACACCACCTATCAAGACTTATCAATGTATTTACCCCAAAACCATTTCATGAAAACTTGTTTCTCAACATTCTTTTCTCAATGCAAGTTTTCGAATCAACTTTCAAAGTTTAATGTAATCAAATGAATTGGTATGCCAATAACAGAAGATGAATATAAATACTTTTATTTCAATTCATTATCTAAGGAATAACACAATTCCCTCTTCTCAAGTATCCTCAACAAATTAGCCATTTCAAGACTATTTCAACATTTTGAATAATAATTTCCAAAATGAACAATAATTCTCATATTCCCTGAAATTCATCATTTATATAAATATAAATAAGAAAATTTCCAAACATCCATTTATTTTCACACACAATAAATATAATAATATCATTCATAAATTTTCAGTCTCTTAAAAAAAATCCTCAAATTCTAAGTTTTCTCACCAAAACTATACAACTCAAATCTTTTGAAAGAAAACTTTCCAAAATCATCTTTTCTTCAATCAACGAAGATCAAAACCCATAAGATCATTTTAAAAGAACAAGAGACAAACCCACTTTCAAAATCGCTTAACTTTTTGAATCAACAATCAATTTTCAAAGCTATCGAAAGATGATTTCGAAAATCATATAGATCTTGCAAAAACATATATATAACTCTAAGAAAATTCCTACCTCAAGTTTTGAAGAAGAAATGAGATGAAACTCCCAAAATCAACGATGTCGAAACTCGATCTTCACCGCACAAAACGAAGCCCTCGAGAGAGTTAACCAACTTTGATGAAGAACATATGGCAGAACTCTAATGGATCTTGAGAAATCAAGGTTTTGATTCAATTTGGCATAGGGAAAAGTAGAGAGAAGGGAGAGAAAATGTTTTTGGAGAGAGATATACAAAAGTGATCTGAAATATCAGATTCACGAACTGATATAACATGGTCCGCTCGAGCATGGAAAGCCCCGCTCGAGCATCGAATACACATTCTCAGTACTTTTGCAGACAGATCAAACTTCTGGAACCAAACATTCTCCGCTCGAGCGCATAAATGGCCGCTCAAGCGGACAAGCAACTTCGAATGCATTTTGTATTTTTTGCTTCGGGACACCGCCCCTCGACCCCGCCAGGGCACTGCCCTCGGACCCGCCAAGAGGCGCTGCCCCCTGGACCCCCGCGAGCTGACCGGGTAGCTTGATCCCCGACCGGCCTAGTCGAAGTGGCAAAACATGAAAGAATGATCAAAACTGGGATCGCTACATTAATTAAGTTATACGAATTAGGAATTAAGATTATTATGAATTAAATTTATTTATGAGGGTCCAATTTGAATATGTAATTTATTGACAGAGATTTTGAGTTTGATCTAAAATCGAAAGTATAAATGATTTGAGGAACCAAAATTGATGATGAAAATAAGTTTAATTTGATGTTCGGAGCCTTTTGGGAGTTTGATTACAAATCTGATTCAGATTGATAAATTCAAATATAATTAATTGGATTCTAATGGAAGTCAAATAGATTAATTAAATTATGTGAGATTTGAGATTACTTATGATTAAGTTAATTGTATATTAATCAAGATTTATTAAGATTAAGTGTTACTTAATTAAATTAATTCTAAATATAAATTGGATTATAGAAAAATCTAAAATTGAAAGTGTATGTGGGTGGGGATATACTGAGAAATTCTGTATGTGTGCATGTGTGTG
The DNA here is from genome assembly GCA_036172215.1 of Camellia granthamiana. Classification (NCBI taxonomy): domain Eukaryota; kingdom Viridiplantae; phylum Streptophyta; class Magnoliopsida; order Ericales; family Theaceae; genus Camellia; species Camellia granthamiana. Next base: position 95,291,240 of record CM069905.1, read on the forward strand.
TATGCGCGCATGTGAGTGTTGTGTTGGAACCCGTAGACAATGTGCACATGTGCATGTGGTGTAAACAAGTATAGGTGTGTGTGTGTGTGTTTGTTTTCTTGGTGCTAGAGCATTCTTTGTGGGAGCATTGAATTCAAACACACACAGAAAGAGAGAGAGAGAGAGAGAGAGAGAGAGAGAGAGAGAGAGAGAGAGAGAGAGAGAGAGAGAGCTCAATTCTTTGTTGAAGAATGATTCAACTTGCTGGAAACTTTTGAAGAAGCTCAAGGGAAATCCATTTTTGTGCTAAGAGCTGAAGATGAAATAAAGAGTTAAGGAAGAAATCAACTAAATTTCTTGAAATTAAAACTTAAGGTATAGAATTTATGTTTAATTTGTGTAGAATCTTTATATTACACTTGAAATTAAAGATGAAATTGGAATCAAAATCATGTGATTAAAAGGAATTAGTAAGAAGATGAAGAAAAATGGAGTTACGTTTAAGATTATGGAATTAAATTTTAAATTAATTAGTTTAAGTTTGATTTTTTTTTTTTCTCATAAATTTGAAACCCATCCTTACATACATCTTAGAATTTCAAGGTTTTAGACTTTAATTCATGTTTAAAAGACTTGTGAATTTGAATTTGGGTTTAATATGAAGAAAATTAATAAAAATATCAAATTAGTTAATTTTGATGTCAAGTTCATACATGCAAATGATTTTCTAAGAAGTTTACAACTTTGATTTCTTGTTTTGAAGGAAAATGGAAAAGAGCTTGAAATCAATTTTATGTGATTAAAAAGAAATTAACATGAAAATGAAGAATTGGAGTTAAGCTCAAGTTTATGAAAGTTAATTTAGAAATTAATTATTTTGGATTTGATTTTGAAAGTTGTAATTAGATTAAACTCCATAAATTACATGCAATTTTATTGTGCATTTGATTTTGAAAAAGAATTTTAGAACCATGAGTTCATGGGTTTTGATTTTGAAATTAAGTAAGGTTTTGATTTAAATATTGTGTTTCAAGATTTTTAGCAAATAATTTATAAATAAATAAGTGTTTATGTTTTTTAAAGTATTTTCAAAGTTTTGATCAAGATTAGTATGAGTTTAAAGATTAAAAATGCATTTGGAAGTCATTTTTGAGAAATTGAAATTTTACAGACTGCTCGAGCGCACATTGAAAACTTTCAGTACTTTTGCAATCTTTACAAATCGCTCGAGAACGATAAGTTCGCTCGAGCGAATAGCTCTTTTTCATCATATTTTGGAAAAATGGCATTTAGTTCATATTTTCAATCTCATCTCTTTCCAAGCATTCTTAGGCAAAAATTATGACTTAACAAGATTAATAAACTAACAATCAACATAAATTAGTTGGTTTAGGAATAAATCACTAATTTAGTAATAATTGATTAAGAAGCCAAGTAAGAAATTGGTCTATTTGGAAAATAGGGATTTGGTAATGAAAGAATATATGAAATAAGAACCCAGTTCATTTGAATAAGAAAGAATACGTGTAGTAGATTTTCGGATTACTCAGACATAAAAAAAAAAAAAAAAAAAAGAAAAAAAAAAAAAAGAAAGAGAAGTCAAGTTTGGTCGAGGAAGTGATTATGTGGTTCAATGTGTATATGTTATGCGTTTGTGTAGGTCATGCGCTATCGTCTGCCTGGTCTGTCTAATCTGTCTGATGTGCTTCTGGAGCTATTTGTGAGTAGCAACTCTGTAAAGTTATGTTTGATTATAAGTATTTTCTGAATGATATGATATGATTTGTTTTTTGAAATGTTATCTTATGATTAAATGAATGATTGTCCAACTTTCTGAAATGTATTTGTAGCATCCTTAGTATCATGTGATATCTGTTACCTGGTACCAGGGTTGGTTATGCATAAGTTTATCTGCTCTATGTACGTCCCTTTTATAGGTCATCTGTGCTGTCTCATGTAATCATGAGTCATCTGTTAGCGCTATTGGATGTACCACGTATGTACCACACATGATTATATGTGAGAATCTGATATGAATATGAATCTGTTTATGAATTGAACTTTGATTTCTAAATCTGTTATGGACATCATTCATAAAACCTTTATTTTGTTGTTATTCACTAGATTCCAACTTACTGTATTATTTATGTATGTAGGTGATCAGGCGCGTGAGCAGGCTTAGAGGCGTTTGCCTGGAATCTGTTTTTGTCAGCTAACCTATATACCTCCCGTGGAGGTTCCGGATATGTCAAGTGGTTATGACTATGTGATTAAAGTTTAAGTTTTGTTTTCTTATTTCGTTAAACAAGTTTATTTTATAAATAGGGATAAGTCCCATTTTGTCTCGTCTGTATATATGATGATATATGTACATAAAAAGTTTTAATTTTTTTTGTCTTATGTAAGTCTGCATAGCTCAATGGACATTGTATATTTGTCATTTGCTTCCGCTAACCCCTAATAATTTGATTTTTGTTTAAGAGGTCTTCGGTAATCTACGGATTATTGACTGGTTATGATGCTAAACCTATAGGGGCGGATTTGAGTCATGACACCTATTTAATATTTTACCCCTCATTTAATATGAACAATAATTTTATAAATAATTTTAACTTAATTAAAATTTAAAATTTTAATTGTAAAAATTATTAATCTTATACTTATAATTTTGTTTATGAAAAATCATTTAATTTGAACAATTAAAAATAATTTAATTATAAAATTTCTAATAAATTAAAATTATTTATGAAATTTGAAAAACCTAAGTGATTCGTGATTCAAATCAAGATTAATTGCAATAATACTCAAACAATTAAAACAGACAATCTAAATCATCTAGCACATACGAAAGTGATTTAAATTGTTGTTTCAAAATCAATAAATCAACACAATAGATTTTTATGCGGAAAAATCACAATTGGAGCATCTCCAATTGTGATTAAAAAATCACGAGTTAAACGCTACAAATCAATCCACTATAAAAGAAAGAAAGAATACAAATTTACCAAACAAATTACCCAAACTCTATCAATTTATCTTCAACAATCTGTATCTCTTTCACCGTAACCTTCGTCTCGGAATTAATTACATTGATGTTGAATCCACAACATCCATGTCGAATCAACGACTGCGCACAACTTCGAACTCCTTCGAATACTCCATGCTTGAATCTTCGGTTCCCACTGAAGAAGAACACTCTTGAAGTAGAACACTCAAACAACCAAACTCTTTAATGTATGCTTGTCAAACCATGTGAGTTTAATACTCAATCAAACATCAAAGGCAACTTGCAAAATAGCCCCAGAAGAAAATCCTAAAATCCTCAAAGAAGATCTGGGAGTCGTACCCTAAAATCTGATTGAACTGCTTCTTTTATAACAAACAGATCCATGATCTTTGCTCAAGCACAAGACTGGCCGCTCGAGCGGAGTGACTAAAATATATAAAATATATTATGAACAACTGAATTTTTTTTCATATAACAATTTATAAAAATAAAAATAAAGAGATTTATTTGTTAATATTAAAATTTGATATAATGTAATAATAATTTTTAAAACAAAATATAACTTTTTGATAATTTTTCATTATGATTTATGATTTTTTTAATACAATATCATAATTTTTATAATTAAAAAACATTATTTTACTTAGATTAAAAAGATTTTCATATTAATTGAGGGAAAAAGTTGAGATTACATCCATTATGGAACAATGAACTTTTTGGACATATATTATGAAAAATAGGACTTAATTGTTCGTATTGAAACTTTATAAGACTTTATAGTAATAAACAAGACTTATTGGTTATTTTTTCAAAAAAAATAAGATACGAGTACAACTAGGGTGCGTCAAATATTAATTTTTTTCTAAAATTTGTAGCTAAACATCTCACCTACAAATCAAAATTCAAAAACAATAGCTATAAAGAGAAATTACAAAACCAAAAATACATCAATATTTAACAATATCAATACATTACTAAAGTAAAATCTTGATGAACTCATATTCATAACCATTAAGACAATAATTTGTGAATTCTTTCATTTCATTCAAGTATATAATTTTCAAATATTTAAATAACAATTTAAAAATATCAATATTATGAAAGTAATAATGAAAATCAATATAATTTTTAATATTTTTATAAACATCAAAAAAAAAATTTAATTTCGTACAATTATAATTATCTACTAAGTATACAACAATAAGTAGAAGAGGACAAAGCTACTCAATAACAGTGTAAAGAGTTGGTGGTTCTAAATTACATAAATTTTTTGAAGATAATTAAAGAGAAATAATATTGTAGATTTGCATCAAATTCCAACTTTTGGAAAATAAATAAATAAATAAATAAAAATAAATCTGCTATTGTAGAGTACCCATGATATACCCACCGCGTACTCATGGCATACCCAACTTCCCGAGACCATATACAATGTATCTGGTACATAGACTCACACCCAATAAATACTCGGTACTTGTACAATAATATTTTTGGAATACTCGTGTTTCATAGAATAAAACCCACTTACATTTGATGATGAAGACAATCTACCAAAGGAAAAGTCTGGGATCCCAGAATTAGGATCCCAAAATTTACCCAGGATGGGCATGTGTGAAGAAAATTAAATTGATGAAGTGTAAGGTCCACAAGTGAAATGAATTTAAAATATTAATTGTTGTTTTTGGATAAATTCTAGGTAGATAATTCTGAGTTTGTAGTATATATTGCTGCCTACCAAAAAATAAATTAATAAATAAAAATTAAACTAACTTTCTTTAAATTAAAATTTAGAGAAAATACATAAAGTTTAAATAATTTGGACAGATATTTTTAAATATGAAGACAGGTAAAATAATTTAGACAAATGGATACTAGTTTGTTTTGGACAATTTTTTTTTTTTCATATATTTTGTTTTTGAGATTTATTCACTTGAAATTGCCGAAGACGCTTTCCAGTACTTATTCTCACAACAAACACAAACATACAAACAAACAAAAAATAAATTGTTTTTCATTGTTTTAATTGACCGAAAAATTAATCTATTCACTTTTATTTTTTTATTATTTAAATTTCATATTTAATATTAATTTTATTTGAAATATCTCGAAAAGACGAATCTCCATATATCAATTTTGTTAAAAACGAATTTGTTGAACTCAAGTTCATAATTTTTTAACATAAAATAAACGCAATGGTAAGTATGTGTGTCTAATATAAAATGCGTCCTTGAGGGTTTAGCGCCTGGAGTGATTGCCAAATAAATTTAAAAATTAGATTTATGATTTCACTCATTTGTAGGTTATTTAGGGTATGGGTTGTGCTAATTTAGTTCATAAAAGACAAAATAAATTAAAAAATTAAAATAAGATAAAATATCACATTTAAATTATAATTATTTTATTTTTCTCTCACAATTATCACATCTAAACAAAAAAAAAAAAAAGGTTAAAAAATTATCTCAAATAAAACTTTTTTAGCTAGACTAAAATAGCCAAAAAATCAGACTAAAAAAATTTATCCCAAACAAATCCTAAATTGAAATATGAAGAATTATTTGCAACTTAATAGTTCGAAATTAGAACAACCATGAAAATATGAGAAAGCCTAAGTGCATAGAGAATCAATCATTGATATTTCACAAGGGTGGGACCCACCTCTTGTTAGACATCCGTGTTCATTTTGTATTTAGTCCATGTGTTCCTAACATTATTGCGAAAAGATTTAAAATTAATTGCATCTATCCTTTAAATGATCTATCATTTACCATTTTCATTCACTTTCTCTTCTCTCTTTTGTTCTTGTCTCTTAAGAAAAAAGTATTTTCTTTCCCTTCCGCTACCATCCTTAGACCATTACATTTTTCTCCATCATCTTCCGACCACCATTCACAGCCACCACAATTACCATTACCGTTGTCGATTACCTTATCTGCAGCCAAACGGGAACTAACCACTACATCAACATCGCCGTTTACCACTCCTCATTTCTTTGCGACCCCAGGTCTTGTTCGATCTCATTTATCAAAAATTGAATGGTTCAGATTTGTTTTGATCTCCTAAATCTGGTTTGATATTTGTCTCTCTCCCCCTCGGTTTTGTCTAAAGTGATGAGATCATAAAAATGGCAGGGATAGATTATAAAAGGGCTTATTTGAGTGACATTCGGTGACAAGTACCAGCCACTGAAATTTGCAAAAGGTATATAGAAATTTAATTATGAATAAGATAATATAGAATGGCTATTTTGCCTTTTCAATTAAAAAATCACTGTTTCAGCCATTCAATTTATGTTGCAATTATAGCTAACGTTTCACGGATTTATAATTAGGGTTTAGCTTATCTCAAGTTAGTCGTTTCAACTTGAAAGAGCATTTAGACTTGGTAGGCCCATTTTGAGAACTATTTTAATGATCCGCACTGTTCATTCTTTAAGACTCATTGAGTAGAATATTCATACAAAAAATCAAGACGATCGGATATTGATAGTTATATATTTAAATCAAATTTGTATTATAAAAAATAGATGGCTATTCTTAAATATATGTGTCGTTCATTTTTTTAAAACAAATATAATTCAAACTTATAGTTGCTGATATCCAATCATCTTCATTTTTTGCATTATTATTATACTTAATGAGTCTTAAAAATTCAACGGTTCGGATCACTCAAATTTGTCCCAAAATAAGCTTACCAAATTCAAATGTTTTTTCAAGTTGATATGACAACTTGAGTAAAACCCAACTCTCATGATTATTTTTTTGTCTTTGCAAACTGATGTGAATTACCATTAGCATGAATATTTATACTTTATTGAATAAAAAATGTAAATTTTTGGAAAATATGAAACTTGTAAGTACGAATATTTTTATTTAAAGCCATGACATAGACATTGTAAGTACGAAATTTCACATTTTTAATCAATAATTTTATTAAAACATTATAACATCTTTAAATCATTCAATAAAAAAACACGAACATTCAAATTGAAATTGTAAAAATATTCAACAAAAAGTTTGAACATTTAAAAATTTTACACAAAAATTGTAAAAATCATCTAATGAAAAATATGAACATTTAAAGTTTTTGATTTTGAAAATATAAAAATCATTGGGTAAAATTACATTAACCCCTTGAGATTTGAAAAAAATATAAGTCTTATAGTCAGTTATATGAATGAAAAAATGATATTGCTGTATGTTTTATACTAAAATGTATATTTTCTTTTAATTATATTTGTATTTTATACTATTTGCATTAGTTTTGATCACTTTAATTCTACTACAATAAAGTTATTGTATTTTTAAAAAAATAAAAATAAAAATCATGACAGAGTTCACTGTAATTGATGTGAAGGAACAAAATTCACATCTTTTAGGGGTGAAAGTGTAAAATAAGGGTAAATTACATTTAGCATCCATGCACTTCCATTAAAATCTCATTTTGACTTCTTCATTTTCAATTATAATAGTTAAATCCCTACACTTTCAGTCAAGTTATAATATCATTCTTTCATTCATATACTGTTAACAAAGTTTACAGAACTTGCCATCCAAAAGATGTGACATTTTTTTTTTTTTTTGTCTTGTTGTACCCTTACACTTTTGCTAAAACCTTACCTTAGTTCTTACATTTTCACAAAAATTTTACTTTAATCTCTCAACTTTTAATTTCTGTTTAGCTTTATTAACGATAAATAGACCGGAGGGTGAAATTGCAACTTGAATGAATTTGTAAGAGGTTGACTATTACAACTAAAAGTAAAGAGACCAAAGTGAAAGTTTGGTAAAAATGCATAGTGTAATTTACAAAAAAGGGACAATTACCTCCCCCCCAAAAAAAAAAAAAACTCAAGATTTGAGTCTTGTAACAAGACAAACTTTGAGTTTTTAATTTTATCAATTTAAACCTTAATATTTTGATTTGCTTTCAATTTAAACCATCCACCTATTTTTGTTTAGTAAAATCAATAAAAAAAAGAATATTTTAACCATTAAACTCAATATAAGTATACATTACAAAATGCCTAAAATATCATTTCTATTGAGTTTAATGACTAAAATACTCATTTTTCATTGATTTTAATCAATGAAAATAGGAAAATAATTTAGATTGAAAATAAATAAATAAAAAATTTAAGGTTTAAATTGATGAAATTAAAAGCCTAAGAGAAGTTTTTGGGTGTGCAAGGTGCATAGTATATGCACTTGCGTAAACTCTTATAAATATACATAAGTTAACTCATAAAATTGTGTAAATTTTCATAAATATACGTAAGTTGTGATTTTTTAAGTTTTTATAAGTTAATTTATATATGTTTGTAAAAACTTCTATAATTTTGTGAAGTAACTAACGTATATTTATAAGACCTTACGCAAGTATATATAATATGTATGTACACACTTAAAAATTATCCAAAACGTAATATTTATTTTGTTAAAAGAATCAAATTCTAGATTTTTTTTTTTTTGGGTTGTAAATTTTTTTTAAAAAAAAAAATAACTTGCTTCCCAACCAAAAAAAAAAGGGTATAGGGGCTTCATCTATCATATTGGCTTCATTTGACAAAAAGGTCTTTTTGATTATTTTAGTCAAAAATAAAATAAGTTAAAAAATTAATAAAATAAAATATAATATTTAAATTATAATTATTTTATTTTTTCTTTCATAAAAATCAAAAAAATTTAAAAACTCTATTATAAACAAGGCCTTTTAGCCCTGATTTAGCTATCATTTTGGGGTTAAAAAAGCACAAAATGACAAAATAAATTAAATAAGTTAATAAGATAAAATATTACATCTAACTCATAATTATTACACTTTTTGTCTTACAAAGATCAAAAAAGTCAAAAAATCAAACCAAACGAGGCTAAAAAAATCTCAACACAAAAAATTTGGCTATATTAGCTAATGCCAAACGAAACTTTAGTAACTTTTCAATTTTTTGACTAAAATATGAGGTAAAACAATTAATATATTTAGAATGTCTTTTTAATTTTTTACGAAAAGATATAAAAAAATAAAAAGAAAAAAAAATCTTTGACTTTTTATATAAATTATAAACTTTTAATTTTTTTTAATAATTATTTAATTTTTAAAGGCCAAGTTTGGCATCTACTAGGCCAAGTTTGGGAAGACTAAATAAGTGTACTTTTGGACTTTTCTTGTATTATGTGTAGAAAAAGTAGAAAAGAAATATTGATTGATGTGACCAAAAAAAAATAAAAAAATGAAATAAGTGCACTTTTTTAGTATTACCAAACTTGGCCTAAATAATACAAAAGGTCAAAAAGTAAGCCACATCATCTTATTTAAATCGCATTACCTCTCTAACACATCACATTAAACCTAACCCAAACTCAATCTATATAAGCCAATAAATTAAAAAATATACTTTTTTTTAAATATTCCAAATCAACCCTAAATTTATTGCATACCAAACGAATCCTCGTAGCAAAAAGTTAAAAAGTAAGCCACACTCCAAACGAAGACATATGATATACAAATCTGCCTCTTGCGGCGTTACGGTTGCTGCTGCAGAGTCCACAGTATGTGAATCAAACTCTCGCAGTGGCGCTCCTTTGCCACCTCTCTCTCTCTCTCTCTCTCTCTGGTGCTTCTCTTTTCACTCTCTGCAATGCATTTTCTTCAGTGGTAATTTTTCCACTCAGTTTGCTGTACTTAATGACTCCTTAAAGCCCTATTACTTGCTAAAAAAGAAAAGTTGAAAACTACATTGAAATCCCATTTTTGTGAGCAAAACCCAACTACATTCTTCAACTGTGTTGATTTCTCTTCAAAGTTCTTTCGTTTTCTCATCATTTTCTCTGTTTAATATTTCTTGTCTAAAGCTTATTATTCATGCTATCTCTGTAGGTACTCTGTTTTTGGGAATTTCAAAAACCCTATTAATTGCTAAAAAAGGAAAATTTGAAAACTACAATTTGTGAGCAACCCAGGTACATTTCTTTGACTTTGTCGATTTGTCTTCAAATTTCTTTCATTTTTCTCACTATTTTTTAGCATAAACAATGCCATTTTCTTTGTTTTATGTATATACATGTAAATGTTATTGTATAATGTTTATTCATGCCATCTCTTACTCTGGGTATTCTGTTTTTTGGGGAGTTCAAAACCCTATTACTTGCTAAAAAAGAAAAGTTGAAAACTACATTAAAAGCCCATTTTTGTGAGCAACCCATGTACAGTTCTTCATCTATGTTGATTTGTCTTGCATTTTCTTTCATTCTATTGCTATTTTTCAGCATTAAGAATGCCATTTTCTCTGTTTTATGTAAATAGGTGTAAATTTTACTGCGTAATGTCTATTCATGCTATCGCTTACTCTGGGTACTCTGTTTTTGGGAAGTTCAAAACCCTATTACTTGCTAAAAATGGAAAGTTAAAAACCCATTTTTGTGAGCAACCCAAGTATATGTTGATTTTTCTCACAATTGCTTTCATTTTTTCGGTATTTTTAAGCGCAAGCAATGCCATTTTCTGTGTTATATGTATTGTATAAGTGAAATTATTCTTGTATAATGTTTATTCATGCTGTCTCTCACTTTGGGTACTCTGTTTTTGGGAAGTTCTCTGTTGTTTACAGGCAAGTTATTTGTTTTGTTCTTGACATTCTACTTGAATGGTTCGATTGTTTTACAGGTTACAAATTGTAAAATGGGTCATCTACGAATTTGACAATGTCATTTTAAAAAAAGGGAAAAAGAAAATACGAGGAATTGGCCACTAAAGGAGTGTTTGGTTGAGTTTCAAGAACTTTTTCTGATTTTTTTTTTTTTTTTTTTTTTTGAAAAATTAGAAACTAGGTTGACAAAAATAAACACCCAAAAAATATTTTTGATTTTTCAAAAATTATTTCGGCCCTGAAAAAGAGAAAATATTTGAAAATAATAGTGTTTTATTTATTTATTTATTTATTATTTACTAAACTAGAGTTTAAATTATTATTATTAGTTTTTCAGGAAGCAGATTCTCAAAATCAACCAAACATAGATGAGATAAATTATGTTTAAAACCTTTTTTCATGTTCATTTTGTAGTTTAAGTTGTAAAACTTCTATATTATCAACCATTTGATATGGTTCTAATTACACGGCGCATATGTACATACTGATGTTTTATTATGACATTGTCATGCGTTAATCTACAATGTGGTGTTTGAAGGGTCTTGTTAATGAGTGCCCTAAGGCTTTGGTTAAGAATGCTTTAAATAGTTGTACATTCTGTACGGTATGCACTTTCATAAAGAATGTGCAACAATTTCAAGTTTCTTAACAAGTGCCCTTAGGACACTCGTTAACAATATTTTTACTTGAGCTAGCCACTTGCTCCAACCTCAAGGCATGATGACTAGTAAACTAGCCACTAGTTCTGTGCTCCTATTTTAGTAAACTAGTAAACTTTTACTATGCACAATCACAGAATGACTAGTTTTCATATGGTATCTCCACTGCTTTGGCAATTAAGATTTCATTATAAAGCTGCCTTTAGTCTATACTTACATTTTTTAATGTGTTTTTTTTAACAGGTTAAGAATCATTGATTAGAGGAAACTAAAACCTGTTGAGAAATGGTAACAACCCTTTCTACTTTTGTTTTTATATTGCAAAGATATGTTGTTGCTGAGGACACTTGAGTTTAATTGAAGTTTAATATCTTCCAATGTAATAGTTTTTATTTATTTTTATTTTTTTTTATAATACTGGAAACTGGTTATTAGACCATGGTATTTATCATTAATGTGCATATCTCTGCTGGAGCTTTTTCAGAATGGTAATTTCTGTAGGGTTGTAACCCTTTAGGCATTTGAGGTTGAAGTTGATAGTAATGATAAAGTGTTCCTGTTAAAGTTTGTGAATTACTAGATACTGTTTTTGCCTATGGTATGATCAATTTTATATAAGATCACAACTTATCATTGAATAGGATTGAAGGTTGGTGTAGTTAATGATAAAGTGTTCCTATTACGGTTTGTGAACAACTAGATGGTGTTTCTGCCTATGGCAGAGTGTCACACACCGGTAATGCGGAAGCCTTGTTAAAGATATGTAAGTGTGTGTGGCGCTAGTTAACTCTCTTCACTAGCCCGCCAATAAAGCTCAAAAGGTTTGCAAAGACAAGCAAACACAATATTAATTAAGTTGATGAGCCACAAATAGCAAGCAACAAGCTAAAATTAAAGCAAGCAACAATGGAAAAGCTTTGCACAATTTAACGGCGAAATGAACTTTTCATTGATCAAAAGTAGGCATTACAATAGTTGAACAATGCACCAAAAATGCTACAAGAGTTGCCTTACCATTGGCTATGTTGGGATACTTTAAAGGCACAAGTGGTTTTGTTCAACACTTGGGTACCCCCTCCTTAATATAGCTTGTTATGCCTTTTCCTACTAGCAAGAGAAAACATCTATTATGTTTGAGAGTCATAATGGATTTTCAAAAATTCTACAAAAAGAGAAAATTATAATACTTGGTCCCAAAACACCTTTAATACTAAGGCATTTACATAAAAATTTACAAGACAGAAGTGCTACATTTGACCCTCTAAAATGTGCTTCAAAGCTGCTGTTGGACTGGCAAGGCTGTGGCCTGCTGTGGTTGGGGCTGTGGCCTAGCACTGCTGCTGGGTTGCTGGCAAGGCTGCAAGCAGCTGCTGGCCTGCTGACACTGCTGCGGCCTGGTTGGTTGCTGGCTGTTGCTGGCTACTGCCGCTGCTACAGGCTGCTGGCTGCTGCTGTTGCTGCTACAGCTGCTGTTGCTGTTGCTGTTGCTGCTGCTACAGCTGCTGTTAGCTATTGGCATGGACTGCTTCATGGCATGTCGTGGGCTGTCTTGCATTATGTCTTGGACCTTGGCTTGCACTTGCTCTAACAACTTCTTGGGCATGATTTTGGCTCTCCAAAGGGTACAAATGAGTGCGGCATCAAGGTAGTGACCCTTGGATGGGTGCACCTTGATAGTCTCCTCCACTTGAACGGTCAACGCCCTCGACGACTTTGCCCAATAAGCATCAATCTCGCCTTGAAAAGCCGATAAGTCCGTCTCCCGTTCCTAGCTAATTTCGTCATCTCCAAGGCCTCTCTATTTTACCAAGTATTGCCTTTGTTTCTTCTTGGAAACCATTTTCATCCGATCGACCAAGATAGATTCAACAGACTTTTTCCCTGCTTTGGCAGTGATGGTTTGGCGTTTCAGCTCATTTCGGGTTGAATCTTCCTTGTCTGGATAGTAAGGCTTCAAATAACTCACATGGAAAACCGGATGCACTTTTAACCAAGATGGAGCATCTATCTTGTAAGCACATTTGCTAATTCTCTTTAGAATGGTGACTGGTCCCTCATACTTACACACTAGCCTTTTGTCTCTTCTCCTCATGAACTTGCGTTGTGCAGGGTTGAGTTTGACAAGAACTTGATCTCCAACTATAAACTCGAGTGGCCTCCTCTTTTTATCAGCCCATTTCTTCATTTTATTTGCTGTTTTTCCGAGATAGGCACAAGTAATGTCATGGTTTCTCTTCCATTCCTTAACAAATTGATAAGCCCTGGGTGACTTTCCTTCATAAGGTCCATCCACTGTGTGGGGTAACAATGGCTGCTGTCCATTCACTATCTTAAAAGCACTCTTGCCTATAGAGCCACTCTTTTGAGAGTTGAAGCATAACTGTGCTACATCAAGAAGTTGCACCCAATTTCGTTGATTAGCATTGACAAAATGGCGCAAATACTCCTCGAGCATACAGTTAAAAATCAGATGCATCAGTTTGTATCTCATTGAGCTTCATTGAGCTTCCTACTCTCATAGGCAATTGGGTGACCATCCTGCAAAAGAACACCACCCAAAGAAAAATCAGATGCATCAGTTTGTATCTCAAAAGCTTTACCTAAGTCTGGTAGAGCAAGAACAGGGTCTTTAGACATAGCTTCTTTCAAGGCTTGAAATGCTTGTTGGCACTCTTCCGCCCAAACATATGGCTTGCCTTTCTTTAGTAACTCTATCAATGGGGAAGCTTGTCTTGAGTAGCCTTCAACAAACTTGCGATAATAATTAGCCAACCCAAGGAATGACCGCAACTCTGAGACATTGGTGGGTGGCTGCCCTTGACCTTTTCTTGGTCCATTTTGATGCATTCATGCTCAACAATGTGCCTTAGGAACTTAATTCTCTCTTGGGCAAAAAAACACTTTTCTAGCTTGACATAAAGCTTGTGCTCCCTTGACTTGGATAGTGCTTTCCTAAGATGTTCCACGTCCTCTTCTAAAGTAGAGCTATAAATGACAATGTCATCCAAATGTACTACCACGAATTGATCCAAGTACTCTTGAAAAACTTCATTCATCATGATGCAAAATGTTGCTGGGGCATTGGTCAAGCCAAATGGCATGACTAAGAACTCATAGGAACTATAGCGAGTAACACATGTAGTTTTGGGCTCTTCCCCCTCGGCAATTCTTACTTGATAATACCCCGATCGAAGATCTAGCTTTGTGAAATACCTCGCTTTGTTCAATTGATCAAATGAGTCTGCAATTAGGCGAAGGGGATACTTGTTCTTGATGGTCAGCTTGTTGAGTGCCCGATAATCCACACATAAGCGAAGACTACTATCATGCTTCTTTTGGAACAAGACAGGTGCACCAAATAGGGCCTTGGATGGCCTAATAAAGCCTGCCTCCAATAACTCTGTAAGCAACTTCCTTAATTCATTTAACTCAGGAATAACCATTCTATAGAGTGCACGAGCTGGTGGCTTTGCCCTTAGCACCAACTCAATAGCATGAACTACACGTCGGCGTAGAGGCAACATCTGCAAATTGCCTTAAGACCTTCTTGACTGCGGCTGGGGACAAGAGTAGATTCAAGAGCTTCATTCAATTTCAATGCGGCAACCCAAGTTTGTTCACCATGCCTAACAACCATCTTGAGTTGCATAGCTGAGACAAACCGGTCATTGTTGTTGGTGGCCATAGTAGGAATAAGACATGGCTTATCCCCCATAACACACATACTATTAGAATAAGGCATGATTGTCGTCTTTGTGCTTCTCAAGAAATCCAACCCAAGGATGGCTTGGAAGTCATCCATGGATACTGCGGTGAAATCTACTATTCCTTTCCAAGTGCTGACCTTCAAATGAACAAATTTTGCAACCCCATAGATGGGCTGCGCTACCGAGTTAACCGCCTTGATGCGGTTTCCATCCTTCTCTAAAGATAGCCCAAGTTTTTCAACTTTGGTCCCAACAACAAAATTGTGGGTGGCCCCGGTGTCAATCAAAGCACAGAGGGGCTTCCCATTGAGCTTTACATCCACAAACATCAAACCTTTGTTGGATGACTTGCTCTTGTTCAACTTGCCTAATGATTCCCCACTATACATGGGTTTCTTTCCTTTGCCTTCATCTTTGGACTCCACAAGTTGTTTACAATCTAAATGCTTGCCCACTTTGCCACTCTTGGCATTCTTCTTAGGCCTCCTTGTAGAAGCCTTCTTCTCCATGGCATTCATTATATGAAAGGCTCTCACTCTAGAGCCAGCTGCCTTAGAACCCTTGCCACTTTGCTTAGATTACACGTCCTCTTCTTTGCTATCATCGTCACTTGGTTGAGAGACATGGTCAGACATTGCTGCAAGAGCATTCAAGGCACGCTTTTGTGGACATTCAGATAACCGATGTGGCCCATTGCATAAGAAACAAGAGATAGGGCCTTTGCTTTGCTTGTAGAGAATTGCTGAGGGGCTTTTGCCTTGTCACCATGGCTCTTCTGTTGCCATTGTCCTCCACCCGAATGGGTTTTGGATGTAGAAGTGTTGGCTTCCCCACTCTTAGGTTTGCCATGGCCTTGGGACTTTCCACCTTCCCTACTCTTACGCGGGAAACCACTGTCCCGTTGCTTAGGTTCAGCATAGTCCGTAAGGCACTCAACTGCTGCTTGTGCATGAGCTAAGTCTTGCACTCTTTGCCTTTGAAGTTCAACTCTAGCCCATGGCTTCAATCCCTCAAGGAAGAAGAAGAGCTTGTCTTTCTCTAACACGTCTTTGATGTCTAGCATAAGCCCAGAGAATTGTTTCACATAATCTCTTATAGTACCGGTCTATGAAGCACGGACACGGACACGGACACGGACACGGATACGGGACACAGCAATTTCTAAAAAATAGGGACACGGACACAAGAGGGGACACGGCAAATTTTTTAATTTTTTTATAAATATTTTTATTTTAATACACATTAATTATTTTATTTATTTATTATATTTTTTAAATAATTAATTTTTTTATTTTATTTTATATATATGTGTTTATTTTTTTTATTTATTAGTATGTATTAAATATATTATATGTTATATAATAACTATTATATAATATATAATAATATGTTAACTATTATATTATATTATATATAATAATATGTTATAATAAATAATAATAATAGTTATTATATAATCAATAAACCCTCAGATAAAATAAAATGACAGATGCACAGATGCAAGGGAAAGAGAGAAAGAGAGAGAGTGAGGGAGACAGGGTCGAGGTCGAGGTCGAGATCGAGATCGCGATCGCGATCGTGAGAGAGAGAGAGAGATTGTTGAAGGCAAATCGCGAAGGAGCTTGGAGCTTGGAGCTTCGATCTGAGAAGGCAGATCGCGAAGGTGTTCGATTGACTGATGGAGCTTGGAGCTTCGATCTGAGAGAGACAGATCGCGATCGTCTGGGGTCTTCGATCGACTGATGGAGCTTGGAGCTTCGATCTTCGACTGGATTCATGGAGCTTCGATCTTTGACAGGTTTGTCTCTCTTCACTCTCTTCCTTCACACTCTCTCCTTTGTCTCTCCCTCCTTGCCGTGTCTCACACCGTGTCCAGATCTGGACACGCGTGTCCCCTACAAGAAAAACAATTAAATTAAAGGGACACGGCAGATGGCGTGTCCCGTATGTGTCCCCTGCGTGTCCCCGTGTCTGACATCGCCACGGCGCTGATTTTGCCGTGTCTATGCTTCATAGGTACCGGTGTGCTTGAGATCTCGCAAAGCACGCTGGGCATTTTACTCAACATTTTCGGGGAAGGATTTTTAAGCATGAACTTAAGCTCCAATCCTTATAGTACCGGACAAATACATTGTAGCCATAAAAATCCTTGTCTCCTCAGCATCGGCTTTCACAGCTTTGAAATATTGCTCCATAACAAAGAGAAAGTTGTCTAACTCCTTAGCATCTCGGGCGCCACCATAGGCACGGGGCTCGGGCACACGCACCCTAATGAATTCCATGCCACCACCAGGTGCGTTGCCAAAGGCACGGGTAAGAGCACCAACCCGGCCACTAAGGTCTTAAATCTCTAGACTGAGTTCAGTGACAACATCCTCAAAATCTTGCCCTTGAGTAGGGCCATGAGTTTGCTCAAGATCATGAAACCGTTGCTCAAGGTTGGCCAATCGCCATGACATCCATGTGGTCCATATGTTGCTCCAAGAGCTCAATTCTCTCCCTTTGCGTTAGTTGACGGTTGCCAGGAGCATCCATTTAGAAAGCCAAGAATAGGGAAAGCCAAATGGACTTCGCTCTGATACCAACTGTCACACACCAGAAATGCGGAAGCCTTGTCAAAGTTGTGCAAGTGTGTGTGGCGCTAGCTAACTCTCTTCACTAGCTCACCAATAAAGCTCAAAAGGTTTGCGAAGACGAGCAAACACAATATTCGTTAAGTTGATGAGCCACAAGATTGGAGACAAGCCACAAAATAGCAAGCAACAAGCTAAAATTAAAGCAAGCAACAATGGAAAAGCTTTGCAAAATTTAAAGGCTAAATGAACTTTTCATTGATCAAAAGTAGGCATTACAATAGTTGAACAATGCACCAAAAGTGCTACAAGAGTTGCTTTACCATTGGCTAGGTTGGGGTACTTTAAAGACACAAATGGTTTGGTTCAACACTTGAATACCCCCTCCTTAATATAGCTTGTTAAGTCTTTTCCTAGCTAGTAAGAGGAAACATCCCCCATATTTGAGGAAGTCATAATGGATTTTCAAAATTCTACAAAAAGAGAAAAATTACAATACTTGGTCCCAAAATACCTTTAATACTAAGGTATTTACATAAAAATTTACAAGACAAAAGTACTACATTTGACCCTCTAAAATGTGCTTCAAAGCTGCTGTTGGACTGGCAAGGCTGTGGCCTGCTGTGGCTGGGGCCGCGGCCTGGCACTGCTGCTGGGTTGCTGGCTGCAAGCTGCTGCTGGCCTGCTGGCACTGCTGCGGCCTGGCTGCTGCCACTGCTGCTGGCTGCTGCTACAGCTACTGTTAGCTATTGGCATGGGCTGCTTCATGGCATGCCGTGGGCTGTCTTGCACCATGCCTTGGGTCTTGTCTTGCACTTGCTCCAACAACTTCTTGGGCATGATTTTGGCTCTCCAAAGGGCACAAATGAGTGTGTCATCAAGGTGGCGACCCTTGGATGGACACACCTTGACACAGAGCCAAGATTTTAGTTGAGACTTGAGAGGGGGCAAATACTGAGACAAATTATTGGGTTAGGTTGGTTTGAAACACAAAGTTTAGTTTGGTAAAAAAATTATGACTTCAATAAAACTGTCTTAATCTATAGAACTGTCAAGTAATATAAATTTGAAAAAAAGAATGTCAATTAAATACACATAATAAAAGGAAATGTTTTCTTAGATTCATTTGTGAATTAAAGGAGTCAATCTATGTCCATGTTTTAATTAATAGTGTGTTGAGTTTGTTGGAAAAAGAATGAGAAAAACAAAGGGTATATATATAATTTTAGAGGGAAAAAAAATTGAAAACATTTTCAAAACCTTAGCATAAAATGTAATTTCCTAATATTGTGTTTGGTTAGGGGATTTGGGGAGGGATTTGGCAAGGGAAAGGGAAAAGGTGTGTGAAACTAGGTGATATATAGGTATATTTTATTCACATTTCACCTACCTTTTCCATTTCCCTTTCGAAATCACTCCCCAAATCCCCCAACCAAACACAACATAAAAGTTGAGGAGGGGCACATGCCCCTCCTAGTCTCTTAGTGGCTTCATTGCTAATGCCATATATTATTAGGAAGGTTGTAATTCACAATGGGAAAACAAATGTTTATACATTTTTGAAGGATAAGGTGAAGATAAATTCGGGTCCAATGTAGGAGAAATTGAGTCAAACCTTAATTATCAAATTTTTTCCTATGGCAATGTTTGTTCAAGAGTTGTGTTTTTATTTTTTATTTTTATCTGCAAAAGAAACCTTTATTGAAAAGGAATCAAGAATGAACCATCATACATCAATAAAGGAAAATGAAAAGTAAACAAAACAAGAATCATGCTATAAGCATCATAACAAATAGCTTTGATCCCAACTAAGCTGGCACTGAAGAATTTGCACAATCATATGCAGCACAATACAATGGTTAAAGAGAGATCAACCATAATAGAATCCAAAAACAAAGCATAGAAACAGAACAAAACACAGCAGCACCAAGATCTAGCCCCTAATAGACTTGAAATTATGGACTAGATCATGAACTGAGTAATCCAGCTTCTGCCACTTGTATTTAGCCCACAAAGTTAGCCTTAACTTCTCCAAATCCACCAAATCCTCTTTGGTCACAGAGGTACCTTGGAACCTGAGATCATTCCTTGCCTTCCACACAGACCACATAACAGCACATGGTACTGCCTTCCACATCTTCTCATGGATCTGTTTGAAGTTGAATCCACACCACTACTTCAGCAGCCCATCAATAGATCTAGGAATAACCCACTGAACTCCCCACCATGCCATCAAATCAAACCAAATTCTCCATACAAAGGGGCAGTGCAGCATCACATGCAAGGCAGTTTCATCCTCAGACTCACAAAAAACACAAGAGATGTTGGTGGTCGGATCCAAAACTCCCACTCTTTGAAGAAAAACAGATGTTTTTAGCCTATTTTTCCAAGCTAGCCATCCAAGAAATTGGGCCTTATAGGGGGCAATATTCTTCCAGATAATAGGGTGAACCTTATTGATGGCACCATTTTGCAGTTCAAACCACTTAAAAACAGAGTTAACTGAGAACTGTCCTGATGAGTGGCCATTCCAAAGCAACCTGTTATTGACATCAAATCTTAACACAGGTGACTGATCCAGCAGATCAGAAAGCAGAGCAAATTGATCCAATTCCCATGATATCTGTTCCCTCCTAAAGGCCAGGTTCCACCTAGCTGAAGAAGGAGAACTTCTGAGATAAAAATCAAACACACTTCCATTCTTATCCAATAAAAGCTGGTACAATCTGGGAAAGAGGTTCTTGAAGCAGTCTTCCCCAAACCAATTAGCAGACCAAAACAAGCTTCTGAGGCCATTGCCAATATGAATTCTGATGTTGCCTTTTAGAAAATGAATCAGATCTGGAGCAGATGAAGCAACTGACAGAATGTCCAGCCAAACTCTAGAACCCCTGAGATGGTCACTTAGAGGAGGCAGCCAATTGCTACCCAAGTACTGATATTTGCTGCGGATGACCTCTTTCCATAGGGCTTTGTCCACACTTCCAAACTTCCACCACCATTTCACAAGAAGGCACTTATTCACCACTCTCAGATCTCTAATGCCTAGCCCACCCATATCCACACCCTTTGTTACCTCATTCCATTTAACCATGTGAATTTTCTTTTTCAAGTCATTACCACCCCAGAGAAAGGAGGATTACTTAATTTATGCTTTGTTGGATAAGGTCTTGCTAGTTAGTACCTAAACAATTTTGGATTAATGCTTTTGCCTTTATTATCTTTGCTAAGCTTCAAACTTATACTCATATGAGTTTGTTTTCTGCGTACACTTCATGATGCATGCCATTGAGAAATGTCCTCTTTACATCCATTTGATAAAGCTTGAATCCCAAACTACAAGCTATGGCAACACAACTGTATGGATTCAAGTCTCACCACAGAGGCAATTTCTCATCAAAGTCTATCCCTTCAATTTGGGTATAGTCTTTAGCAACAAGCATAGTCTTATTTCTTTAGAATGTGGTATAACAAGGGTAGGCTTATATAAGACTACATTATTGGCATATCTCAAGGTACTCTAAAATGTGAGAGTGATTAGTTTGAAGAATTTGACATTTAAAGATACATAAATCTATTATAGTGCCTTTCTTATATTTTACATTCTAAGTATTCTTATATCCAAATTAATCAAGTAAATTCAAATTTCTTTGCACCTTCTGTATAAATTAAGCTATTGATGCATTATGACCTCTTTTTGGATCTTCTCTTTGCCAAAACCCTACTCCTAGATTTTGATTCATTGTACTTGATGTTTATATTTTTCATGGGAAGTAAATAGGTAAACTGTTTGGATGAGAACCATTTTGGAAGGTATGTTCCAAAATGTGGATCATTAGGTATTAGTTTTTTCTACTACCAAAGGCGTAGATATGTTGGGTTTACTTGGAAATGCGAAAAAGGATGACATTATATTTTTAACCCCCTCCCCCTGATGCATATTTGATGTCTTAATTTTGTGTATAGGATGGTAATACGGATAGCAAAGACAGCCTCAGTATTGATTGGGACACTGAAGATGAGCTTGAGATTGAGAGCATCCCCTATTCTTCTAGTTTGGGTTCGGCAATTCCTGGTCAAGAAGTTTTCTCAGGCTCTGGGGAGGTAAATCTAGACCTTGTTCAAAGATGTTTTTTTATATTTTTATTATTTTCCAAAAGAATAGAATATAAAATATGAACCATACTATCATCTGGAAGTTGGTGATTTTGTGTCTGTTTCTGCTTCTATCTATCTATCTATATATATGTCCAAGGTGTTATTTTAATGTAATTTTTGTCAACTTACGAGTCATATATAATTCTTCATGATTTAAAATTATTACTTTTTAAATAGGACTATACACAATGGTTAATTCAATAGAGCACTAAATTGCATATAAATTATAATACACAATTTTGTTTTGAGAAGGAAGAAAAAATATTGGCTAGAGAAATGGTTGTAAGAGATATATTATATCTAGTCAACTACAATGAAATGCTCCATTTGTTTTTTGCTCTGTCTTACATATATTTTATAGTAAATGGCACTGATAACCAGGGCCTAATTTTTGACTTAAACTTGCTATAACTGTCCATTTTCTGTATCCAGGCAAGTTCTTCTAATGGTTCTTCGAGCTCCAGGGTGATCCATCACTTTCTGGGAATGGGATTTTCTAAGGATATGATAGTTAGAGCAATGAAAGAAAACGGTAAATTAGCACTCAAATAACATTACTCGTCTTTTTGCCTTGTGATTTGCAAGTTGAACTCGTATTTGTTCCAATACTTTGTAGGTGAAAATAATATAGAAGCAATACTGGAAGCTCTTCTCACATACTCGGTGGGTAACTCTTTCCTTTTTCTCAATTACCATTTGTTTTATTTTAAGTTAATTCTATAGCCTACCTATGTTCTTGTGCTTTCTTGTTTCATCATAGGAATGCATGACAAGCACTTTTTCTAGGAATCTCAGCCATTTGTTTCCCTTTTCTGTGGAATCATCCTTAATTGTATGTGAAAAGAAATTACAGAATAGACTGCAATGGCACGGTTGTGTGAGAAGTGCGACTTGGTTTGCACTTTTAAACTGTTGTGGTTCTATCAAAAAAGACAAAAAGACAAAAAGATAAGCTAACTAATATTGGTTCATTTATGATTATTAATATTCAATTTCTAGACAAATGATGGAAGTTCATTGCAATAGCTTTCAGAGATATTCGATCAATGAATCAGTACACAAGCAATATGTTATTTTCTCAAGCAGGAAAAATGTGTCAATAGCAATGACTACAGTTGAAGTATTTTTTTCCCGGGAGCTCACATATTATCGATTGCATTATGATGGCATTTCATGGAATCCACATTACATTTTGCATATGAAAGTAATTTTTCCAAATGTCAGCTTTGTGCTTGATTATCATCTTGATGGACTGCTTTTAGATTATTGGTTATCGCAAACCGCACCAACTTGTCCAAATCATTCTCAAACTCAAATTCCAATAGCATGTGCACTAGACAAATGATAAGCAAATTACATTTTAATGCCTTCTGTTGAAAAAATTTATTCTTCTTTACTCAAATAGTTTTGAGTGTTGCAGGTTGTTGAGAACCTCCCTCAGGAAGAGGAACGCATTTCTGATGATCCAAGCATTTCCAATTCTGAAAGAAATGGCCTGGATGACCTCTCAGGCGAGGATAGCTTCCCTGAAGATGAGGTATTTTCTTTATTATTTCAAAAAAAAAAAAAAAATCCCATAATTTACTTTGGCGTTTTGCCTAAATGCTTTTACCATGTTCATTTATCATGTACACTTCTTTACCAACTTTACCTGTTGTTTGACTTATATTTGCAGCACATGTGAAAACTATTTCTTTCTTTTCCTTTTCTTGGTAAGAGGCCCAGAAAAACTATTAACAGCATACGTGGAACTATAATGACATTTAATGGGAACAATGAAGAACTATTTATGGACAAAGGAAAGAAAAACAGATACAATTTGATGCACTAACTGAAGAAGATGAAAGCAAGAGAAACATGATAACAACCAATTCCCAAGAACCTCAATGGGCAATATGGCCTTTTATGGGATCAGCAAGAGAAGCCCAATTCTCATTTTTTCCTTTTATGGGATCAGAGTTGGGTTTCACTCACTCTTACACGGACACTTCTACGGAGGAAGTGTGTCGTGTCCGACATGACACTCTATGGACACTCTAAAAAGTGTGTCCGACACTCCTTCAACATGTCTTGATTAAAAATTCAAATTTATAACATTGGACACAGTAGTGACATTTCACGGACATTTCTTGAACCCTCCAAATACATCCTATATTATGATGAATTCCTTCATTAGAACAATGGTTTCCATTATTCATAACACAACTTATGCATTCTAAAATATGTTTTGAAATATTTATATGATGAATACATTATGTATAATTCAATGTCATATAATTGTTTTGCATTGTTTAGAATGTGATTACTATGTAAATAATATCTTACTATTTAATTTATGAAATATATAGCTTTTTAATGTAACAAATGTGTCGTGCTACATTTTTTTATTATCTTCGAATAAATTATTCATATATCTAATATATAATAAATTTATAAAAATATAAAACTTAACGTTTCCCAAGAGTGTCGTGTCTTGTATTTTTTAAAAATTGACTTGTTAGCGTGTCAATATCGTGCCGATGTCGTGTTGTGTGTTCGTATATGTGCCACGTCTAATTATTTGTCAAAATTAAGTTTCAACAACATGCATTTCAATTTTTTGGAATTTCCTGAAAGTTCTTGTGAACTATTTCTAAAGACAGCAGCTACTCATTTTTCAAAGAATTATTTCAGAGTTTTTGGTAATGTCTTCTGTGATTGAATTAATTGTGGTTTCGTTTGATTTACTTATTTGTCCAGGAAAGCACAAATGATTCATTAGAGAAGGACAGCACAGTGTCACTTCTAGTGGAAATGGGTTACGAAGCCGAAGAGGTTTTGACAGCAATTGATAGATGTGGTTTGTGTCTAGCTCTACAAAGATATGTAATTGCTTGTAAATAGTGTGTAAATACGGTGGTTAATTCTGAGGTGCTAGCTTATATACAACATGTTGATATGTTGTATTGATTTGTGCAATGCTTAAATTATGGAAAAAAAAATTTTTGTGACGTTCGCTCTATTTTTGATGATTTTGAATGGGATCCATGTTTTTATTTTTCAAAACATTCAAAAGTAACATTCGCTTTTTCTTTTACTCATCTTTTCACAGTCATCTCTGCTAAATATAATTAGACCAAAATATAAATGTAGTTAATTACTATCATGGTTAGAATGGTCGTGCACATCAAGATTTTTTATTTTATATTTAAATTCGTATCAAAATAAATTTTTTCCCCTCCATATCCTTATACTATTTCATTTAAAATTGCAGGTCTAGGTACCCCAATTGCAGAGCTTTCAGATTTCATCTGTGCTGCCCAAATGGCAAAGGAAGCTGATTTTCTTCATCATAGAGAACTACCTCGTGAAGACGTTGAATTCTCTTCACATCGAAAGGTTAGTGTATGAATCCTCATAATGAATCCAAGTTCTTCTCTCTCTCTCTCTCTCTCTCTCTCTTTCTTTCTTTCTTTCTATTTATTTATTATTATTTGGACAGCCAAAAAATGCTTTGCTTCTGAAAGACAAGAGGAAACTTCAGGGCAATGAAGCATGGAAAGGTAAACGGCAAAGGGGAAATGAGAAGAAGCTAATGAATCAAGAAGACGACACGGTGTGCCATCTTCCAAATCCAATGATAGGATTTGGAGTTCCCAGTGAACCATGGCGCATACTTTGTAGAACACTTCCAATGGCAGCTGTTGGTCCCCCATTTTTTTATTACGAAAATGTGGCACTCACCCCCAAAGGGGTTTGGAGCACAATTTCCCGCTTCTTATATGATATTGAGCCAGAGTTCGTAGACTCCAAATTCTTCTGTGCTGCTGCCAGAAAACGAGGATATATTCATAACTTGCCAATTGACAACCGATTCCAACTTCTTCCAGTCCCACCACTAACCATACATGAAGCTTTTCCTTCAACCAAAAAATGGTGGCCTAAATGGGACAAAAGATCAAAGTTGAATTGCCTTCTGACTTGTGTGGGAAGTGCAAAACTCACTGAGAGGATACGAAAGGCAGTTGAAAATTCAGATGGAGAACCTCCTCTAGACGTCCAGAAATACGTGCTTGAACAGTGCAGAAAATGGAACTTGGTTTGGGTTGGGAAGAACAAGGTTGCTCCGGTTGAACCTGATGAGATGGAGATAGTGATGGGGTTTCCAAGAAACCACACGAGGGGAGTCAGTAGAACCGAAAGATACAAAGCGCTTGGCAACACTTTTCAGGTTTGACTCAATAGCATCATGATCGTATATTCTATACTGGTTTTTCCTTAAACTGTGTTTGAATTAATATTTGAGGCGAGATTTGTGGAGGGAAAGGATAGAGAAAAGTGAATGAAACAGATATTAGAAATTTAACTTTTGTTACGTTTCCTTTCCTTTTCCTTTCCCTCTCCCTCCATGGATCGTAACTAGAGAAAAGTGAATAAAATAGAAACTAGAAACTAAATTTTTTTCACGTGCGTATGATATGGAAACTAGAAACTATTTTTTTTTCACGTGCGAATGATATAGAAACTAGAAACTATTTTTTTTTCACGTTTCCCTTTCCTTTTCCTTTCCATCCACCGATTCCTTTTCCTTTCCATCCACCGATATTGGTCAAGAAAAGCAAATGAAATAGAAACTTGAAATTATATTTTTGTCACGTGTGAATGAAATATAAACTAATTTTTATTACATTCCCCTTTCATTTCCTTTCCTTTCTCAAATGAATTTGTTGCAGGTTGATACAGTGGGATACCATCTTTCAGTCTTGAGGACTTTGTTCCCTGCTGGCATTAACGTCCTTTCGCTTTTTTCTGGAATTGGTGGAGCTGAAGTTGCATTGCACAAGCTTGGGATTCCTCTAAAGAATGTAGTTTCTGTTGAGAAATCAGAGATATGTCAAACCATTCTCCAGAGTTGGTGGGATCAAACGAACCAGAAAGGCAATCTAATTCACATTGAAGACGTGCAAGATGTGGATGCTCATAGCATCGCACAATGGGTTAAGTTATTTGGTGGGTTTGATCTCGTGATTGGTGGGAGCCCTTGCAATAACCTTGCTGGGGGCAACCGTGTCAGCAGAGACGGGCTTGAGGGAAAGCAGTCTTCTTTGTTCTTTGATTATTTCCGCATTTTAGACCTTGTCAAGTCTATGATGAATCAACATTGATTGTATATGAAGACACTTCTGCATTCATTCAACAATTTATACCATTTTGTTTGTTATTTTGTTTAGTAATGATAGTTTAGTTTACATAGTAATGATAGTTTAATTTACAGATAATTTTTTTTTTGATCAGTTTTTGCAGACATTTTGAATCTCAAAATTGTTGTTTATGTATTTTTTTTGTAGGGTTCTGGCAATCATGATACTCTCTTTGCAGTATATTGTTTTATGAAGTTTTTAAGTGTTCATAAATTTTTGTACAATTTTATTTTATTTTTCAATATAAAGTCATAGATTGTTTTCAATACCATGCGGAAGCTCATAGCTAAGATTTCTTGGGAATTTGAAATTTAGGTTCTTAACATTTTACATGCATGATATACAATATGTCGCATTGTTTGGTTCAAGTCTAAATCATTTACTTTGTTTGATATAGTTTTTTACAAGTAGTAGTGATAAAAGGTTGTAAATTGACACAAGGTTTGAAACACATAATGCACAGTTATGACACATTAAATGCACAGATATAACACAAATATCAATAATCCTTGTAGCTTGAAAAAAAATTGGCCCAAGTGGCTCGAATCCTCAAACTGACGTCGTATTGAGGATTTTTTTTTTTCTTTTTTCCTTTCTTTCCCTCGTGTATCGTTGAAATAGAAGGAGAAGAGAAAAGAAGAGAAAGAGGAAGAGAGAGAGAGAGAGAGGAGCACCCATCACTGACGCCATCACTGGCGCCGCCATCGTTTTGGGTACAGATCTGTGTATAATGATGATGATGATGTGTTGATAATGATGATGATGATGATGATGTGTTGATTTTGATTTTTGATTTTTGGGTTTGAATCTCTCTGATTTTTTGGGTTTAATTTTTGGATTTTTGGGTTTGATTTTCGATCTTCAAAGTGGTGTTGTTTGTTGTTGTTGATGCCAAGATGATCTGGTGTTGTTTGTTGTTGTTGATGATGATATGTTGTACACAGCTCCCTCTTCTCTCTTCCTCCTCCTCCTCCTCCTCCTCCTTCTGTTTCTTCTTCTTCATCTGCAGAGAGAAAAGGACAAAAAAAAAAAAAACACTGCCCAAAACGATCGTTTTGGGCAGTCAAGCCACTCGGGCCAGAAGAAATTCAAGCTACAAAACAGAACTGCACAAATATATGTTTCAAACCTTCTGTGCACCTAGACTTTTTCTTGACAGAATGATTGAATTATGTGTTCTTCTAATGAGGTGTTATTATGTGGTCATTTTAATTTTATTTTTTTGAAAAATTGTCACATGCTTCTTATTATTGGGTAAGTTGCCCCTGGGTTTATTCTAGGCTCAAATAATTCTATTACAAACACAAAAATAAAAGAAAATCCCTCCATTGAACCCTTGTTTGATGAAAATGACAATTCAATTTATTTTTCTTCATAAACTCCTTAAGGAAAAAAACACATAATTGGATAAGGACAAAATAATATATATATATATATATATTTTCTTTTTAGACAATATTGCCAGAGTAATATGTTACTATGCAATGAGCACCCCCGCTCGCCCGATCAAAGATCGGCCTGTACTAAGCATGATATTTTATTTTTGAAAACAAGTGTTCTTATTCCGGTTATTTAACGTAGAATTACTATGTGATGCGCACAGCATACAAGTATAGACTAGATCGCCTAAGTTGGAACAAAACATTGCATGTTCGTTTGTTTGAAAATGGTTTGAAGTTTGCTACTCACAAGTAAGCTAAGTCGCGGATTTCAATGAATTGTTCTAATTCAAGCAATCCAACCTTCACCCACAAGCATTCAGGCAGTTAAACACTTAAGCAGTTAGCCTCATGGCAAGCATGCTTTCATGGCAACATTAACACACATGCAGTATGCTAAAGCGTAAACACTCACAGTGTACTCCGAGCCAAAACAGAGAACTCGGTAGAAATCATGCATGATCCTAGTTCATGTTAAGATGTCTAATGCAACACATGTAAAAATGCAACTAAAATAGACTCGGCTATTCTAGAATGGCATATGAAATGCAACTTGATACATGTATTCAAATAGGTATTGAAATACAATGCAGTTAGTATGATGTGTCGAGCCCGGTGCATGCAAAATAGATGAATGGATGTACGCATGCAAAGCATAAGGTATGCTAATCGAAATATACCCTAAAACTAACCATCGTAAGCGGTTAAGTAAAAGGGAGAAAAGAAATGGGGGTTGGAAGACATGCATCACACACGCACGCTTATTGCAACAGTTAGCCCTCTCGACGGAGGGTCCGAATAAGAAGCTAACTAGCTAATCTAAGCTAATTAAACTAATTATTACAAACACTGCTAATTAACTATCAAACTAATTATTACAAATCAAATAAGCAACTATTACAACACAAATTGAATAGTTAAACGCATTAACTAATTAAGTACAAACCGAATAGCCAACTAGCTAATCAAATCAGCTAAGTAAAGCGATAAATCAGGAGCCTCAAGGCAGGAAGTATATGCATACTCGGTCGCCTTGTTTGGAAATCCATCGCGATGCCCCAACTTGCCTCTGTTTGCAATTGTCCTCAGAACCTTGCACCAAGCTCCAGAAAGCTTCAACTCCACCATGGAAACCTGTAGGAACATGGCCGACCACCATAGGATGCTTCCAGCCACTGGCCGACCACTTTCTATTGCTGCAAACTAGAAAAAGTGGTCGGCCAGCTAGTTTATCTAGTCGGGCGACCAGTTTTGCTGCACTTCTCCACTTTGCTGCAATAGAGAGCAAGAAAGGGCATGGCAATGTATTTGCAAGGTATGTGTGCGCAACCACCCTCCCTATCATTTCATAAGCTCAAGAGAGTGTGGTTCTCAACCCTCGGGCCACCAATCACGCATCTCGATGCATGATGGCCGAGAAGCCAAATTGCACAATTCAATATAAAATGAATGCACACATAAACACATAAAAGCCTAGAACTCTATCATGTATGATCAAGAGCGTCGGCGACCGAGAATTGAGGCACGTTTCATCACTTCAAGTATGAAACGTCTCTCTTTTCTCGTGTTTGGACTAACACCTAATCCAAACAAAATGCAAGCAACAACTTGCAAATATGCAATGCAACTCAAGCATGCAAACATGCAATGCAAGGCATGCAAAACACAATGCAACTACATGGTCAAACTACCAATGCTATGGCATGCATACACAATGCAAAGCAACAAAATGGCATACACAATGCAAACAACAACATAGCATACACAATGCGATGTAAGATGGCATGCACAATATGAAGAACATGGCATGCACAATGCAGTGAACAACATGGCATACTCAATGCAATGTAACATGATCAACTTAACAAAGCTAATGACATGCAAAGAAGGCTAATGCATGCATACACAATGCAAGGCAACATAAGCATGCAACAACATGATACAATGTAAGCATGCAAATAGCATGAAAGCAAACATGCTCAATGGACTTAAACCAAAAATGGAAAGACCTCAGTCATGTCTAAATCAGTGGCCATAATGATGAAACTAAGGCATGAAAGGCAAGGCAAAGCATGCACATGCATTGGCCCATCAACTAGGCCTAAGAGCACAACTCTCAAGAGTGCTCAAGAAGTGACAAATATGGAAGTGTAACAACACTATAGGCTCTGAAATTAAGTAAGAAATGATGCCAAATCATTCAAACAACACAACTAAAGCATGCAAGGGTCCTTAAGCATTAAAGCTAGCAAAGAGGACTAAAGGGGGCATGCAATACATGGCACAAATGCATGAACCAACCATGGACAGAGCTTAAATAGGTCTGAACAAAGACCAAAATATGCTAAGATGAGGGCTCAAGGACCTAGGCATGCATGCATACAAGCTAAGCCACAAACAAGGCAACAATGCACAACCCTAGAGGCATTCAAAGCATGAAAGAAATGGGAACATGGCAGTCCTATATGCTCTGAAATGTCATGTTAAAGGATGCCAAATCATGTACACAACACAAATGAAGCATGCTATGGTACCCAAAGCTTGAAGCTAGCATAGGCACTTACACTATAGCTATGCAAAACATGAAGCATATGGCAAGGGCAACCCAAAACAGTCCTAGGACATGTCAAAATGATACTAAAACATGTATGGAAGGAAGCCAAAACAAGCTAGCATGAAAGGCATGAAGCATGGAATATGCAAGGCACATAAGGTGGATTACACTACACCTACCAAAACCAAGCATGGGATGGCTTCGCCAACAAAAATCAGAGTTATATCATGGCAAAATAACCCCAAAAACCCACTGAAATGATAGCTCGCAAGCTTAGGCATGAAGGCATACGCAATGGTTCATGTTAAGGCATAAAGGACCAACCCTCCAACGCATTGAATAAGTGAAAGATGCAAGTGTATGACCACACTATATGGACTGAAATCACATTTTAAATGATGCCAAATCATTCAAATAGTCCAAGTAATGCATGCTAATGGACTCAATACGCAAAGCTAACAAGCTAGATTGAACCACGGCTATACAAAGCAAGTCATGCATGACCAAAACAACACAAATCAGAGCTTAAGCATGCTAAAACATGGACAAAAGCTTCTTGAAGTAGAGCCCAAAACATGCTAGAATAACAGTCTAAGGCATGATACACATTAGGCTAGTTCATGGAATTGCACTACAAGCGCATGAAGCATGCAAGGGGCTATCAAACCAACCCAAAATAGATCTAAGGCATGTTAAAAAAACACCAAAAACCTACTGAAATGGAGTTAACATAAGCTAGAAAGACGTGCGACTTCATGAAGCATACAAGACTAGTTTATGAAATTTACACTACAAGTGTATAAGGCATGCAAGAGGTGACAAAACCAAACCAAAACAGTGGTATGCCATGCCAAAATAACCCCAAATACATGCTAAAATATGGCCAACATAGGCTTAACAAACATGCTCAAACATGAGGCACATGAAACAAGTATTCAAAATACAAGGAGAAGGGATGACCCTCTCCTATTTGGGACCCCAAAACCACCTTTCCACCATTGAAAATCCTCTGAATTTCAGTGGTAGAAAGGTCATGCAAAGGCTAGAACAAGAGCCAAAAGAGATGGCTCAAAACAAGGCCTAAGAGGGGGTAGACCACCCCCAACAAAAAAGTGACCTTAAACAAACATTTTAAGGACTGAAAAATAGAACTTTTGCAGTAGGAAGTTAAGCTTAAATCAGCATGCAAATAGGTCTAAAAGCTTAAGCAAAACAAGGGGTTTAAGGGGTTAAAGGCTCACCCTTGTAGAACCTCTTCAAGACCACCACTCCAGCAGCTTTCTTGGATCAAAACCAGTCCAAAAGCACCAAAACAAACCTCAAGAAGCCTCAGCAACAAAAGGATGGTGTTTTAGTGTTTGTTTGTGTGTTAAAGTGTGATAAAATGACACTTTTGAAGCACAAAACAAGAGCAAAGGGGAAGATAGAGACAAATGTGTATGTATAACTCTCCAACACAAAAATCTGAACCTAGAGGTGGGAGGAGGAGGTTCTCTCTTATAGAGAACCAATGCTTAAGCTTGTTGGACAAGCTTAGGGTTCAAGGCCATCCCTCCATACACGTATATGAAGGATGGATTTAGTGCCTTCCAGCTGTACCAGCTGGATGAAGATATCTCCAAAAAGGTGATAAAAAGTAGCTGACCACTTGAAGTGGTCGACCAGCTACTTGAAGTGGTCGGCCGACCACCACAAGTGGTCTCCCAAGATGAAAACTGGTCGGCCATGGTGGGAGAGAGTCTACAGCATGAAAACAATGCAGTGGTGTGGTGGCCGACCAGAAAAGGTGGCCCAAAGACCAAGAAAACCAGTTGGCCGACCAGAAAACTGGCTGGCGGGGGAGGAAAGTGGTCTCCAAGGGGAAGAACTGGTCTCCCACCCTTGTACCACCTTCCAAACAAGGAAAACAAGGTTTGTACTAAAAACAAACCAAAACGGATGCAAGATGAAAGTTCGGGAGGCAAGGCACGCGGCCGGAAGCCTCGAAAACTAGTCTACGGGCATCAAAAGTGGTCTCCCAGACCACAGTGTCCCTTTAAGCAGAGGCAACAAGGTGTGGTTCAAAAACCACACCAAACAGAAAACGTTAAGCGGTCCTGAGCCAAGGCGCGCAGCCAAAGGCTTCGAAAACCGAAAAATAGTCTCCAAGCAGGAAAAGTGGTCTACGACCACGAAAAGTGGTCTACTACCCCTCTAGGGAAGAGAAACAAGGTTCGGTCTGCAAACCAAGCCAAAGCACAAAGAGTTCAGAGGCTCGGAGGCAAGGCACTTGGCCAAAAACCCCGGAAACTCGAAACGAGCACAACATGCGCAATCACCGAGCGCTCAATCGATGACGTCTGAGTCTTAAGGTTGGTAAAAAATGGGGTGTCTACAGTTGCACCTCTTTGACAGAACTCGAAAGTCAAGAAGTGACAGGAGTGAATGTCAAAGCCCAGAGACGACCCATTTTTGACAATGCCGAAAACTTAGACAAACAGACAAGATAACAAAGAGATGTGCCCGCAGGCAGGGGCAAGATGCAAATGACATGCACAATGCCGAACATAACTTATGATCATGCAAAGAGAGCTGTAATGAAGTGATTATGCAAAATAAATACAACGTTTTAAGCGAATGCTATGCAAGCAAGTAAATACGAACCAAACTACATCTCATGCAGAAAGGATGTTACGTCTCACGCGGAGTAAATACAATACCGTCTGGTCGCACCAGCCTTAAATAAAACCGTACATACAATATCGTGCCTGCAAAAGAAAGAAACTCGACAGGTACAATATAGTTAGAAGCACATGTTCAACATTACATCAAGATGCAATTCCAATGCGAGATAAACGCGTGCATACATAATGCCAATGGAAGGTGCGTAGCAATGCAAGTGAAAAGTGCATAACAACGCAAGTAAAGAGTGTACATGACAATGCACGAAACGTGCGCGACAACGCGGGTGAAGCGGTGCATAACAATGCAATCTAAGTATGCGCATAACAATACGGATGGAGGGGTGCATGACAATGCAACCTAAGTGTGACGCATAACAATGCGATGGGAAGGGTGCATGACAATGCAACCTAAGTGTGACGTATAACAATGCGAGTGGAAGGGGTGCATGACAATGCAACCTAAGTGTGACGCATAAACAATGTGAGGGGAAGGGGTGCATGACAATGCAACCTAAGTGTGACGCATAACAATGCAATGAAATGCATAACAATACAAAAGGAACGTGCAAAACAATGTGAGCAAAATATGCGTGACAACGCAAATAAAGTGTGCCTGACAATACGAGAGAAACATGCATAACAATGCGGTGTGCATAACAATGCAAGAAGTGATGTGCATTACAATGCATTTGAAATGTGCAAGTCCAAAAATACGTTCGAAAAGAATACTGAAAAAAGGAGATACAAATCTTAACGTAAGCAATTAAACCTGAACCTCTGAGTTACCTCTCGGAGGGTCACAAAGTACTCAAAAGGATACACCTTGCTTTTGACGAGTAATGATGAGCCACGCATCGAAGACTTGAAATGAAGTTTCCCGCGGGACATTCTTCAACCGAAAAGTGTACTTTTCTTGCACTTTCTCGAGAGCCAAGGACTCCGATCATCACCAAAACACACAGGGAGAACAATGGAGCCCTGAAGATCATCCAGGAGGGTGGCCGACCACCTAGAACAATGGCCGACCAGTTGTTGACCACCAAAGCGGTCGGCGACCAGAAAAACTGGCTGGCCGACCAGTTTATGAAAACAGGATAGTTTTGTCATTTTAAGGCCGGATCTTTAAGTACACAACTCTAAATCACTTTTGCTCACAAACACAAGGCCGAAACACATTCTCCTTTGCTCCTAGACCCTCTTCCCTCTCAGATCTGCACTTTATACGCGTTTTCAACGCCCCACGCGAAGTTATTTCGCGAAAATTTTCGATTCTCTTCGCTTTAAACCGATTAGAATTTGTTTTCGGAGCTTCTTTCTCCATTTTCACCACTTGAGGTATGTTTGTCTCGAAGTTTAGCACCTTTTCTCGGGCGTTGACTTTTGTTGACTTTTTCTCTTCCGAGAGTTTACTTTTGTTGACTTTTTGCAATTTTGACCCATTTTGCTCATTTTGCAGATTTCTTCAGATGGATGACGATATTCTGTATGGCAGAGGCTCCCCGAGAGTAGAGGATGAGCTCGACATTATACCGTTGCCACCGAGGATACGGCCATTCGACCCGGAGAGGTACTACCCGCAGGAGCACATCCTACTCCTAGCACATTCCATCATTTTACGGACTTCGCGCGACGGGCGCCCGCAGACTTGCTGCTACGGGAGTCGGAGTATCATCTATCTCATCATGTGCGTGAGGTGCGTACTTCACTTTTACATTTCTACGAAGTATTTTGCATTTCTTGCACATTTTATGCTTTCGCTATGTATTTTATCTGCTCGTTCCGAACACATTCTCATACACAGTACTTCTGCTCATTCTAAACATAACTTGCACACAGCATTTTGTCCACTTGGCATGCAACTCTCAACGTAACACTTTGTTCGTTTGGCACACAGCTCATTTTGGCACACAGCTCGTTTTGGGCACACAGCTCATTTTGGGCACACAGCTCATAACATAGCACACTGTTCAATTTGAACACGCAGTTCATAACACAGTATTCTGCTCAAACTGAACACGCAGTTCATAACACATATTCTGCTCAAACTGAACACACAGTTCATAACATAGCATTTACTCAATCTGAACACACAGTTCATAACGCAGTACTTGCTCAATCTGAACACACAGTTCATAACGCAGGATTCGCCTAATCTGAACACACAGTTCATAACGCAGTTTTTGCTCAATCTAAACACGCAGTTCATGACGTAGGATTTGCTCAATTTGAACGCACAGTTCATAACGCAGGATTTGCTCAATCTGAACACACAGTTCATAACACAGTTTTTGCTCAATCTGAACACGCAGTTCATAATGCAGGATTTGCTCAATCTGAACACACAGTTCATAACGCAGTTTTGCTTAATCTGAACACGCAGTTCATAACGCAGTTTTTTGCTTAATCTGAACACGCAGTTCATAACGCAATTTTGCTCAATCTGAACACGCAGTTCATAATGTAGTTTTTGCTCAATCTGAACACACAGTTCATAACGTAGTTTTGCTCAATCTGAACACGCAGTTCATAACGTAGTTTTTTGCTCAATCTGAACACACAGTTCATAACGCAGTTTTGCTCAATCTGAACACGCAGTTCATAACGCAATTTTTTGCTCAATCTGAACACACAGTTCATAACGCAGTTTTGCTCAATCTGAACATGCAGTTCATAATGCAGTTTTTTTTGCTCAATCTGAACACAGTTCATAACGCAGGATTCTATTTAATTTGTACACGGCTCATACACTGCTCAATCTGAACACGCAATTCAAAACACAGCATTCTTTTCAATTTGCACACGGCTCATAACACTGCTCCATCTGAACACGCAATTCAAAACACAGCATTCTTTTCAATTTGCACACGGCTCATAACACTGCTCAATCTAAACACACAGTTCATAACACAGCATTTGGTTTAATTTAAGACTGATTACATCTGTTCATTCTACCCGCAGGTATCTTCCCGTTTCACACGGGGTTTTGGGTCGATTATTGCGAGGGAATGGTACATGGAGCTCCTGGATGCTGTTCGGCATATTGTGGATAAGGCGGGATTTGGCCCGTTTTGTGCAGGATTGTCACGTCATCCGGCGAACAGGACCCTTCTGGGCACATTAGTAGAGAGATGGTGGGACACCACCAACTCCTTTCATTTTTCTGCCACCGGGGACATGACGATGACCCCGTATGACTTCTCCATACTGATGGGCCTCAACGTGGCGGGTCGGCCGATCCCATACGATGCAGATATGGATGAGTGGGAGGCGGCTTGGACTTATCTGCTCGGAGCCCATCCGCTCGGAGCCCATCCGCCGATCGACAGATCATCAGGCAGGGTCAGGTACACCTGGTTCACCGAGCAGTACAGGAGGACTATGCCCGAGACTGTTGAGGAGATAGAGCAATATGCCCGGGGGTTTCTTATGTTCCTACTTGGGACCACTCTGTTCTCCGACAGGGGGAACACAGTTGGGCTTTATCTGCTCAGTGCTCTGGTAGACCTATCACATGTCCAGCACTTCAATTGGGGCGACGCTGGCCTCGCTACCCTTTATTGCTACATGAGCGCGACCTCCTACGAGTGGGGGACCATAGTAGGTGGCTACTGGTGAGCCTGGGAGGTACATTCCGCCCTCTTGATTTACATTTCTGCTTTTCATTATCTGTACACTGCACACGGCACACATTGCACACATTACATTTTGTATTCTGCATTCTGCCCTCAGCATTCTGCATTTTCTATACATTCTGTATTCTGACAGCCACTATCTTGCCTTTCGCAGCTGTGGGTTTACGCCTACTTCCCGACACTCGCCCCTGAGCTCGAGGTTGAGACACCTCTCGAGATCCCTTATTCACGCAGATTTGAGGATCGGTGCCGATCCAGGCCCCAGGAGACTCTGCCGTATCTTCGGCAGTACTTTGACACAGTGTGGGCAACTGAGGTAAACCAGAACTCTCAGTTCTTCGTGCTTTCAGTTTTGATTCATCTTGCATATTTATGACATCTAAACAGTTTATGCACTTGCTATCCGCAGATCACTTGGCAGCCTTGGCTGGAGATGCTCGGATATGCTCGGTTCCAGTTCCCTGGGGCATGGGACGCCTCCCATTACAGGGTTTTGTTTGAAGGACCAGCCGGCAGAGCCTGGTTTCTCGGGGATCGCTTCATGCGTCAGACGATGGGTAATGCCACTCAGGAGATCCCCTCACCGCCTCCACTGGGCATGTGGTCCACGGAGAGTCTCACTCCTCGGGAGGTTGACGACCTTATGCTGGGTGTCAACGCAGTTCTATTCTTGGTGGAGGGGGAGTACGCGACATACCGCCATACATACTTGATACCACCACTAACAGGCGTCCGTACTCCTACGAGGAGGGCTGCTGATATGCCATCATCGAGTCGTGCTCGAGCTGCAGACATCCCTTTGACTAGCACATCGAGGGGTAGGGCTAGAGGGATGCCCTCGACTTGCCAGTATACTAGGCGGCCAGATCTTCCGACCGAGCTGACGGGCTAGCAGTATGGGACATCTTACCTGATTCCACTGGAGCCTCCACTGTCGGATCATCGATACGTCAGTGACCCTGACTCACCACCGGTATGCTCCACAGTTTTCATTTATCACTCAGATATTTAGTTATTCATTCATTTACTGATGACTTGAATTTGCATCTGCAGCCTCCCAAAGAGTATACAAAGGGGTTGCTCGGAGTGGTGGCCTCACTCGAGAGCATGGTCTTGTAGAGGGAGACGATGCTGTATGCCGTTGGCATTCCGGTACTTTTTGATTTCCTTGTATTTATCATACTTCTGATGACATACTGAAACTGAATATTTCATTGTATTGATTCATTGCATGTGTAGAGCACATATGACACATCACATTCACGTACTATATCTGCATGCACGTACTCCATGCATCACACTTGCATCTGATATACATACTCTGGTTGATGTATTCAAACTGCCCTTTTTAGGTTCCACTGTAATGGCCCAGGCCATCCAGGCCTTCTCGAGCAGCTAGGAGAGGGGACTCGACTCGCAGCCAAGGAGGACGTAGAGCACCTGTCAGATATGACGAGGAGTCCAACGAGGAGGAGAAGTCAGCACATCCACAGTTAGAGACATCTGCAGGCAGGGATGATGACTCCGGTTCTGGTTCTAAGGACGGAGGTGGTGCCAAGGAGGATTCCGAGGACGGTGACTCCAATTCAGATAGGGGTGCTGGCGGTGGTGGTGCAGAGATTGCTCAGCCGAAGAGGGTGAACAGGGCCTCTCGGTCTTGAGCTTGATAGTACTGATGTAGATGTTCTTGCTTTATTTTTCTTTTTACATATAGTTGTAGCACATTGTACAGCTTAGGCAGTTTTATTCTCTTCAAAACTTGTACCCTGTTGTAAAATGTTGTAAAAAAGAAGCTATGATGGAATGAAACAGCTTTTTGTTCAAAAAGTGTTGTATTTTATGTTCTTAGCATCGCATCGCACCATTTTGCACAAAAATGAGATTGAATGGAAATTGAACATCGTGTATTGCCAAGTCAGGTAGTAAACCAACACAACAAACTAAACAACTTAACTCACTAAGCAAAACAAGACCTTAACAAGTTTACAACTCGATAAGTAAAGAGTAACAACTCGATAAACAAAAAGCAACAACTCGATAAGCAAAACTTAACAACTCGATAAGCAAATGCATTTTGGACAAACCAGGTGTAGACACCCCATTTTTGACCGTCCTCAAGACTTGGACATCATCGTTCGAACACTCGATGATCATCCATGCTCGTATTCGTTTTGAGTTCCCGAAGGTCTCAGCTGCGCGTCTCGCCTTAAGATCTCTTAACTTGTCTGTTTTGTGCTTGGTTGTGGACCAAGGACTTGTGTTTTTGCTTCTGAGGAAAGGGGGTGGCTTATTGGCCATCCCCACACCCCATCGGCTATGGCATGATGTCATCGGCCTTGTTTCCTTTCCATCAGCCAAAAGAGTTGGCCGATCAGCACTATATTTGGTCGGCCGGCCCTTGTGTTGGTCGATCGGCTATTTTTACTGGCTGATCGGCCATTTTTGCTGGCTAAACCCTATTCATCTGCTTTATGCAGATATTTTGTGCCAGCTGGCACCCACAATTCACCCCCTCCATACACGTGTATGGAGAGATTGGCCCCTTTGCTTAGCTTCTCTTAGAAGCTTTAGAATTGAATCTCTATAAAGAGGGAGCTCCTCCTCCCTCCTCAAGGGTTCAGAAAATCTGTTCTTGAGAGGATAGATATACTTTTGTATCTATTTTTCTTTGTTTAGTCTTGTTTTGTACTCAAAAGTGTAGTATTGTCTTACTATTGTACACAAACACACACTAGAACACCATCCTCTTGGAGCTGAGGTCCCTTGAGGTTGATTTTAGTGTTCTTGGATTGGTTTGAACTTAGAAAACCTACTGGAGCTTTGTTGTTGAAGAGGTTCTACAAGGGTGAGTTCCTTGTTTTAGATACCCCTTTCTTGCTTAGGCTTTTAGCCCTTCTTGTTTATTGTTTTAAGCTTAACTTATAACTGATAAAAGTTCTATTTTTACTTGCTTTAGAACTTTGTTTAAGGTCATTTTGAGGTTTGGGGTTGTTTCCCCCCTCTTAGGCCTTGTTTTAGGCCATCCATTTTGGCCCTTGCTTTAAGTCTTGCATGACCTCTCTACCACTGAAATCCAGAGGATTTTCAGTGGTGGAGAGGTGGTTTTGGTGTCTTAAATAGGAGAGGGTCATCCCCTCTCCATGTTGTCTTAAATGCTTGCATAAATGGCTTATGTTGGTAGCATGTGTGCTTAGCTTCTTTTAGCTTCTTTTCAGCAAGTATTTGGTGTTATTTTGCCATGATTTAGCTCTATCTAAAGTTGGTTTAATGGTCTCATGTATGCTCCATGTACTTGCTTTGCAATCCTTGCATTTGCCTTAACATGCATCATGTTGTAACATGTCATTCTAGCATGATTTTGGTTCAACTCCATGAAGCTTTTAGCCTTGTTTTACCATGCTAGAGCTCTGATTTGAGTTGTTTTAACCATGTATGCCATGCTTTGTACAGCTACCATGTATTCTAGCTTGTTAGCTTTAAGTGTCCAAGCCATTAGCATGCTTTACTTGGGCCATTTCAGTGATTTGGCATCACTTGTTATGTTATTTCAGTCCATGTTTCATGCTTGTATGCTTGCATTTTCCATCCTTTCAATGCTTTGAAGAGTTGGTATCTT
The DNA here is from genome assembly GCA_036172215.1 of Camellia granthamiana. Classification (NCBI taxonomy): domain Eukaryota; kingdom Viridiplantae; phylum Streptophyta; class Magnoliopsida; order Ericales; family Theaceae; genus Camellia; species Camellia granthamiana. The sequence goes on from CM069905.1 coordinate 95,332,049, forward strand.
ATGCTCCATGATTGGGTCATTGTGCATGCCTCTATGCTTAGGTCATTTAGATCCCATCTAAGTGGGTTTTTGAGTTTGTTTTAAACATGCCATAACTCTGATTTTTGTTGCTTAAGTCATACCATGTTTGGTTGTATTAGGTGTAGTGTGACACCTCTTTTGTAGCCTTGCATGCCTCATGTTTTTGGCGTTGTGTTCTAGCTTGTGTTGGCTAGTTTCGAGCTCGCTTTTGATCTTGTTTAGACCTGCCTTGGGACTGTTTTAGATCCTCTTGGCCCTTTGGGGCTTGCTTCATATAGCCATGGTTTGAGTCACTTGGCTAGTTTCAAGTTTTGAACCTTCTTGCATGCTTTACTTGCTTCGTGTGGTTGATTTGGCATCATCCCTTGCATGATTTCAGAGCTTAGCATGTTGTCATACTCGCATGCTTTTCACTCTCTAAGTGTGCTTAAGAGTTGCCCTTTTGATGCTTAAGTAATGGACCATTTATGCATGCATGTTTGTATGTACCTTTGTCTTCATTTCCATTGCATTTTGGCCACTGATTTGGGCCTATTTGAGAGCTGTCCATTTTGGTTTAAGACCATTTTCGCATGTTGTTGCATGCTTGCCTTGCATGTTATTGCATGCTTGCTAATTAACATGTTGTTACATGCTCGCCTATCCTTGAATGTTGTCACATGCCTTGCATGTTTGCATACTTGATTAGGTTGCATTGCATTGCATTTGGCATGTTTGTTACCATTAGCCTTGTATGGCATTGTCCTTAACATGCTCATATCGCATTAGTTTTGCTTGCATGTTTGCATCCCTTGCCTCTTGATCAACCATGATAGAGGTTGGGGGCCCCTTTATGTGTTTTTGTGCATTTCATTCCATATTGAATTGCACATTCGACTCATTTGGCCATCATGCATTGAAATGCACGATTAATGGTCCAAGAGTCGAGGATCATACTCCCTTGAGTTCATGACATGATAGGGAGGGTGGTTGTGCATACATTGTCTTGTAAATGCATTGCCATGCTCTGTTTGTCCTCTGTTGCAGCAAAACAGCATTCTGCAGAAAGATATGGCCGGTCCGCCATCTGCAGTGCCGGCCGGCTACAAACATCTGGCCGATGGCTTCACATATGGTCAATGACCAATTCTCCCTGGCCGGTGGGCTCATCTCTTGGCCGATGGCCTCTTACAGCACCCAGAAGGTGGTTCAGAAGCATCCTTGAGACTTGTGCAATTTTCAGAGGTGCAGAGCAGTGCAAACAGAGGCAGCATGAGCATGGCGATAGATTTTCAAGCGGAGCCGAGCATGCATGCATTTGTCCCTCTTCCCAAGGCCTCTTTACTGCTTTAGTAGCTTAATTAATTTGTTTAATTAGTTAAGTGTTATGTAATATTTAATTAGCTTGTTAGTTAGTTAATTTGTATTATTCTTTCGGACCCTCCGTCTAGAGGGCGAATTTTGTAATAAGTGTGCGTGAGTGTGTGAATGTCTTCCAACCCCACGTCTTTCTCCCTTTTACTTACCTGCTTACAATGGTTAGTTCTAGGGCATATTTCGATTAGCATTCCTTATGCTCGCATGTTTGCATCATTCATCTGTATTGCATGCACCGGGCTCGGCGCATCATGCTAACTGCATTGTATTTCAATTCCAAGTTGAATACATGTATTGAATTGTCGCATCTCATATGTCATTCTTAGGGTAGCCGAGCCTATCTTAGTTGCATTTTGCATGCATTGCATTAGCCATCTTAACATGAACTAGGATCATGCATGATTACTAACTAGTTTCTTGTTTTGGCTCGAAGTACACTGTAAGTGATTACACTCATCATGTATGTGAGTATTAACATGACAGCATGCTTGCCATGAGGCTAATTGCTTATGTGATATAACTGCCTGAATGCCTGTGGGTGAATGTTGGATTGCTTGAATTGGGACAATTCATTGAAATCCGTATTTTAGCCTACTTGCGAGTAGCAAACCTCAAACCGTTTTCAAACAAACGGATATGCGATGCTTTATTCCAAATTAGGCAATCTAGTCTATACTTGTGTGTTGTGTGCATCACATAGTAATTCTAGCTAATAATCAGAATAAGAATGCATGTGTTTTCAAAAACAAGATATCATGTTTAGTACAGGCCGATCTTTGATCGGGCGAGCGGGGGTGCTCATAGATGACCTTCCCCAATCGTACCCAAGTTCCCGAGCCGAGACAACTTTGGTGATGACGAACACGTGGCCTTAGGCAACGAGTCAGGGTTTCCTAAATTCTCCCAAAATAAAATATTTAGGTGGCGACTCTGTATCTGGCAAAGCAGTCCATGTTTGACACTTCTTTCTTAAAAATCAGTTTTCTAAAATGATTTGCCAGATTTGGACTCTTTGGTGATTTATCAGTCTTGTATTGCACTTTGCAATATCAGATTAAGAACCGTGACAATTTGAGTCCGAACTGTGGTAGCATAGCCCAAGGACGCGTCCACACAAGGCGACGGAACGCATCCGAAACAGAGGTAAACTCAGACCTCGAGAACTCCCAGCACACAAGAAGGCTAGGGACTCTCTTCTAGAGACAAGAAAAAGTTGCAGACCACCTTTTTGCTCATGGCCGACCACCATAGGAGCCTGCCGACCAGTTTTTTGGTCTGTAAACCAAAAAAGGTAGCTGGCCGACCAGTTAAACTGGCTGGCCGACCAGAAAAAGTGGTCAGCCGACCACTTTGCCTGCGGACCTCCAGTTTTCTGACACTTGTCCTCCAAACAGTGCCTTATCCTTCATAAAGGTTCCAGCTTCGTAGTTCCCTCATTCTACCTCAGTTTTGCACCAAAATGGAGGCATTTCTTGTCCAAAATCTCACAAATTGGATTGCCAACTTGGATGGCTTGAAAAAGTTGAATTTCTGGGGCTTTGGCACAAATGCACTATTCACGCTGAGTCGCACTCCGCTACGTCTTCCATTTCTTCATGCCGCGGCGAGATTTTGGAATCCGGTAACACACGTCTTTAGCTTTGGCAGACAGGAGATGTGTCCCACTTTTGAAGATTTCCAAGCTTTGATGGAATCCGAGCGCAACGAAGAAATCGTGCCCCAGTTCCACGTCAGCCACGTCCAAGCCTTAGGACGGATGTGTGGGCTTACTTTGCATGACGCTCGGTCATTGATTTGTGACGGAGTGTTGGACATTTCGAGCTTGGTTCGTCGGTTTTCTGATGCCGGCGACCGCGGCGACCATGACTGGCAGGGTTTCCGGCGACATGCACTTTGCTTGTGTATGTTGTCACATTTCATGCTTGCCCCAGGCTCTGGAGAGTTTAGCGCTCTTTTGATTGAGGTTGCCGAGGGCTTGAAAGAGGGCAAGAGCTATATCGCCATGACGCTAGCTGAGACATTGATGGGTTTGGACGCTTTCCATCCCCGAGAGACGACTAGATTCGCGAGGAGTCCACCACTACTACAGGTAATGTTTCCCACCCTATCTCACATATATTTCTCACATCACTCGGCCCTCAGGCTCGGTTTTTCTCTCAAAATCCTTTTCTCACTTTTCTCTCCACATATACCTCTCTATTCTTTAATATCTCATTTTTCATCCCTCCCCAGATATGGTTGATGGATAAACTGAAAGTTGTGGACTCATGCCCAGCATATTCAGCTCGTAACTATTTCTTCCGGCAACGTCTAGTCGATGCACCTGATGAGGGATGGTGGTACGAATGGATGCGCAGTTTGACTACTCTTGACATTGCTTGGCGCTGCCCCTGGCTTAATCTACCGGCAATGAGCTACCGCATGACTCGCCAACCTGGGATTCAGTTGATCGGCCTGACACACTGTGTCCTTTATTTTCCATTTCGATTCCGGCGTTAGTTTGGGCATGATTAGATTTTCCTAGCAGAGGGAATAGAGTACCCCGCTGCATTTCCAGTACGAGGTGCACAGCTAGCTCGATATGCTACAACATGGAGGACGAGAGAGCTTTTGGCCCCCGCTCCCACTTTCAGTTGCATCCTCTCTGATGAGTGCATGGCTTGGCTTGATGAAGAGGCGCATGTTGGGCCTACTTTGGCATCAGAGGCTTCGACCAGCTCTGGGAGGGGACGTAGGAACACCTGACTATGCCCCGAATTTATTTGCTTTAATCAGTACTTTCAAATTTTCTTTATGAATGTAATAAAAAGCAACTTCAATTTGTATTCAAGAGTAGGAGAACTCTGTACTGAAATCAATGTAATTGAAGGTTGTGGGTACTGTAAATTTTTCGTTTGGTCCAAAAATGGTCTAAGTTGTAAAAAGATTAATTTGAGCAAAATCAACTTTTATTAAAACTTTTCAAAACCATTTTCCATATGGATCAAAACTGGACACGCCCGAGATCTATCACTGAGATGTACAACCCCGGATCCCAGCAACTGGAAAGTTGCCCCTAGTTTGAATAGCACGGCATCTGGAGATCACAACCGAGCTCTTGAATGCAGAATAGACGAAGATGACCAAACATGATCACATGGACAAAGTTGATTGGGGAAGTGTTTACGGCTGGACTTCAGAATGAAGTTGTTTACGTATCCCAAAGACGGGAATCAAGCCTTATGTAGTGCGGCTCGGGTTCACTCGTGTATTAACACTCTCTTTTTGCACTCTAACTTTTGCCAAGGCCGCCCTTTCTGGGTTTTCAACCTTGCGAGCTCAATTTTTATTATTTCAAATTTTTCATGCTCTAACTTTTGCCTAGGTCGCCCTTTCGAGTTTTCGGCCTAGCGAGCCTCTTAGGGATAGTATTTCTTCAACTTGTCCATGTTGATCGGCTGGGAGAACTCTAGGCCATCTAGGTCCATCAAAATGACAGCTCCACACGACTAGATTGACTTGATGATGTAAGGACCAGTCCAATTAGGTTTGAACTTGCCCCTAGGGTCGTGGATGGGAGCTCAGTTGTCTTTGAGCACAAGATCCCTTTCTTTCAAATTCCTGGACTTAACCTTCTTGTTGAAAGCCCTGGCGATTCTTCGTTGATAACCCTGAACGTGATACAGTGCTTTCAGCCTTCTTTCATCAAAGAGCATGAGTTCTTCGAACCTGCTTTGCTGCCAATCTACCTCAGCTATCTGACACTCAGCCAATACCCGTAATGACGAAACCTCAACTTCGATAGGCAGAACAACCTCCATTCCATAAACCAAGGAATACGGAGTCGCCCGAGTAGGTTTCCACCATCTTCTGCAGTATATGCTTGATGTTCTTGTTGGCGGCCTCAACTGCTCCGTTGATTTGCGGCCGATATGTAGATGACTTATGAAAAACCACGTTGTACTTGTCCAACAAGTCGATCACCTCTTTCTTGAAGTGGGAACCATTATCTGAAATAATCTCGTTCGGGACCCCATAGCGACAGATGATGTTGTTTCTGATGAACTTTGCAACATGCGATGCCTTCAACACTGTGTAAGATTGGGCCTCAACCCACTTTGTGAAATAGTCTATCGCTACCAGAATGTACTCATGCCCATTGGACCCCTTTGGAGTGACAGCCCCAATCACATCAATCCCCCAAACTGAAAACGGCCATGGTGAAGTCATGTTGTACAGCTTCGATGGCGGAATGTTCATGTGGTTTGCATGGATCTGACATTTGTGGCATCGCCGAACAAAGCCAATACAATCCTCCTCCATGGTGGACCAGTAATAACCCTGTCTAAGGATCTTCCGGGCTAGCATCACCCCGTTCATGTGCGCTCTGCACTCTCCTCCATGGATGGCCTCCATCAGGCGCTTGGATTCTTCAGCATCAACACACAGCTTATGCATCCCGAGATAACCTCTCTTGTACAGTTTACCACCGCAGACGATGAACTGAGCAGCCATTCTTCGAATTGCCCTCTTATCTTTGGCATTTGCCCCTGGTGGATACGCTTCATTTTCCAAGAAGTTCCAGACATCGTAATACCAGGGATTCTCATCTTGTACTTCATCTATGGCAGCAATCAGCTCGTAGGCCGGCACGAATTTCTGTTCGATAATGATCGGACGCATCCGGACTCCGAAAGGGATGTCTATCATAGAAGATAAAGTTGCTAATGAATCAGCAAACCTGTTGTTCTCTCTTAACAAATGAGCGAAATTCAGTTTCTCAAACCGAGGAATTAGCACGTCCAAGGTCTAGTGATAGATTCTCATCTTTTCTTCTTTAACTTTCCAATCTCCTTTAGCTTGAGATACAACAAGATTCGGGTCCCCGATGACATCCAACCATTTTGCCCCTAGTTCTAAGGCGGCTTCTAAACCAGCAATACATGCCTCATATTCTGCCTCATTGTTCGATACTCTGAACTGGAGTTTGAATGCTAGAGGTATACAGGAATTGTCGGGCGCTATTAGTGAGCCACTGTCGGCCATTGCTAATGGCCGGCACCCCCCTGTCTCAGCTGGTTTTCCTCCAGATCTTTTGAGCCAGCTGGATTTTTGTTTGCTCCCCTCCATACACGTGTATGGAGCGATGAAGGCCTTGCAAAGCTTCTTGAAGAAGCTTTAGCTTTTCATTCTTCTATATAAGGAAGAGGCCTCCCTCTTTGCTAGAGGTTCGGCCATTTTGAAGAGAAAAACCTCTCTTTCTCTCTATATTGTTTGTATTTTGTGCTTAGAAATTGGATTTCCTTGCACTTTTACACTACAACACATAGAGATACACCACCACTATTGGACTAAGCTTCTTGGGAGGGATTCTTGAGCTCTGAAAACTAGTTTCGACCCCCTAAAGTTGCTGGTTTCGAAGAGGGTCTTCAAGGGTGAGTATTTTCCCCATTTTTGCACTTTCTTGTACCTCACTTTAGACCTCCTTACATATTGATTTGGGCTTTGCTTATAACTGAAAAAAGTATTGTATTTAAGTTCTTTTTAAGTTTGGTTAAGGTCATTTTGCTGCTAGGGGTGTGTAACCCCCTTGCATACTTTGTTTGGCTTTGTTTTAAGCTATTCCTTAAGGCCTCTGAGCTAGCCTTGGTTTGGCCTTCCTACCACTGAAATCCAGTGAATTTTTAGTAGTAAAGGTGTGATTTTGAGGTCCTTAATCAGAGGGGATGGCCCCCTCTCTTTGTGTTCCTCTTTGCTTGCATTTTTGGCCTTCCAAAGGACCATCCCTCTATGCATTTTTTAGGCTTGGTTCAGGCCCCTTTTTGTGATTTTTAGGACCTGCCTTGGCCTTATCCAAGGCTGGTTTGGTCATATTTTGCATGCATCTAGTATGTGTAGTGTAACTCCATCCATAGCTCATCAAAGTAGCATGTGTGCTTAGCTTGTGTTGAGTCTATTTCAGTGGGTTTTTGGTAATGTTTTACCATGCCATGGACTTGTTTTGGGTTGGTTTTATCACTCTATGCTTGCATGATATACTTGTAGTGTAAATCCCCTAAATTAGCTTCATATGCTCTATGCTTTGCCATGTCATGTTAGCTTGTTTGGTTTACATTTCAGCATGTATTTGGTCATCATTTGGCATGTTATGACCCTATCCATAGTTGGTTTGATCATCCTTTGCATGCCCCATATAGGTGTAGAACAAATCTTGTTTACTAGCCCTTTGTGCATGTAACAACCCTCATTTTGACTTAGCCATGTTTGCATACATTCATGTATGATCTTGTCTTGTTATGTTTGCAAATCTTGTATATCTTGTTTTGTCTTGCTTTGTTAAGTTTTGCTTGCATGATTTTGTTCCTTGCTTGGTGTATAGCCGAGGTCATCTTGAGCCTAGTTCACCTTTGAACCTTTGTACTTATAACCATCTTGGAACCATCTGTTGACCTCCATCTTCACCCCGGCATGTTTGCCGAGATGTCACTATCTGGGCCGAGGTGTTCAGAATCGAGGCTGAGGAGTGTTTCATCTAGGCCGAGATGTTTTGGCGCTTAGTGATTTTGTTCCTGGGCAGGTGTGACCTAGACCGAGGTGTGGCACACCCAGGCCAAGGTGTGGCACCGCTTAGTCAAGTGTCGCCCTCCCTAGCCGATGTCTTTGTTACCCCGTTGCCGAAGTTTCGTCTTTAGCCGATGTCTTTGATTGCCGATGTGCCTTGCCTTAGCTTGTTGCATACGCTTTGTCATGGACTTGTCTTGTCAATCAGTCACTTTTTGAGTTAAACCAACCCGGTAGCGCCACGTGTCCGAGCTGAAGGTTAAGTCAGCCGACAGACTTAGAAGCAAATCATTTTTGTCTCAAATCTTTGTTTTTAGAGAGAGAAGCTCTAGAGGAAGAAGAAAGAGTTCTTAGAGAGAGAAGTAGAGTTCCGAGCTTGATCTTTGAGGATTGAACCGATGGAGTTGAGTTTTGAGGTTAAATTCTTGCTCTACTCTGATTACTCTTATTGATTATCAAGTTGCATTGCATGATTGAATTCGTTTTGCATGCCATGCATTGTTTTGAAGTTGGTTTTTGAAAGAGAAAATAGTGTTCATGTGTTCTTGAAGAGAAGTCTTGTTTTGATCTGGAAGTGTATGGCAAGAACCATGTTTTTGTGTTTGTTTTCACACGATTTCCTTGTGTGGGTACCCAGGTCCATGTTTTGAACTCTTAGCATGAAATCTCAGATTTTGTGTAAACAAGTTATGATTTCAGCATGCATGTTCTTAATGTTCTTGATGATCTGGTTCTTTACATTCTTCAAAGGGGAACCCAGGTTTTCCCCGATTTCGTTTTGTGTGTGGCCGTCAGGACCACACCTCGGCTAGGAGGTGTGGGACCTCGGCTAGACCTGGATGGTACCCTGTGTGTTTCCATGAGATGGGAAACAGTGTCTTGACTCCCAGCATGTTTGCTTTGTTATTGACTTGGATTCGGTGAGAGTGCCGAGATTATTTGCATGTATGTGAAGCTTGTTTTGAGAATGTGATTTGCCATGTGATTGTAGGACTTTGACTCTTGCTTTGAGCCTACACCTGAGGAGCTAGGTGAGTGGTGCTTTTAATAAAGCTATGTTATACTGTTTTGATAAATCTTGCTTTGCTTTGCTTTGATGAAAGTATTTGTTAAGCATGAATGATTAGCCTATTTTGATGTATCATGTACAAGTTTTGTCTTGATGTTATCTTTAGAAAGTCCCTCGTGCTGGAGGACTCTAAACTTTCGCAGCACCCTTGTGTAAAAAGGATACGGTCCTTCTTGTAAAGACTATTGTGTTAAAAAGGGCTACGGGCCTAAGTAACACAAGTCCCTTGTGCTGGAGGACTCTAAACTTTCGCAGCACCATCTTTGTTAAAAGGATACGGTCCTTCCTTGGAAAAGCTATTGTGTTAAAAGGGGCTACGGGCCTAAGTAACACAAGTCACTTGTGCTGGAGGACTCTAAACTTTCGCAGCACCATTTTGTTAAGAAGGGCTACGGGCCTAAGTAATACAAGTCCCTTGTGCTGGAGGACTCTAAACTTTCGTAGTACCCTTGTCTGATCGATTACGGATTGTACAGTCTTTTGTTTTGCCACTGATGGATCACCACGTGGAACTGTTTGTTTGGAAAGCTTTTGGTTTATGTTTTGCTGATGCCAGTAAGCATCCCTTGAGACTTGTAAGACTTGATCGATGAATACGGTTCATCCTTTGATTTGATAAAGTTTTGATGTGTTTTGCTTTGAAAGGATCTCGGCTAATATTCGTATGGTTTGGCATGTTTTGTTTTGCTTTGGAAAGACTTCGGCTATTATTTATGCAAAACCTTTATTACTAGTACCATTCACTGAGTATCCAAGCTCACCCTCTCTATATATATGTAGGTGATGAGCAGGATGGTGGCGACGCCTAGATGTGTTTTGCAAAGCTTGTTTTGGATTCTTGACATGTCGGCTTGACTTGTTTTATGTCGGCAAATTTGTACCTACGTCGGCTTGTTTTGTATTCATGCCGGCATTGTTGTATTTACGTCGGCAAATCTTGAAGATTATGCTTCTTTGGCTTGTAATTATTGTATTTGCACATGTCGGCTTTAGAAGCCTTTTGATCAAGATTGTAATTTGTATTTTGATTATCAGTGACTGATTATGAAGCTATAGCATGAGTGCCATACCATTTGATCTATGCACAGCTCTTATGGACCACTTGTATCTTGATTTATTTCTTCCGCATTAGTGAGCCCCATATATTATACTCTGATTGTGTTTGATCTTGTAAGTTGGCCTTCGGTAATTACGGATTACTGGCCATCACGGCACCATCCTACTAGGGGCGGGTTGGGGTCGTGACAGTGCATGATGTTTTGACTCATCATACTAGCATATTTTGGCTTTGCTCTAACATGATTTTATGCTTATTTTGGGCTGTTCTAGGACTGTTTTGGGCTGTCATGGCCATATCACTCATGCTTTGATAGCTATAGTGTAAATGCTTAGGCTAGTCTTGGGTTTTGAGGCCCCTACCATGCCATACATGTGATGTTTGCATGCTTTGCCCTCATTCCACATGCTATTTCAGTCCATGAAATGTTGTTGTTCACTTGCATTTGACATACTTTGAATGCTTAATATAGCTTGTGCTTTATGCCTCAAGAATGAGTTTTTGTGCATGCCACTTAGCCTAAGCCTTTCGCTCATCATTTCAGTGCATTTTTGGTCTTGTTATACCATAATGTAACTCTGTTTTATGTTGTCCAAGTCATGCCATGATTGGTTCCAATAGGTGTAGTGCATTGCCTCTTTTGTAGCCTTGCATGTCCTATGTTTTAGCATCGTATGCTAGCTTGTTTTGGCCTACTTCCATGCATGTTTTAATCTCATATTAACATGTACTAGGACTATTTTGGGTTGCCCTTGCCATATCCTTCATGCTGTGTATAGCTGTAGTGTAATTGGCCTTGCAAGCTTGGTGTTTTGTTGACTCTTGCATGCTATCTTTGTGTTGTTTAAATGATTTCGCATCGTTTATCACCTCATTTCAGTGCCTCTAGTGTTGTTACACTTGCACATTTGTTGCTCCTTAAGTGTGCTTAAGAGTTGTCCTCTTTGTGCCTTAATACTCGAGCCATTTGGCATACATGTTTGTCTTGCCATTTCATACTTTTCATGCCATCAATCCATCACTCTTGGCCACTGATTTGGGCTTAGTTGAGAGTTGCCCATATTGGTTTAAGCCCATCTTACCATGTTGTCGCATGCTTGTTTCATTTAGTATGTTGTTGCATACTTGTTTAGCTTTACATGCCTTGCATGTTCGCATGTTCATATTGCATGTTGTCCAAGGTTATCACCTCACATCATGCTTATATGCTTGTTGCATGCTTGAGTTAGTTGTATGTTTGCATACTTAAGTCATATTGCATGTTTGCCATGCTTATGTGTTGCATTGTTTGGATTAAGTATTAATCCGGGCACGAGGAACGAGGGGCGTTTCATACTCCGAGTGATAGAACGTGTCTCAATTCTCAGTCCCCGAAGCTCTTGATGATTCATGATAGAGTTCTAGGGTTTACTTACTTTATTTGTGCATTCATTTTCATATTGATTTGCACAAGTTGGATCTTTGGCCATCATGCATCGGGATGCGTGATTGATGGTCGTGGGTCCGACTATGCCCCTCCCTTGATGTTTTGAGGTGATATGGAGTGGCATAGTGTGTACATGTCCTTGGGAGACCCTCCATTTTCTCTATTTTGTGCTTCGTTGCAGTTTGGTGTCACAACACACCAGTGGCCGGCAGTGCACCACTGATGGCCGGCAATGCACCACTGATGGCCGGCAGTGCATCATCCTTGGCCGGCAGTGCCCTGTTGTTGGCCGGCAGTGCTCCTTTCATGGCCGACAGGTCACTGGTGAATTCCCCAGCAGTGTTTTGGTAAGTCTCAGCAACAAGCACTGGAAGACACCCTGCAAACAGAGCCTCTAAAGAGCAAATGGAAGGCGTTTCGAGGCGAGAAACCTAATGCGAGCATGCATCTTCCCTTCTTCAAACAGAGCTAGAACAGCATCGTTTACTGCTTTCCCTATTTGTTTGTTGTTATTCATTTTTAGTTTAATTAATTTGTTAATTAATTAAGTTGTGTAATAATTAGTTGTAGCTAGTTATTAATTCGGTTTTGTAATAATTAATTAGCTCGTGAGTTAGTTAATTAGGTGGCTTGTATTATTTATTCGGACCCTCCGAGAGAGGGCCAATTGTGTAATAAGTGTGCGTGCGTATGTGCATGTCTTCCAACCTCCACTTCTTTCTCCCTTTTACTTACCTGCTTTTGTTGGTTAGTTTTAGGTCATTTTTCAAATAGCATACTTATGCTTCGCATACGTGCATCCATTTCATTTGTCTTGCATGCACCGGGCTCGGCGCATCATGCTAACTGCATCGTATTTCAATTCCAATTCGAATACGTGAATCAATTGTCATATCTCAAATGCCATATTAGAATAGCCGAGCCTATTTCTAGTTGCATTCTGTATGTGTTGCATTAGCCATTTTAACATGAACTAGGGTCATGCATTTGATTACTAACTAGTTTCTGTTTCGGCTCGGCTGTAAGTAGTTATGCTTTAGCATACTGCGTGATTGCCATGCATACCATGCTTGCCATGAGGCTATATTGTTATGTGATAAACTGCCTGAATGCCTGTGGGTGAAGGTTGGATTACTTAAATTAGGGTAATTCATTGAAATCCACATTTTAGCCTACTTGCGAGTAGCAAACTTCAAACACTTTCCAGACAAACGGATATGCAATGCTTTGTTCCAAATTAGGCGATTTAGTCCATACTTGTTTTGCTGTGCGCATCACATAGTAATTCTAGCTAATTAATCGGAATAAGAACGCATGTGTTTTCAAAAACGAGATATCATGGTTAGTAGAGGCCGATCTTCGGATCAGGCGAGAGGGGGTGCTCATAGCTGACCTTCCCCAATCGTACCCAAGTTCCCGAGCCGAGGCAACTTTAGTGATGATGACACGTGGCCTTAGGCACGAGTCAGGGTTTCCTAAATTTTCCCAAAATAAAATATTTAGGTAGCGACTCTGTATCTGGCAAAGCAGTCCATGTTTGGCACTTCTTTCTCAAAAATCAGTTTTCCAAAACGATTTGCCGGATTTGGACTTTTTGGTTCATATTAAGAACCGTGACAATTTGAGTCCGAACTGTGGTGAGCCCAAAATGAACAGAACGGGATTTATCCTCTCGAGGCATTCGGGGACGTCCACAATAAGCTAGAAAGACATACTACTTCATGAAGCATACAAGACTAGTTTATGAAATTTACACTACAAGTGTATAAGGCATGCAAAAGGTGACAAAATCAAACCAAAACAGTGGTATGCCATGCCAAAATAACCCCAAATACATGCTAAGATATGGCCAACATAAGCTTAACAAACATGCTCAAACATAAGGCACATGAAGCAAGTATTCAAAATACAAGGAGAGGAGATGACCCTCTCTTATTTGGGACCCCAAAACCACCTTTCCACCACTGAAAATCCTCTGGATTTCAGTGGTAGAAAGGTCATGCAAAGGCTAGAACAAAAGCCAAAAGGGATGGCTCAAAACAAGGCCTAACAAGGCCTAAGAGGGGGTAGACCACTCCCAACAAAAAAGTGACCTTAAACAAACATTTTAAGGACTGAAAAATAGAACTTTTTGCAGTAGGAAGTTAAGCTTAAATCAGCATGCAAATAGGTCTAAAAGCTTAAGCAAAACAAGGGGTTTAAGGGGTTTAAAGGGTTAAAGGTTCACCCTTGTAGAAACTCTTCAAGACCACCACTCTAGCAACTTTCTTGGATCAAAACTAGTCCAAAAGCACCAAAACAAACCTCAAGAAGCCTCAGCAACAAAAGGATGGTGTTTTAGTGTGTGTTTGTGTGTTAAAGTGTGATAAAATGACACTTTTGAAGCACAAAACAAGAGCAAAGGGGAAGATAGAGACAAATGTGTATGTATAACTCTCCAACACAAATATCTGAACCTAGAGGAGGGAGGAGGAGGTTCTCTCTTATAGAGAACCAATGCTCAAGCTTGTTGGACAAGCTTAGGGTTCAAGGCCATCCCTCTATACACGTGTATGGAGGATGGCTTTAGTGCCTTCCAGTTGTGCCAGCTGGATGAAAGTATCTCCAAAAAGGTGATAAAAAGCAGCCGACCAGTTGAAGTGGTCGGCCGACCACCACAAGTGGTCTCCCAAGACGAAAACTGGTCGGCCATGGTGGGAGAGAGTCTATAGCATGAAAACAATGCAGTTGTGTGGTGGCTGACCAGAAAAGGTGGCCCAAAGACCAAGAAAACCAGTTGGCCGACCAGAAAACTGGCTGGCGGGGAGGAAAGTGGTCTCCAAGGGGAAGAACTGGTCTCCCACCCTTGTACCACCTTCCAAACAAGGAAAATAAGGTTTGTACCAAAAACAAACCAAAACGGATGCAAGACGAAAGTTCGAGAGGCAAGGCACGCGGCTGGAAGCCTCGAAAACTAGTCTACGGGCATCAAAAGTGGTCTCCCAGACCACAGTGTCCCTCTAGGTAGAGGCAACAAGGTGTGGTTCAAAAACCACGCCAAACGGAGAACGTTAAGCGGTCCCGAGCCAAGGCGCGCGACCGAAGGCTCCGAAAACCAGAAACTAGTCTCCAAGCGGGAAAAATGGTCTATGACCACAAAAAGTGGTCTACAACCACAAAAGGATGGTCTACCAGACCTCTCCCTCCCTCCAGGGAAGAGAAACAAGGTTCGGTCCGCAAACCGAGCCAAAGCACAAAGAGTTCAGAGGCTCGGAGGCAAGGCACTCGGCCAAAAACCCCGGAAACTCGAAACGAGCACAACATGCGCAATCATCGAGCACTCAATTGATGACGTCTGAGTCTTAAGGTCGGTTAAAAATGGGGTATCTACAGTACCGATTACTTGACACAACTCAACCAAACCCGACTCACTATCCGGGCTCATAAACTATTTACCCATTTTAACGCCTTCAATACACCAATATTTTAAAAGTCACAAGATAAAATTTTAAAAGTTTATGATGCATGAATTTTTCAAATCTCAATTTCCCTATAATAATTTCAATGCACAACAATTTAATAGTTCACATGTCAACGATGAGAAGATTTTTCAATTTATAATCATCATCATCTCCAGTTTTGGTGTAAAATTCTCAAAGTCTAACTTTTCAACATCAAAGTTAAGTAAATACACTTAATTTTAGGTTCTAGAGGCCAATTAGGCAAAACCCCCTTTTAACTCTTCCAACCATTCATACACATTAGTATCACAAGAAGAATTAAGTAATGTATATGATGTATGAATTTAAAGTTTTCAATTTCTCCTAGCATGATTTCAATTCACAAC
This sequence comes from Camellia granthamiana, assembly GCA_036172215.1. NCBI lineage: Eukaryota > Viridiplantae > Streptophyta > Magnoliopsida > Ericales > Theaceae > Camellia > Camellia granthamiana. Next base: position 95,347,344 of record CM069905.1, read on the forward strand.
AATCCAACAATTTATATTTCAACCTCAAAGTCGAATAACACACCCAATTTCATGTTTTAAAAATCAATTGAGCAAAACCCCTCTTTATTGAACAAGTTTCAAAGCTAGGGTTTATAGAAAATTAGGGATTTTCTCTCTTTCATGAATTAGAGACTACTTTTCATCATCAACAACAATAATCATCAATAATAGACATAGTTCCATCCATAATCATGAATTATTGCCCACATCCTTCCAATCATTTATTAGCAAACACAATCCATATATATATTTATATCTACAAAGGTCAATATCTAATGAAATTACCACATGCATGTCTCAAATTAAAGATATAATAAGTTAAAGATACCCCTACCTCAAGAATGGAAGCTTAAGATGGAAACCCATTTGACATTTCAATGAAAATGCAAAACAACCAGTAGATATCTCGAACTAGACTTGGTTCTCAATTTTCTTGAAGGATCTAGGGTGGATTTAAGGGAAAAATTGGAGAAATCAAGTGTTTGGAGCTCTAGGGTTTCAGGTACGGAGGAGAGGGAGAAAATAGAGGAAGAAAGAATATATATTTTGGCAGAATTTGCGCATCGAGCGGTCAAAAGTTAGCTCAAGCAGACTTGCTTCCAACATGGGTATGCAAATTTCAAACAGGCATAACTCCCTTGTCTTGACTCCGTTTTAGGTTGTTCTTGTGTCCAAATCGAAGCCCTAGAAACAAGTTTTCCAATGGTTCTAATCTCATATCCAAATTCAAAGTGTGGAAAGAGAAATGGACAACAAAGTGAAGATTACTCAAGGGATAATTATCAGAATCAATATTTTTGGTTCAATCTTTACTTTATTATTATGATACCATCTCAATCAATACCCCAAAATGAACCAAAGAGGCTACAAGTACAATAATAAGACTGTCAAGAGCAATCCCACTAGTCCAAGAAGTACAAAGTGTTACAATCTATCTAGGAACAAGATGTTGTAGTTATTGTTGCAGCAATGTGGGAAGCCTATTATTAGCCTAATTAATGAAGCTATGGAAGCTAATTGATGAAAGCCTCGGTATAAATAGTGAGTTTATGCTCACAAGTTGAGGACAAATAAAAGATTAATAAATTAAAGACAGGCAGAGACAAAGAGAGGCTCATAACATAAGTAAATAGTAGGAATCTACACTAAAGTGAGTTTGAGAAACCATAAATTGTTTTATTATTTTATGAATTGTTTTATGCAAATTATGTTTTATAAATTATATTAATATTTCAAGTATGTTATTTGTTTTATGAACCCTATTTGCTTAAAAATAGAAACATGTGGATACAACTGTTTATTAAATGTGTTTTTGAACAATTATTTTATAAATACCACCACGGAGGTCCCATGCCTTGGGGGACTTACATAACCATTGGCCCTCTGAATTATCACTTTAGTAACCCTCTGATGGTCCCATGCCTTGTGAGACTTAAATAACCATTGGCCTTCTGATTAGTCACTTTGTGACCCTTTGTCTGTCATAGATCCATTAACCCTATGTTCTGCTCTGTACCGTACTTATAATTATTTGCTTATATGATTTATGATTTATGCATTATGTTTCTGTTGGTTAAAATGATTTATTACTCGAACCAAACTACTCACTGTGTAGCCTAAATAATTATCCATGGTGATTTGTATACCCTTATGCTCTTAATATAATATTTCTCACTCTGCCATGTGCTTATAGCTATTAAACCCTTTCAGGTGAAGAAACTTAAGGAGAAATTGTTTTACTCCATTAATCAAGACCAAGACTTGAGATAAACACCGTGTTTTTTTTTTCCTTCTCTTTCTTTGTTATTTGTAATTATTGTCTGACTTATGTTACATAAATAAAAGTTCCAATGTACGCTTTAAATATCTATGTGCACCTTTTATTTTATCTCGTTGCATTATTTAGTTGTTTAATATAGAATTAATCCTTGGTAACATTAGAAATCAACTAGTTACGAGATCTAGCCCTAAGCACCGGGGTTGGGTCGTGACAAAAGTGGTATTAGAGCAATGGTTTAAAAAAAAATCGTGGAAGCATAGGACATCATACAATTAGAAAGTAGGATAAGGAAAATCTTAGTTTGTTTGATACATTAGCCATTATGTGTATAGTCTCTTATTAGTTCCATAGCTAAGTTTGGGCATCCTATAATGTAGGAAATGTCAGAACTCAACTTCGGTGATTCTTTTTGGTACAGGCCGGATCCGCCAGTTTTCGAGGGGATTTTTGAAAACAACAGCTATGTCCCATATCTGCCAGAGGAGATAGGGGATTCTAAACACATAGTTAGACTTTCACATCCAATCCTTAACTGGCTAATGGTTAGGCCTGTATACCTACGGGCAGACCCAATAGAGGTGGAATTGCTATGGTGGAGGATCGGTAGCGATAGTACACTAGACAAATTTCTTAGACCAACAAGAGTGGTAGGCATGAACTCAAGCGTAGGATACCCTCGCTTCTTGGTGGCACTCTTGCCTCTAGAATTTGTGGCCCAAAAAGGGAATGCTTTTTTAAGTGACAACCTACAAATAAGAACCCCTCTCCCTCAAAACATTATTAATGTCCAAATAGTTGATTTTGGTGGTGTTATGACATATATAGAGGTAACAGTACGCATCACAGGACATCAATTATGGGGTTACGAAGCAGGCATTCCCATCTACCAAGTGAATTTAGTTTGGTTATGCTTTGGTATTGAGCTAAGTGGTTGGGAGTTTGAACACCACATGTAGCTGCAGTTTTCGTGGTTGTTTCCGAATTAGACCCCGGGAGTAATGTCCTTTTAGATGTACAGTGAGCTAATCATGACCTAGTTCTAATCCATTTTTGCAATAGAAGGGTTAAACACTAACCAGACGTAACTGTTTACTCGTAGGGACGAGTAATGTACCAACACCTTTATGCATAAATAAAAATGGTGTTTTTGTGAATAATGTGTGTAATGTTTTGTGAACTATGTTTAAATTATGTAAGTAATATTTTAATTGGGTATACGATGATTAACAATTGTTATGTACAAATAGAAATTATGCACTTCCATTAAAACATTTACTCTGTAGTGATGGCTAATGATGGAAATGGTACCAGATCGTTGTCCAACAGAACTGATCTAATGAAAAAAAAAAATCATAGAAAGAGTTGTTGCTAGTTTCTTGCAGGCCTTGCAAAATAATGTAATCGATGGAATACCAAAACATCTAGAAGGGCCAATTACAATAAAGCAATTCTAGGACTAAAACCTTTCACATTCACAGGGGATTCGAACCCATTGTTGGCAGAAGCTTGGGTTAAAGAAATGAAGAAGATTTTTCGTGCCTTACCCTACACAAAAGAATAGAAAGTGTCCTTCGCCACCTTCACTCTTAAAGAGGATGCATAAGAATGGTGGCTTCTCACTTTAGAAAAGGAAGAGATCGTGACTTGCGCTAGATTTCTAGAAGTATTTTATGAAAAGTATTTTCCATACTCACTATGGGAACAAAAGGTATCGGAGTTCCTACACTTGAAGCAAGGAATGATGTCGGTAATAGAATACGAAAGTAAGTTCACCCGACTGGCGCGATTTGCAACGTATGTTATTCCAATGGAAGCCCAAAAAGCTAAAAAGTTTGAAGCAGGGTTAGATGATGATATCAAAAACAAGATTGAGGTTTTGAAACCACCAACCTATGCAGAGGTGGTACACCAAGCATACATCACTGAGAAAGGAATTAAAATCTCACGTCTTGGCAAAACTGGTCAAAAGAAGCAGTTTTGGGAACCAACCAGAGGATCTAGTTTAGCACCACCAAAGAAAATGAGTACCAGACCTATTGGTTCAAACGGTTCGGCTAATCAAAGTTCTACGATCCCTAGAAGTAGCACCATTCCAAATTGTTAAATTTGTGGAAAGGCTCATCGAGGATAGTGCTATCGGGCAATAGGAGCATGCTATAGATGTGGCCAAGTTGGTCATTTGGTGAAAGACTGTCCAAAATTTACCAACTCTGTGATGAGTACTCTTGAACCAGTTCAGAAAATAAGAACGCCTATAGGAGGGAGAAAATAATAGAAATGCCAAGGGAGAGCTTTTGCTTTAGTACTTGGAAACCCCAATGCTACCAAGAACGTTGTGTCAGGCACACTTTTTATATGTGGTCATTCAGCTCATATTCTCATTGACTCTGGATCAACTCATTCTTTTGTTTCTCCACACTTTACTCTCAATTTGACATCAACATCTGAACCCTTAGAATATGCATTATCTGTGTCCTTTCCATCTAGTGATTTCGTACTTAGTACTGAGATATACAAATCTTGTGCTATATCCGTAAAAGATGAAACCTTATATGTAGATCTGATTCCACTTCGCATCAGTAGTTATGATATAATCTTGGGAGCGGATTGGCTTGCTGCCAACCATGCTTCTATTGACTGTATAACCAAAAAGGTCTTTCTCTAGTTACTCGACCAGTGCGAACTTGTCTTTGAAGGAACTGAAGTTTCTACCCCTCCATGGTTAACATCCTCCGTAAGAGCCCAACGACTTTTGAGAAAAAGGTTGTTGTGGTTATGTCACGACCCAAACCCGCCCCTGTAGGTTTAGCACCATAACCGGCCAGTAATCCGTGGATTACCAAAGGCCTCTGAACAGATTAGCAAATAATAAGAGGCTGCGGAAGCATAATACAAAATAGACAAGGTCCAATGAGCTGTGATGACGTACATGGGACAGAACATTTGAAAACTTATATATATACATAAACATGCCAGCCAAGTACACCAATATGTACACAGTATTCACAGATAGTACTTCCCAAGACCTGACTTCAAAAGAAACAAACACAAAGACTAGCATGACCACAAAACAACCATGGCGTTAGGCTTCGTTCGGAACCTCCTCGGGAGGCACAACAGTTGGCTGACAAAAACAGAACAGAAGGCCGTCAACTCTGGCCCTGGTCATGTGCTGGCTCATCTACATACATAATATAAACTGTGAGCGAAAGCCTAGTGAATAATAACAGAGTAAAGGGTTTTCAATGAATGAGTTCGTACAGATTCAGAAATCAATTCAGATTTGTATCAAATTCGTAATCGTTCAGATCATATACAGACATAAATCATAAGTCATGATTAAGTTTACGTGATACATCCATTAGCATTAACAGAACAGAACGCATACGCGTAAGGTTACGAATAACTAGTTCCATAAAGGAACCTCCGGATCCGAGTAACAGAACAGAACAGAAGCTGAGCCCCCATGACGAGGCCTCCGGTACGGGTAACAGAGTACAGACAGATATAAGTTCCATAAAGGAACCTCCGATACCGGGTAACAGCCAATATATATCACATGGTGCTAAGGATGTCACGAATACATATCAGAAATTGAACAATCATTCATTATACAGAACATATCATTTCGAAAAATAGATCTTGTTTTATCACACAGAAAGTAGATACAGTTTGAACATAACTTTACTAAGTTATTACTCACAGTTGGCCTTGAAATAGACAGATGGAGCAGATGTGTCAAACAGAATGCGACACGTGACCTACATAACACATAACGGATACACACTTGAAACACACATTCTAAAAGTACAAAACTTACGTTGTTGGTTCTTAGTGTGTTTTCTAACCTTTAATCCTCACTATAGAGTCTTAAACATGGCCTAGGAATGCCTAGGATGGAATGAGGATGCAAAAATGCCTTAGAAAACATTTTTCAAAGTTTGCTGAAAACAGGGGTCTCGCTCGAGCGAGTCTTTCTTCGCTCAAGCGAGCTTACCAAAACAGAGGGGTCGCTCGAGCGAGAACTCCTTCGCTCGAGCGGTCTGTAAAAATGCAGAAGTACTGGTTGTTGAAATTTTACACTCGATGCTCGCTTGAGCGTAAGACACAGCTCTTCGCTCGAGCGTAGGTATCGTCGCTCGAGCGTGCATCTGCGTGCACCAAAAACCTGAGAGCTTGCAATTTACACTCGAGCCACCATTCCTTCGCTCGAGCGGAGCTCTGAACAAACGATGGTCTCGAGCATGGAATCCTTCGCTCGAGCGAGGAAGCCAAATTCTGGGATTTCCAAATTTGCCTCCCAAGCTCAAACCAAGCATTCAACACCTCAAAACTCCACCTCTTGGGCCCAATTTCTGGAAAACACTTATAAACTCATAGTATAACATGTTTTGAAGATCAATTTGTAAAATCAAAGCCCAAAGGTGAGTCAATTGAGCACAATTTCAAATAAAACTTCAAGAATAAAGCAAGAACTTACATGCAAATGTTCATTTGAAATCCAATGCTCTAAAACATGGCCAAATGTAAGATTAAACTCAGACTTTTGATGAATTCATGGACTTTAACAAAAATATGAATATGCATGTGAGGATTTGAAACAAAACAACTTCAAATTCCAAGAACATGTACATGCATGCATGATATGGACTTCAATTCAACATGTTAAACCCATTTCTAGCTTTAGACACTAAATTAACCATGAACCATGAAAGAACAACTCAAATTCAAGTTCAAGAAATTGAAATCTCTACCTTAGGTTTTGAATTCCAAGCCTAGAAGCTCAAAGATGCAACCTACTCATCAATTCTTCCAATTCTCCAAGGAATTTTGTTGAAACCAATCTTTCTCCTATTCTCCCCTTCTCTCCTATGGTTTGGGACTAGGAAGAGGCTGATCAAATGATGCATCAAAGTGTAATTAAGCTTGGTCTAGTGTTAGGCCACTAGATGGCAAAATTGTAATTAGTCTAGGTTCAATTAGTTTAACATTATTTAATCTGATTTAAACATTCCAAATCGAATTTTAATTAAACCTACCATAAAATTACATAAACTCTAACTAGCACAAAACACTAATCAATTTCGGAATCAGACGCCGATAAGGCTTTCAATTCGCAGTTTCAAAGTCAAAACATGAACATATCATTTCATGGCAAACAAATAGAAACACAAAAGTAATGCAATACATATGCAAATTAATTCTGGATTTCTTCTAAATTACTGTTAGGCATAATTAATCATGAATTAGCATTAATCGGAGGTCGGGGTTATTACAGGTTATATATGTTATGTGGTCGACACTCAACAAGTAAACCCAACACTCGATTCAATACTCATAGTTCAAGAATTTCCTGACATTTTTTCGAACGACTTACCTGGTACCTTAGTTGACCGAGAAGTCGAATTCACCATTGAAACTTAACCCGGCACAAAACCGATATAAAAAACCACTTATTGCATGTCGATCATGGAATTAAAAGAAATGAAAATGCAACTTCAGGAATTGCTCGACAAGGGTTTCATACAACCAAGTACCTCACCATAGGGAGCTCCGGTACTATTTGCAAAGAAAAAGGATGGTACAATGAGATTATGTATCGATTATCAAGAATTGAACAAGGTTATCATCAAGAATCAGTACCCTTTGCTGTGAATCGATGACCTATTTGATCAACTTCAAGGTGCTCAAGTATTTTCGAAGATCAACTTGAGGTCTAGCTACCGTCAAGTGAAGGTCAAAGCTAGAAGCATTAAAAAGATTTCCTTTAGAATGCGTTACGAACACTACGAATTCCTTGTCATGTCATTTGGCATCACGAATGCTCCAGTAGCCTTTATGGACCTCATGAATCGAGTGTTCAAATCCTATCTTGATGAGTTCGTTATTGTCTTCATTGATAACATTCTTGTTTACTAGAACACCGGAAGACCATGGGCAACACTTACGATCAGTTCTACAGACACTACATGATCACAAACTTTATGCCAAGTTGAAGAAATACGAATTCTGGATCACTAGTGTACACTTCCTCGGCCACGTCATTGACAAAGATGGTATCTCTGTCGATCCACAGAAGGTTGCAGCTATCATGGATTGGTCGTGACCTACTAATGTATTTGAAGTTTGGAGTTTCTTGGGATTGGCAAGATATTACCGACGTTTCGTTCAAGATTTCTCAAAGATTACATCACCATTGACTCAATTGACCTAGAAAAACATACCGTTCGAGTGGACTGACAAAAGAGAACGTTGCTTCTAGGAGTTAAAAAGTAGACTTGTGATAGCTCCCATATTAGCACTCCCTACTGGAACGGATGGTTTGTAATATCTAGTGATGCCTCATACAATGGGCTAGGTTGCGTACTTATGTAAGATGGGAAGGTTATTGCGTACACGTCACGTCAACTAAAGACTCACGAGAAGAACTATCCAACTCATGATTTGGAATTAGCTGCGGTGATTTTTGCTCTTAAAATTTGGCATCATTACATCTATGGAGTAACATGCGAAATTTACACTGACTCAAGAGTCTTAAATATCTATTTACACAGAAGGAACTGAACATGAGGCAAAGACGGTGGTTAGAGTTTATGAAATCTTATGATGTGAAGATTCAATACCACCCAAGCAAGGCTAACGCGGTAGCAGATGCGTTGAGTCGGAAGGCCACCCGAAGTTTGGCATACTTCGTCACTGACAAGAAATCACTTATTAGACTTGGAGTTGGTTCCACACAAGGCTGGTGGATTTCTCACAAATATAGTCATGGAATCTACGATAATCAATGAAATCAGGGCATGCCAATGTGAGGACAAGCTTTTGAAGAAAATGTATGATGAACAAGGAAGTAAGCTAAATCTCAACTTCACCATAGACAATAGGATATTAAAGTTTTAAAACCGAATTTGTGTACCCGATATTCCCTGAAATCAAAAAATGATATTGATAGAAGTCCATAACTCGAGATTCGCTGCTTATCCTGGAATACAAAAATGTACCATGATTTGAAAGAGCATTATTGGTGGACAGGAATGAAAAAAGACATAGTAAGCCATGTTTCCAAATGCTTCCAATGTCAACAAGTTAAGGCATAGCATCAAAGACTTGCAGGACTGCTGTAACCACTTCTTATTCCTGAATGGAAATGGAAACATATTACCACGGATTTTGTTATTGGATTGCCATAATCAGCCTCAAAGAACGATACGATATGGGTCATAGTAGATTGATTAATGAAATTAGCACATTTTCTGCTCGTCAGAGTCACATGCTCTCTTAACAAATTTGCCACTTTATATATCAAAAAGATCATTCGATTATATGGCGCCCCAGTATCAATTGTATCAAATCAAGACCCTCATTTCATATCTCAATTCTAGAACACGTTTTAGGCATTTTGGAAACAACACTAAAGATTAGCACCACTTATCACCCGCAAACCGATGGACAATCCGAAAGAACGATTCAAACATTGGAGGACATGTTGCGGGTATGTATATTAGACCTTCAGGGTAATTGGGACGAGCATATGTGTCATGACCCGAACCCGTCCCTATGGGTTAAGGACATAACCGGCCAGTAATCCCGAGGTTACCTACGGCCTCAAACCAAAATAGACGTAACTCAATAGAGTAAAGGGGCCAAACGGAAGCAATAAGTAAAAACTTTGTCCATAAAGCCGTGCTTATATGCACTTTAAAACAAACCATACGCATATACGTTAATAATCCACCACAAAATACAGTACCATAAAATCCTTTACAGACAGGATCATCCAAACTGAGTCAACCCATATCAAAACTATATACAGATATACATAAAGTCCTTGCCAACAAGACAAAATATAAATACATAACAAAATGGCAAGGATGGGTCTCGTGCATGAGACACAAGGCTAACTCTCCAAAACTCAGGTTGTTCCTGGCAGACTTCACTGGGGCTGGGTTTGGACTTCCCTTGGCTCACCTACAAACACATGAATGAGTGTAAGCAATAGCCCAGTGAATAATATCAAATACAGAAATTACATAACGATGTAGAACAACATATTCCAAACGGCCTTGGGCCCAATCCATATTTTTATTTAACAGATATATATAACTATACGAAATTCAAATCAAGTGACTGCAGTTTCAAACACTCTGGCCCTTGGCCCCTTCAGATTTCTATTCATGTCAAAACGGCCTTCGGCCCATTCATTTATGTCAAAACGGCCTTCAGCCCATTCGTTTCTGTCAAAATGGCCTTCGGCCCATTCGTTTACGTCAAAACGGCCTTCGGCCCATACATTCGTGTCAAACGGCCTTCGGCCCACTCATTCATGTCAAAACGACCTTAGGTCCATTCATATATGTCAAAACAACCTTCGGTCCACTCATTTCTATCAAAACGACCTTCGGTCCATTCATTTCTGTCAAAACGACCTTCGGTCCACTCATTTCTATCAAAACGACCTTAGGTCCATTCATTTATATCAAAACAACCTTAGGTCCATCTATTTCTATCAAAACGACCTTCGGTCCGTTCGTTCGTGTCAAAACGACCTTCAGTCCATTCGTTTGTGTCAAAACGGCCTTTGGCCCATCCACACTTTCGTGTCAAACTGGCCTTTGGCCCAATTATTCATATCAAAACGGCCTCTGGCCCATTCATTCATGCTTGTCAAAAGGGCCTCTGGCCTATTCGTTATTTCTTGCCAAAACGGCCTCTGGCCCATTGCAAACTTTCATATCAGACATTGTCCACCATTCAAATTAATGAACTTACTGACTTACATAGAGGTAAGCAATGGGACAACAACATATTCAAACATCTTTTGTTAAGATATTACTCACAGTGATCGGTTGGTTGAATTGCCCTGGAGCTTGACCCTACATATCACATAACACATATGGGTCACAAATAACTCAATCCGTTCTTTAATTCACACATTCCTCTTTAGGCTTCATTCTTATCTCTTTAATTCAATTACAATGCTCAGTGTATGCCTAAGAGGGTTTAGAAGTGAAAGGGAACGGAAAAAAAGAACACAAAATGCATTTTCAGATTTTCAGAAAACAGGGTCCCCGCTCGAGCGTGGACTTCCCCGCTCGAGCGGACCCTTAAGGCTTGCAAAAGTACTGGTTGCATGAAAAATACGCTCGAGCGTGTAATAGGACGCTCGAGCTGAAGGCCTGCCTAAACAGCTCCCTCGCTCGAGCGTGGCCTCACCCGCTCGAGCAGACACCAAGTCTGCAAAAAGTACTGGGAGCACATTTTTCCCGCTCGAGCGGCCATTACTCCGCTCGAGCGGAAATCAAAATTCTGGGTTTCCCAGGTTGTGTTCTTGAGTCCAAATTCGACATTCAACCAATGTTTCTTGCATTTTATGCCTCTAATTTCACATATACTTGTACTAACATGGTATAAACACCAAAACACATCATCATGGAGCTCAATTTCATGAATCAGACACATGCATGTCCCAAATTAATTCAAACTCAACACCAACATGCTCAATTTCAAACATTCAAGCCTTACACCCCCATGATTTGTACATGCATGTGGGAGATGCTCATCATTCTCAACTTAATTGGTGGAGAGGTGATCAAATCATGAGCTTTACTTAAAATTGCACATGGATTATACATTTTTATGCTCAAACATGCAATTTCAAAGTACTTTCTTACATGCATGTGCATATAGATTACCAAATCAACAAAACCAACTCAAATTCATCATGATCAATTCATTTGATGTTCCTTATCAACATTCAACTTGAATTCACAAAAATTACAAACTAATATGCACAAATTCACTCACCTAGGAGCCTTAATCTTCCCAATTTATGATCAAATCTTGAGTTAGCCTCCAAATTTCCAAGCCTCAAGACCAAAATTGCCCAATTCTTCTCTCCCTCTCTCTATAACCGGCCCTCTCTCTAAGCTTGAGTTCAAATCAGCCAAATGAAGCAAAGAAGAGAGAATAGAGGGTGTAGTGCCCTCACACAACAAATCCCACTAATGCCAAATATAATAGTAATAAAGTAATTGGGCACCAATTCATTAATTTAATCAATTTAATCTGGCCCAAATTAATTTTCAATTAAATTTCACCATAGGTTCCAAAAATTATGCCAATCACAATGGCGTAATCAATTTTGGGTTCTGTGGCCGATAAGGCCTCCAATTAAATTTCCAAAGCAGATAAATCAAACAGATATTCCTATGGTGAACAGATAGAAATCCAAGACCACATAATGGCACACAAAATCATATTAAACACATAATAACACTCATATTAAGGACCAATTAACATATTACGGAACAGGGGTATTACAATATGTCATTAGTAGAATTCGCTTATAACAACAGTTACCAAGTAAGCATTGGGATGGCACCATATGAAGCACTACATAAGAGAAAATGTTGATCGCCTGTATGTTAGACAGAGGTAGGAGACACAAAGTATTGGGTCCTGAAATTGTGCAGATGACAAGTGATAAAATTCAACTTATCCAATAACGAATTCGCATTACCTAAAGCCATCCTAAAAGCTATGCAGATATACGGAGATGAGATTTCAAATTTCAGGTAAGAGATCATGTTTTCTTGAAAGTTTCGCCAACAAGGGGAGTCATTCGGTTTGGGAAGCGAAGAAAATTGAACCCGCGTTACATCGAGCCATTTGAAATACTAGAAAGGATTGGCCTTATAGCATGCCATCTTGCACTTCCACCAGAATTGTCCAATGTTCATATTGTGTTTCATGTTTCAATGTTTCGGCGATACCTTCGAGATTTAGAACATGTCATTGATCACAAAGACCAAGAAGTTCAAAAAGATCTCTCTTATAAAGAACAATTGGTACAGATCCTTGACCGTCATGATTAGATTCTTCGAAACAAGGCTATACCTCTTATAAAAGTCTTATGGCGAAATCATTGTGTCGAAGAAGCTACGTGAGAAACTGATAATCAAATGTGGGCTAGATATCCACACCTTTTTTGAAAACCAAGGTACGACAAGCTTGGAGAGAAACTTCTATTTAGAAGGGAAGAAATGTGACACCCCCAAATGTTTAGTTAATTTTAAACACTGCGTTAATATCAACTAAAAATAAATATATATATATATAATATTTAATTTTATAATTGTATGTGCTCTAATGTAAATTAATTTTAAACTATGAATAATTGTGTATTACCACACAAAAAAAAAAAAAAGAAGATGTAATTATTTAGATTTGTGGGCCAAAGGGTAATTAGGCTTAAGTTTCATGAGTTATCCATTTGGAGTTAAATCTATCTAGGAACAAGATGTGGTAGTTGCTGCTGCTGCTACAGCAACGTGGGAAGCCTATTATTAGCCTAATTGATGAAGTTATGGAAGCTAATTGATGAAAACCTCAGTATAAATAGTGAGTTTATGCTCACAAGTTGAGGACAAGCAAAAGAGTAATAAATTAAAGACAGGCAGAGACAAAGAGAGGCTCATAACGGAAGTAAATTGTAGGAATCTACACTAAGCTGGGTTGTATTATATCTCGAGTAACCATAAATTGTTTTATTATTTTATACAAATTATGTTTTATAAATTATATTAACATTTCAACTATGTTATTTATTTTATGAACCCTATTTGCTTAAAATAGAAATCCATAGATATAACTGTTTATTAAATGTGTTTTTGAACAATTATTTTACAAGTACCACTACGAAGGTCTCATGCCTTAGGAGACTTAAATAACCATTAGCCATATGAATTGTCACTTTAGTGACCCTCTGACAGTCCCATGCTTTAGGGGATTTAAATAACCATTGGTCCTTTGATTAGTCACTTTGTAACCCTTTGTCTATTATGAATCCATTGACGCTCTGTTTTGCTTTGTACCGTGGTTATGATTATTTGCTTATATGATTTTTGCATTATGTTTCTGTTGGTTAAAATGATTTACTCGAACCAAACTACTCATTATTTAGCCTAAATAATTATCCATGGTGATTTGTATACCCTTATGTTCTTAATAATGTTCCTCATTCTGCCATGTATTTGTAGCTATTAAACCCTTTCAGGTGAAGAAACTTAAGGAAGAATTATTTTACCCCATTAATCAAGATCAAGACTTGAGATAAATATCGCGTTTTTTTTTCTCCCTCTTTCTTTGTTATCTGTAATTATTGTCTGACTCATGTTACATAAACAAAAGTTCCAATGTGCGGTTTAAATATTTATTTGCATTTTTTATTTTATCCCGCTGCATTATTTAGTTGTTTAATCTAGAATTAATCTTTGGTAACTTTAGAAATCAATTAGTTGCGACATTCAGTCCTAAGCACTGGGGTTGGATCGTAACAGTAGTGGTGAGAGGTGGTGAGATGGTGGTTGCCGATGAGGAGTCACTAGGATGGCTGTCGGAGGAAGCTACCGGGTGGAATAGAGGTGGAGGTGGAGGTGGAGGTGGAATTGGAGGTGGGGTTGGAAGGATAAAGATAGGGTCAAAAATAGAAATTGATATTAGGGCAAAATTATAATAATAATAATAAAAAGATATGGGGGCCAATAGTAGCCCTCTATATGTATCATGCAATTTTATTTTATTTTTTAATTTATTGATTTTTTTTGCATTGAGTTTTTTCATTAACTGATGTAAATATTAGTTAGTCTGACATATTTTTTCACGATAAAAAAATAAAAAGATGGCTTGCCATACTTTGATTCATTATTTGAATTTTGATCTAGAAACACTACCAAAGTGTTAACAGGTTTATAACTAAAGGCACAAAGATCAATAACCAAAGATGCAACTACCATAGCATTTTTCATATAAATGATCTAGTTTAGTACTTGTATCATTTTAATTTTTAATTTTTCAATTATTATATATTTGATTATAAATTTTGAATTTCATTTTAAATAAAGATAATAGAAGATACTGTTACTCTTTTTTAAAAACAAAGTCGTTAATTTTAATAAAATATAAATTAGTTTGACAAAAATAAATGTCAAAAGTTATTTTTGAATTTTTAAAATTATTTCTACCCCACCAAAAATAAAATTATATAAAAATTATAAATCTTTTATATTTTTATTTTTTTTATCAAATTAATTTTTGGTATGTTTTTGGATAATAATCATGTAATGTGTAGTTATTTTTTCTGATATTTTTAGATGGTTATCATATAATAGATAGTTGTATTTGTTGTTAACAGATAATTTTGGATGATTATCATGTAATGGAGTGTTATTAAGTTTTTAATGTGTAATATATTTAATATATGAATTATTTTTAGTATTGGATTTTTTGATTTAATGGATTGGGTTAATAATAATATCAAAATTATTGTCATATTTGACTTTTGAAAAAATAGAAACTAATTTAATGAAAAAAAAATATCAAAAAAAATTATTTGAAAAAATTATTTCCACCCTTCTAAAAGATAAAATTATATAAAAATAATTTATTTTAAAAAAATTTCATCAATTTAAATTTTAGTTTTTTTAACAAAAATTCTCAAAAGAAAACCAAATACAACTTTATTAACAAAAAAGTTTCAACATTATTCATCAAAAAAAAAGCCATTCGATTTCAAGTAACATACAAGTTAATTAATACAAAATAAGTTGTATAATGATTTTACTCTTGAAAATAGATCGTTTGTAAATGAAATATCTTTGATTGTCTTTATTTGAAACATAATTTAAAATTTAAGATCAAATATATTACAATAAAAAAATTAAAGATTAAAGTGACCAAATTTCAAATTACAAAAATTATTAATGTAATTTGTCCTAAATAATACTATAATATTTTTTTTGAAAAAAAAAATGAATTTGTATCTCATTGAGTTGAACAGCACTAAAACGCAACCCGGTCCCAGAGCACGTACTCGGGTCTTTTCCCAAATTAAGCCAAAATAACAACTTATTTCCCAAACTAGGCCTAGTTTGGACGGAATTCCTAAACTAGGCTAAAGCGCTATTACAAACCACGCTTTCATTGTTTCTAGGCCCCTCCCAGGGAAAATTTGTGAAATAGTAAAAGCGTGGTTACAAACCACGCTTTTAAGGAAATTTCATTTATACATAAAACGTGGTTAGAAAGCACGCTTTTAAGCAAAATTTGTTTTCTTCGGAAAACGTGGTTCCAAACCACGCTTTTACTGTGCTTATAATTAAATTTTGTTTTCAGAAGAAAGCGTGATTCACAATCACGCTTTCACTGTTCACTACATAAAGCGTGGATTACAAACACGCTTTCACTGTTTCACTACATAAAGCGTGGATTACAGCCACGCTTTAACATTGTAAAATCCGTTTATATTTTTCAAAATAAAATTGCCACAAAATATTTTTCATGTAATTTTTTTTTTTCTGTTGTATTTTTTTTCTGTTGTCTTTGTTCTGGTGTAATTCGGAAAACGGGTTTGTTAAAACCGTTTTCTAATACGGCTTTCCTAAAGGCGTTTTAATGTAAATTTTTTTTCTCTGTTGTCTTTGTTCTGGTGATAATGTAATTCAGAAAACGGGTTTACTAAAACCATTTTCAAATACGGCTTTCCTAAAGCCGTTTTCATGTATATATATATTTTTTATTTTTTTATTTTTTTGTTGTTGTTGTAGTTGTCTTTGTTTTGGTGATAATGTTATTCAAAAAAAAAATTGGCTTTACTAAAGCCGTTCTCATGTTAATTTATTTTTTGTTTCTTTTGTCTTTGTTTCGGGTTAGTAGGTGTAATTCAGAAATTTTTTTTGACTTTACTAAAGCCGTTTTCATGTAAATTTTTTTTGTTTTTTCTTTTGTCTTTGTTTTGGGTTAAAAGGTGATAATGTAATTCAGAAATGTTTTTTGGCTTTACTAAAGCCGTTTTCATGTAAATTTTTTTTTTTCTTTTATCTTTGTTTTGGGTTAGAAGGTGTAATTTAGAAATTTTTTTTGGCTTTACTAAAGCCGTTTTCATTTTTTTTTTCTTTTGTCTTTGTTTTGGGTTAGAAGGTGATAATGTAATTCAGGAATTTTTTTTGGCTTTACTAAAGCCGTTTTCATTTAATTTTTTTTTTCTTTTGTCTTTGTTTTGGGTTAGAAGGTGATAATGTAATTCAGAAAATCGGTTTAGTAAAACCGTTTTCTAGCTGTTTTCATTAAAAAAAAAATTTCTTTCGTCTTTGTTTTGGGTTAGAAGGTGATATACATGCTCTACAGTCCGAAGCACACCCACACACTCTGCACTTCGACGAACGACGATGAAGGGTGAGACGCGAAGAGCACCGCGAAGAAGGCCAAGAAGACGAAGGCCACCGCAAGAGCTGCAGCAAGAAGGAAGAAGAGAAAGACCTCAAATTTTGGTGATGTATTTTTTACATACGAATGGTACTTTTTCCATTTTTTGCTATGTAATGTAACTTGTATGTAATTTGGTGTCTGATTACGAACAAGAACTTATGTAATGTAAATATTGGGTTGGAGTTGATGTTATTGTGATTCAATTGGTTTCACTTATTTCATAAGACTGATGTTGTGCAATGAATGAATGAATGGAAAGGTTATTTGTTTTATTCAATTGGTAGTGTATTTTTTGTAAGAATGAGAACGTTATTTGTTATATTCAATTAATAATGGTTACATTTTTGGATTGTCACGATTGAGAAGATGAACAAGTTAAGAGAATGTGTATTTCCCCTAAAATAAATTTTGTCAACATTTTTGTAATAAAACTTAATACATAATATACGAAGTCACTAATTTACTAAATACTCATACGGGCATGAAAACAACATAACTGAAGTTGCAAATGTAACAGTTTTCAGTTACATAGGTAGTACAGACATAAGTCTCCCACAAAAATACATTTTGGACACCATGAACTGAACACACAATACATACATCGTGGACACCCTGAACTAAACACACAATACATAAACATAATAGTTAGATAGACAAATATTAGACAAATAATCTGACAAACTCATTACGGAAACACTTAGTCTAACACACACATTACATATTAATGCATGACCTAATATTGCCGAAGTATAGACATAAACACCTAATTCGAGCTTAAATCGGCAATCTCAGAGTCTAAATAATCGGAAAACTCAGGGTCAGAGACAAGTTCAGGATCCTCCATGATACCCTTGATAGGCACAACATTTGGTTCTATTCTATTCTGTTCTTCTGGGCATCCTTCTTAACTATGTATAGTTGTATATCGCGGGCTAACCTATAGCGCATTTGAGAAATCTCATGTTGTAGTCTTTCACATAGTTGATCAACATTATCAGGATCTTCCTTTTGGATCTCAACAGAACGTGCTTTTGGCACCTTAAGTTGATTTTCTCAACTTAAGGTTTCTAGCTGTACCCGCTCTATAAATAGTGTGGGCCACTTCAGACGAGTAGTGTCAGATAAACCATATCCTGTTTGATTGTCAGATGGCTCCATACATGAACCTCCTTGAACTCGATAATACTTGGCATCAAAAAATGTCGCTTCCCAAACCTATCACGATAACCACAAGCATAACCTAAAACAGGTATTGTTGTTTTGTCTTCAGCATCACCACGTCCCCTTCCCTCTCCTCGTCGTGAACTGTCACCCCTTTACAAGTTCCTACCACCTCTGCGATTCGCACTCCCTCCCATGAATCGTGTAGCCATGCTAATTTTTTTAAACAAATGAATGATAATTTCTAGGGCGAAATGAGTTGTAAGGTTGTGTCTTCACCTTTAGTCGTTTATATAGTTGGTTATGAACGGCTTTAGAAAGACACTGAAGGAAAAACCATAGAAAATAAATGCCTCTACATGACAATCCCACATATACGAACAAGGTATGGGTTGTCACTAGAATGAAAAAACAGAGAAAAACAAATACTGTGAATTCACTGTTGCCATATGACTTTCTGAATTGACAATCCCATATATATCAATAAAAGATGAGTTGTCACTGTAATAAGAAAACAGAGAAAAGCCATGCCTGTGCACCAAGTCACATGACTTGACAATCCATCTGCATATACCGACAAAATAAGGGCATGCTTACTGTAAGGGAAATCAGTGAATTCACTGTTGCCATGTGACTTTATGAATTGACAATCCCACATATATCAATAAGAGATGAGTTGTCACTGTAATAAAAAAATCGAGAAAACTAATGCCCGTGCACCAAGTCACATGACTTGACAAACCATCTGCATATACCAACAAAATAAGGGCATGCTCACTGTAAGGTAAATTAGTGAAAATTAAAGCATATGCGCAAAGTCACTGTTGCCATGTGACACTGTCAATGTAGTAAAAAGGGCGAGGGGTGTTAGAAACGCAACTTGAATTTCTTGGAACATAACTCACTTGCATGTTCGATGTGACAACTCAGTGACTACTCACTGTAACGAGGGATGTAAGAAAAATTGAAAAACTGACTTTACAAGTCACTGCATGTTGACAAGTCACGAACTAGTATAGCATTTTATCTTCTACCCTCCTCCATTTGATTTTATGATTGAATTTCAAATTTCTTCAAAACACCATATTTCAGACATCGATATCGTAACTTCGAAGTGACTACTCACTGTACGAAAGAAGCACGCATGCGTACGAAGTTTATTGTGCCCATGTAAAATTCACCAATTCGTAAGGGGATTAATTTATTTACTATGTTCAATGTCACTGCATCACTACATCAAATAGATGATCTGTATTATAGAGTTATTTTGAAATGAATATTATAATTACATTTTTTAAAAGAGTTTGTCAAACTTAAAATTTTATTTGCTTGTATATATTAAAAATAATTTTTATAAATTTTAAATCCAAAACTTACTTGGTTTTCGAATTTCCAAGAACAGTTTTTTGGAAATTTATTAATCCCCCAACTGGATCAACCACTTGGCTTTGAGGTTGTTTGTCCTGCCCTAAGTTTAGTTTTCTGTCAACCCCACATTCCTTGCTAGAGTCATCATTTTGACTGGACTACCGAGAATTGAAAGGCGACTCTTGCTTCTTTCCTGATGGAGATTGAAATTCTTTACGTAGAGGATCACTATTTGAGGAGCCCCAGTTAAGGGAAGCTTTTGATTGAGCTACCTGTTCTGTTTTCTGTGTTGTTGAAGGCGGTAGTTCGTCTGTCTGAACTTTATTAGTCCCCCAACTGGATCAACCACTTGTTTTTGGGTAATGTTTGTCCAGCCCCCAAGTTTAGTTTTGTGTCAACCCCCCATTCCTTATCAGAGTCATCATTTTCACTGGACTTCTAGGAATTGGAAGGTGACTCTTTCTTCTTACCTGATGGAGATTGAAATTCTTTACGTAGAGGTCACTGTTTGAGAAGCCCTTGTTGAGGGAAAATTTTGACTGAGCTACCTGTTCTGTGAGAACCCGAATATAAAAATTAAGTAAATAATTAAATAATAATAATATTACAATCTCAAATATTTTGGTGGTCAATTCTAAAGTGCAAATTAAATATTTGGAAGGTCTTTTAATTAATTTTTAAGCCTAGTATGCAGACTAGAATAACACCGACTTAAATCAACACATAGTTAACTTCAAATTAAATTGGTCAAACTTCTCCAATTAAATTATGAAATATGTAAGGTGAAAAGTGAAATTAAATATATTGTGAAGGCAAAATAAATTGAATTATATTTGTAAGCGAAAAAGTCAAATTAAATTTCTAAGCGGATTTGAACTTTGCTTAAAACCTTCAGATATGCATTGAGTAGCAAATAAAAGTCGAAGTGACAACTCGTATAAAGTTGATGCGTAGTTGTTCAGGTCATAAAAGTTGACGTGACAACTCTGATGCATAGTTGTTTACAATAATTTCAAACATACAGCTACCATGTGTAATGGCTTTGCAATGCTTATACAAATTTGTAACGAATCTTGACATGTGTACTTATAAATGTAGTTATTTCATAAACTTCAGGTTCATATAACAAATAGTTTAAATACATCTGTAAGTTAGATGAACAACAACATTGTCTTACACTCTAGTAACGAAGATACGACACAACATACAAACATATATGAAAGATAAAGGTGTTTGATTTCTCATTCCTCATCTGTCTTGTAGTAGTCAGAGAGATATTTTTCATTGTTTAAGACATTATTTCACTCAATCACTGTCAAATCTCTGTTGCTTGCTTCTGCCATTTCGGTGGCTAGTTGAAGCATGAAATGTCGACATCTCTGCATCAACATTCTGTTGTTCTCCTTCTTAATTCTGCTAACTGCTGTTTCATAGTCACTCACATTTCGTCTAGCCATGGTCAATGAACGACGATGATGTACTGGTGCCCAAAGTTACGTAGATCATTAAACAATCCTTCTTGCTCCGTTACCCTAAACGCCCATTCTGCTCAGATACCAGCATAATAATCCTTCGGACTCCAGTACTTTTCGCTCTTGTAGTCATAAGTAAATGGAGGTAGTAGCCACACTTTCGGATTTCTTTGATGACGTGAACTTCCTGCACCTCTTGAAGACATTGTTCATAAAATAAAAAAATTAATAATAATAATAATTGTAGATATATTACTATTGTTATGACTTGAACAAATATCATACTGGAGGTAGCGCTATTTATAGACATCATACTGGAGGTTAACTAGAGATGACCTGGTGACGATAATTGAGTTGGGGCACTATGGAAGAAGTGATACCCGCTATATTATTGTATCTTATTCATTTCATGCAATCCTGAGTACCCGTGACTTTGTGTACCTGTGATGTAGTCATGGACGTGGTTGTCAGATAAAATCATAATTATAGGTCGTCATTTTCACAATGCAATCCCTTCATATTTGAGCAGTGAGTTGTCAAATTAATCAGTAATGCAGTGAGTTGTCACATCGCCACATTGAACTATTTTTTCATGTTTTCTTTTTGTTAATACAGTAAGTAGTCACTTCGAACTAACGATTTCAGTACAAATTGGTGTTTTCAAAAAATTATAAATTAAATCATAAAATGAAACAGCGGCTTTAATTTTCTTTGTTTTAAAGTAATACTGTTCATAAACAACTATGAAACAGAGTGCAAGTAAATACACAACCTTCCAACTCACTTTGACCTACAAAACTATTGTTGATTTTTTCACCAAAACAATGTTCAAAACACAAACAAAACAAAATAATAAAATGGCCACCTGATATGTAAAGAAGATTGGCACTGCAGCCTATATTTTATCTTATTTTCACTTAATGAAACTTCATAGTCATCCCCTGTTCTCCTCTTTGCATTTTCTGCTTGTTTTTGTATTCGGTAAATTACACTTCACTCCTTTATATAATTGTTTATCAACACTATTGCCATGTGGTCGTATTAATGTGACTTAGATTAATTCTGAAATGTGAGGAAAAAACAAAGCATCTAAGTCGCGCTGCACAAAGTCATATGCATCACTACATGTGAGGAAAAAAGTCACAAAGTATATAATTTACAAAGTCAGAAAGTCACATGCATCACTGAATCACTACATTAAGTCACATGCATCATTGTATCACTATATCACTGTATCACTGCACAAAGTCACATGCATCACTGCATCACTACACAAACTCACATGCATCACATACATCACTGCATCTGAGGAAATGATCTATTACAAATAAAAAATGATCTATTTAAACGTACGACCCCGTTTACAAATAAAGAATTAAATGATCTATTACAAATAAAGAATTAAAAAATGATCTATTACAATATGTAAGTATTACATAGTCTTCATCAACCAAGTCGCGCTGGACATGTTCGCCTGTCATGACCAGTCTGCTGGCACTCACTGCAACGAGCGGTCAAACGCCTATCTGATATATCCATCTCATTCGGAATACGAGACATAGATGTACGACCCCGTTTTACTTCTCGCAAATGAAGTACATTATTCATTAAGGTCCACTGCGGATCATCCTAATAATCTTGATGTGGTATTGGATTGAATTAGTCTCCCAAACCCTCATGTATACAGGAAGCCTATATACTAGATCAACGTACTCGAATGGATTGTCACCGCATTCAGACATTACAGCGAGCATATGGGAACATGGATAGTGTCTTATCTCATATTTCCCATAACTGCATGTGGGTTGATTTATCTGCACAATTTGTGTATTGCGACCTCGTCCATGGCGAAAAGATGTTTGCACCTCAAATACGAGGTGGGGCCTATCAGACAATATTGATACAAACTAATAATCAAGTTCATGTTTTTAGGTGTACTTAACTTCACAACATAATAAGAACAATTTAGTTTACATTACAAACTAACTTGTCATACGATATCAACTTGAAAGTATTTCCCCTTGCGATGCCACCCTCAATAGGTTTTTGCATCTTTCTAGGGTATTGGAACTCATTTCGTACATCTATTTCAGCTTGGGCTCCCATCTCGTCAAAATATTTTACGAGCCGCCGAAATGTAAATTCAACCATAGCTGAGATAGATAAGTTCCTTGCACCTTTCAAGATGCTATTGAAGCACTCTGCATCATTGTTGGTCAATACCCCCTACCGATATCCACCGTCATATGCAAGGACCCACTCCACAGGATTCATCTTGTGAATCCAATCGATGGCATCTTGGTTAATAGCCTGTATCTGTTCTAAGTAACCATTACACTTTCGTCGTTGATGAGCACTCCCTGCTTTCCATAGAAGTTGTTTTAGCTCCTTATTTTTGAACTTAGTGTTAAAGTTACTATAAACATGTCGAAGGCAGTGTCGATGATATCCAACAAATTGGAGCGAGGGATTCAGCCAGCGCCGCCTCACAACAGCTAAAATACTCTCAGCTCGATCAGATATCAAAGTCACTCCCTATCGGTCCATGACAATATGTTCCTTGATATTTGAAATGAAGAACGACCAAGACTCCAAACTCTTCCTGTCGACAACAGCGAATGCAAGCGGTAATACTTTGCCATTGGTAGTGACAATCGTTGCTACAAGCAACACAATAGATATAACAGGCCTACAATATCTAAATCCATCGATGACGGGTTTGAAAGACCAGAAAACAAAGTGGAAGACGGGCATAATGGTTGTACCTCCGGTATATCTATGCTTCTATTGCACGATGGTGCCAGGATTAGATGTTTGTAATGCATGCATGAATTTAGGCAACAGCCTATATGATTCATCCCAATCCCCGAATACCATTCTAATTGTCTTTGCCCTTGCATGCCACGCCTTCTTGTATGATATACTATAGTTCATGGTTTTTTTGATATCTTCGATGACATTCTTAATTGGCATATCAGGTTCATTCTGCATACGACAATACCTATGAGTCAGATTATTTTTGTGTGAACACTATAAACAAACAAATATGTATATATATGTAAACATTTATTTTGTATACTCACCGCAACTTGTCCCAAAAGATGAGAAGCAATGTAACTGGAGCTAATATTAGTGTGGTCCCTGTTCATTCGTGGGTATAAACAATGGTGAGGACCCCTATACTGCTTTATTTCAAAAAGACCATGTTTCCTACTAAGAGATACACGCAACCATCATCTGCAATTGTGCTTGCAAGCACACACCCAAACGTCTCGCTTGGAGGTTACGACTTTATACTCTCGATTATTTGTTGCATGGTAAAATTTCACAGCATGCATGAGTTGCTTCTTATCAACGAAAATCATCCCTTTGTCCAACTCTGGATTTTTAGCGTTCTAGATTCGGTTACGAGGAACGACATCGCGGTTACTAATGTCAAAATCACCACCCATGTGAATGTTTTCATAGAAAGGGATTTCATGTCTAGGTGGAATGAGGGCATTGTCAAGGTCAACGGGAGCATCGGCATCATCTTCTTCATCATCATCATCTGATTCGCCCAATAAATTTTCTTCATCACACATTTCATTCTCATCATTGTCTAGGGCAACATCAGGACCGTACATGTCACTGTCAGTAAACTGCACATAATTCACCGTTTCAGCCATATTACCAGCAACTTCAACTGGAGTGGTATGATGGCTGAAGGTGGGCACATCTTCTATGTTATTGTGAAATTCAGTCTCATATCTACCACGTGAACTTGATTCTACATCATGGCCCTCAAATGTTTGTTATGTGTAGCCCACTGCATAACATTCATCTGATTCATACATAGGAGACTGAAACGCTGTCGTGTCAATCCCATGTGTCAGCAATGTAGTGAACGGACGAGAATCCATCTGTGTCATATCCGGGACATTGTGTACAACCTCTTTATCAATGTACACTTCCAAACAATTTGGTGGTTGAAAACTTCCACCGATACTTAATACGGTGTTCAACGCCTCATCGTCATTGATCGGTAATATCTTGTATTTGCTGGTTACTTGCCACTGGCGATAAAGATATCTACATTTGAAGATCAATCGAACAGTTTTCCCGTAACTTGCCACCTTGGACATAAACATCTCCTCCAAATTGGTAAGCGTGGTGCCAAGTTGCACCTGATATATCCCTTTCGGCTCAGCATCATATGACATACCTTCATCGAGATCCCGAATTATGTTCCCCCCCAGTAGAAGATAATTGGAACAGTTGCCATATACTTGCTGCAATGAAACAATAAACATTAAAATATCAACAATATACATATATCGAATTTTACTTCTAAAATAATTATATGAATTTTAAATCATTCAATTACAATTACTTGTGAGGCAATAACTTTATTTAAGTAATCAGCAATTGTAATCCAATAATCATTATTCATTTTTTAATTAAAATATGAGTTAAAATAAACCTTATGTTTTGGATTTTTTAGCTTTTTAAGAAAAAAGGTTACAACACATAAAGAATGTTGGTTTGTTTGGACATAACTGTCTATGGAACTCCTGTGTTCTGCTTTTTCCACTATTTATTACGATTAACATCATGCTCTTGTGCACGATAAATGTAAATTTTTCTTTTTCCATGTTTCTTCTTCTTTGTTTTGATAATATTTCAGTGTTAATTTGATTTTTGTAAATTAACCTGCTTTTATTTTTGTATTCGTTATTTGAATTTGTTTAGGCGGACACTTGGTAAAAGGAAGTTGTGGGAGTCAAAAGACAATTTATATTTTCCTATAAGTGACATTTATATCATAAGTGACATTTTCCTATAAAAATCAGCCCTCTCATTTTTGTCAATTTATATTTTCCAGGGTAGAAGGAACTGTAGAGGTGAAACATTATTTCAATTTATATTTTGTCACATTTTTATTTGTGTCTGAATTTGTTTATTAGTGTTTATTTTCTCATTTTTTCTCACTTATTTTTATTCGTATAAAACAACAACTGAGATTTCATTTCTACGTGCAGTTTTTTTTTTACTTCCTATGTGGAGACTCTTATCTTTTCTGCGTGAAGGTTCTTTGTTGTCATTGCTCTCTTGTCTTAATTCATAAAAAACATCAAAATAACTGTACTTCTTGTCTTAATTCTTTGTTGTCATTGGTCTTTTTTTATTCTCATTCCTTTTGAGGTTGGATATGCTTTATTCATATGATCCTTTTTGGAATTCATACACATGTATAGATGTCCTATACAAAAATGTTTATTGAATTTGAAACAAAAAGAAATTTTGAATCACATAGCAGCAATAACTTTAGATTTTGAATAAGTCTAAGAATACAAAAATGGTTATAGAACTGTACATAAAATGTATATAGATGGATACAATTTTTCAAAATAGTAACAAACTCTATAAAATTTTATGCGTATATATGTATTTGTATTCAATTTTATGATCAATTTTGTTTGTTTATAACAAAACTACAAGATTTTTAACTAGTGACCCATTTTAATTTACAAGATCTGTAAAGGGACAATTCCAAAGATTACAGTCATGGCAGAGTTTAGAGGAAGATCAGATATATGCATGCACATTATTCAGTATCCAGAGACGGTGTGTTTGGTTTGTGTTTGTAGAGTAGTTTTTGAGATAAAAAGTACGAAAATTTATTTGGTTTGCCTTCTTTCATAAATGGTTGTGGAAAATTGTTTTGGGGAGAGAGTTTTACAAAAAGTGATTGATTTGATGTGTATGAGAGAGAAAGCTATTTTGAAAAGTAGGTAACCAAACAAAATTTTGAGATTTTGTTTGAAAAAATTTGTTTGGCTTGATTACTCTTGAAAATTTGTTTGTAGAGAAATTTTCCCAAATTTTTTTATGAAAAACAAACCAAACAAGCCCATTATTCTATGATTTGAATCCATAACACTCGAACTATAATAGATTTATTTTATTTTATATTATTATCAGCATAATAAAACAACCTTACCATTGCGGCAAGGCCTCCCTCCCTCAATATGATCAATTTTTAAAAGGCATTCACTCCAAATAAATAAATAAATAATAATAATGACTCTACACAACTGTTAATTTAGGCAATGATTTAATCGTACGCATGTAAGTGGGACCAATTTAAAAAACACTTATTTTATTTTCTTTTCATAAATCTTGATCTATTTTTTAGTATTTTGATAAAGTAGACAGATATATCACACATTTAAAAAACACTTCATTCTATCAAGTATTCTTTTTATTCAGTGAGATTGGACAAGATTGGACAAGTCATACAAACATCTTAAATCATAGTGTAAGTTTTGTATGAAATTATTATTTTTTTCATTGAGTTGAAATAACTCGATTGATTTGGACAATATAAAATAGAGATTTCAAACATTGTTCTTAATTTTTTAAAACTGGTGATCCAATTTTTCAGATTTATGGACAATTAAAGATAAGTTAATTTGATTTGCTCAAACTTGTGCCATTAGGGACCTTAATGACAAAGTTATTTCCTATGTGAAATAGTAATCCTCGTCCACTTTTTAGAGGTCATAGAGGCTTTGTTATAAAATTCAAACAAAAAGCTCATTTTGGCTTGTTCTGAAAAGTAAGAAAAAAATTTAATTTATTTACTCTTTTTTTTTCCTTAAACATAAAAATAAAATAAAATAAAAATAGAGAGATAATATAATCAAAACAAACCAATAAATTAATTTTTTTCATGTTCTCAAAAGAGGTTTGTGCCTTGGCTTATGGGCTTATGTTGGTGGTTAAATCTATGTGGTAAATTTTAGATAGTTATCCATGTCAATCTATTGGGCCATCCGTAGCAATTATTTGGTATTATAAAACACAGGCTTACCCATCAAAGTGCCATTTTTTTTTTCCCTTCTTACCTAAGAAATTTCTATGGACTATTAATTAGAATGTTTTAAGACTCTTTTGATGCATATATTATAACTAGTG
Organism: Camellia granthamiana; assembly: GCA_036172215.1. NCBI lineage: Eukaryota > Viridiplantae > Streptophyta > Magnoliopsida > Ericales > Theaceae > Camellia > Camellia granthamiana. The sequence continues at coordinate 95,375,370 of CM069905.1, forward strand.
TGTGCCCGTGCCTGAAGGCACGGTGCAATTAATAACGACTTCTAATTATATAAATCAAAATAAAATTATTAAAACATAATGTTAAGATTTTCCTTTTCAATGGTGGTGGACAGTCACAAAACGGAGTGGCGATGAGTCCCTTCGTTCAATACCCATTTCAAAAACTTTTTCAAAATTTTTAAAGTTTTGTGAGGAAATTTTAATTTCTACTATAATGCTATTATATGTATTACAAATTCAGCCCATTAAATTTTTTTAAATTTTTATTAAAAAATTATAAAATTAAATGTTAGTATTTTATAATGAAATGTCTTCAAATTATTCTAATATCAAAGTTAATATTTTTTATAAAAATTATTAATTTTATTGAATGTATATTAAAAATAATACATGATATAGCGGTTTGGTTTGATTTTTTAAATTATTTTTTGATTTTTTTGAAAAAATATAAATAAATTTGACAAAAATAAATTATTTGGTTTGATTTTCCAAATGCTTGTGGAAGAATGTGGCACCTCCCAAAATTCAGTTTTTTTTGTTGGTTAGCTTGGAGGGGCAGAGTGAAAACATCAATTTTCTACATAGAATTGGGGTGTCGGATAATAATGCTAGCACTTTGTCTCTCTTTTGCAGGACGGAAATTGAAACTGTCAACCATGTACTTTTACATTGTCCACTGGTATGGAGAGTATGGTTTGGATTTTTTAATGGGAATTGTGTTAGGTATGAGCATCCCCATCTATCTCCCTAAATTATTTCTTTATCTATTTTATGGAGTTGGAGTTCCCTTATATCACCTCACCAGCTCCCTTATATCATATCATAAACTAATATTTGCTATTTTTCTAATTTTATTATTGTTATTATTATTTTGCTTTGTTTTGTTTAGGGACTACAGTACACATTTATAATTTTTATTTCTTTTAAATTTATTATTAAAAATAATATTTTAATAGAATAGAAAAAAAATTAGGAATTTGTTAATAGAATAGAGAAAGAATAGAGAATTTGTTAAAAAAAATAGATGAAAAAAAGATTTCTAAAATAGAGAATAAATTTTTTTAATAATATTTTAAAGTAAAATTTAAGTAATCTAATAGAGATGATCTAATACCTGGATGATGTTGAAGCAATGTTACAATGGGGAGCAGGTGTTAATTTAAAGAAGCAACTGAGTATTGTTCCAAATTGTGTCATTAATATTACTATGTTCAATATCGAAATTGAGGAATGATATTGGGTTTATAATGGGGGTCATCCTAATTATGCTGACTTGGCCTAGGTAGATAGCTCTGCGTAGCTCATAGTGCCTACGATAATATTGTACCTAGCCTGTCTAAGAGCTCGGCCCAAGTCTGTGAACATTTTGGACAAAGTTCGTGTGGAACTCAACCCGGTCTAAAGAGGTCGGTGTGATTATGTTAAATTTGTAAGATATTATCTTAAGAGATGCGAGTGTAATTTATCCGATATGTTTTGATTTACGAATAGAAATATATAATTTATAAAATATATCTAAAACAACAATTATAATATGTATAAAAAATGTATCAAACTCTAAGATTGATTACTTAATTAGTCATTTTATACCTTTTGTTTTATTTAGTCATTCAAATGAGATAGAATGACATAAAAATGGTCATTTTTTAGTCTCCCATCTAGAATCATTATTCCCTTATAATAATAAATGATTATTCCATTTATAATAAATTTTTGTCTTAATAAATCATTAAGACAAATAATAATTTTTAATGATATTAAAAATATATTTCAATTACCAATTCTCATAAACTAAAAGCATCAGCGCTTATATGAATTTCATAATATGAATTTCAATTCTCAATTATATGAATTTCATAATATGACATTACCAATTCTTAATTATATGAATTTCAATTCTCATAATTTTATTCTTAATTAAAAAAAATTCATTTTATTAACAAGTAAAAAATAAAATTTCCAATTCAACAAATATAGGTTGGTTTATTCACAATTCAAAATTTCAAACCCTAATTTCAAAAAATATAGACACGAGTCAAAATTCAAAATCCTAATTTCTGAAACCCTAACCCTAATTTCTGATTTCACAATTCAAAACCCTAACCCTAATTTATGATTTCACATTCAATTGAAAACCCTAGAAAATTTTCACAATTCAAAACCACAACATTTTACCAATTTAAAACCATACATTCACATTTTCACAAACACAATAAACACATAAAATTCAAATGAGACAGAGAGAGACAGATGCCATACCAGCGAGAGAGAGCAACTTACGGACGGAGAGAGAACAGAGAGAGAGAGAGTGAGAGCAGAGAGAGAGTCTGAGAGCAGAGGGAGAGCGAGAGCGAGAGTCTGAGAGCAGAGCAGAGCAGAGGGGAGAGCGAGAGCGAGAGTCCGAGAGCGAGATTCGAAAAAAACGTAAGTGTAAAAAACGTGATTACAAATAAAGGGGCTTGGGGGTTTTATATAAGTTGTAAAAGCGTGGTTACGAAGCGTGCTTTCATTTAATCACATATTTTACATTGTTAAAAGCGTGGTTGCAATCCACACTTCTTGTTTTCAACAGTGAAATCGTGATTGTGAATCACGTTTTCTTAAGAAAACAAATATGCATAGTGAAAGCGTGGTTTGAAACCACATTTTTTTTAGAAAATAAAATTTAATTATAAGCACAGTAAAAGCGTGGTTTGAAATCACATTTTCTGAAGAAAATAAATTTTGCTTAAAAGCATGCTTTCTAACCATGTTTTATGTATAAATGAAATTTCCTTAAAAGCGTGGTTACAAACAACGTTTTTTTTCTTAATTAAAAGTGTGATTTGTAATCACGGTTTATTATTTCACAAATTTTTCGCAGAAGGGGTTTAGAAACAGTGAAAGCGTGATTTGTAATAATACTTTAGCCTAATTTAAAAATTTTATCCAAATTAAAGTCTAATTTAAAAAATAAGTTGTTATTTTGACTTAGGCCAAGTTTGGCATAACCTAAATAATACAAAAAGTCAAAAAGTCATTATCCTATTTAAGTCACATCATCTTATTTAAATTACATCACCTCTCTAACACATCACATCAAACCCAACCTAAACTCAACCCATATAAGCCAATAAGTCAAAAAGTACACTTTTTTAAAACATCCCAAACCAACCCTTAATTTGGAAAAGCGTCCGTGTACTCTACAAAAGTATAACACGGCTTCTATGCTCTGTGCCTGTCTACCGTGTTCTCTCTCTCTCTCTCTACCTCACACACACATTCTCTCTTTCTGCACATGCAAGCACTCTTTTCCTCTTCTTCTGCATATACACATTCTCCCTAAACCACGATCTCTCTCAGCCTCTTCTTACTTTTTCTCGCTACACGACAAAATCACCTGTGTACAGTTTGGAACTCGAATCGGTGGTAATCTGTAAAATCCTTAATTTGAATAGCATTTTCAAATGTGTATATATATACATGTAGAATGAGCTTATTATGGCTGAGTTGTGAGTTTTTGCAGTGTAAAATCAAGAATGTGGAAGCTTAAGATCGCGGAGGGAGGGAGCCCATGGCTTCGGACGCTGAACGATCACGTCGGCAGGCAATTCTGGGAGTTCGATCCCAAACTCGGATCCCCCGAAGAGCTCTCGGAGGTCGAAAAGGTTCGCGACAACTTTCGCAACAATCGTTTCCAGAAAAAGCACAGTGCAGATCTGCTCATGCGCATTCAGGTTCGATTAAGATAGATTCTCTAAACTCTCTCTCTCTCTCTCTCTGGATATTCGATTTCATCCAGAAATGTATGTGTTTATTGTAAATACTATATATATTTAATATGGACCCACTGTGATTTAAAGTCTTTTCAGTGAATTCGGGGGTATGACATGGCCTTTCGGTTGTGTGATTGATTGTGATGATCCAGTGGTTTTCTGATTTACAGACGGTGACAGTACAATTTAATTTTAATTTTAATTAGGAAATTTGGATATGTTGAAATGGGGTTACTGTACTGGTGTGGTTAGCTTGGTTTGATTGGTTCAGGTAGGTGTGTAGTCAACAACAACAACAACAACTACAACTTCAACAACTAATGCATTAACAGAAAAACCCTGTAATTTTAATTGTGAGTTATGCTTGCCATTTATTTATTTTTTGCAAGCAGCTCCCCCCAAATGACAGTCTCTTTTGTATGAAAATTGACATTTAATCATTGTTTATATTACTTGAACTGTTGGCGAACCACCCAATAATTGTTTCAAACGTTACCTCACGTGTGCTTGGTTTTCTCCCTAATATCTTAGATTTATAATTTTCATATTCTAGTCTTTTTTTACTTCAAAAATCATTACTGTTAGGTTTGAATTTTTTTATTTTTATATATTATTTTTAATTTTTGTTGCAATTGGCTTTCAAACTTGTTTGAACCCCCCCCCCCCAAAAGTATTTGAATTAGTTTCTGAATCTTGAATTGTGAAGTATTAATTTTTTTCCTCCTTTTTCTCTTCATTGTCTGGGAAATCATAAGGTGATTATTTTTCAACGCCTGACTTAGCTGGCAATGGTGAATAGCATAGATATTCACTGCTTATGCAATTATATAAAACTGTACTACTTGGGAAAAACAAAAAAATTCAACTAAATATGCTTTTAATTTGTTCACTGTAAGAATCTGATTGACTGACTTTTCACTACTTTCCTTTCCTTTCCAAAATATAGTTTGCCAAGGAAAATCCAAGCAGGTTACTCCTACCACAAGTCAAAGTGAAGGATAGAGAAGATATAACGGAAGATCAAGTAATGACCACATTAAGAAGAGCTATCAGTTTCCATTCAACACTTCAGGCTCATGATGGACATTGGCCAGGAGATTATGGAGGTCCTATGTTTCTAATGCCTGGCTTGGTAAATGCTCTTTTGCCTCAGTTAACATTTCCACTGCACCATCCATTGAAAGTGGGTTGTCTAAAGTGCAATTGTAATTTTGTTCTTCAAATACACAATGGTTCTTACCATACATGTTAGTAGTTTGGTACGTAGCTAAGTTGGTTGAAGCAAAGGTTTATATGTGATTTGGATATCTTCATGCTCATTGATGTACAGGTTATTACTCTGTCTATTGTGGGGGCACTGAATGCAGTCTTGTCCAAAGAACATAAACGTGAGATGTGCCGTTATATTTACAATCATCAGGCAAGGATAGTTTGATATTAGCATTTGAAACTGTTATGAATGTGGTCTATATTCATTTTTCTGTAGGATAATATTCAATAATGTTTTCCTGGATTTTTTCTTCTCCAAGTTTCTCTTCAGCAGGATGAGCTAAAATTTCAAAATGTTGAAATATGTAATTACAGAACATTGATGGTGGGTGGGGCTTACACATTGAGGGCCCAAGCACCATGTTTGGTACTGTCTTGAATTATGTTACTTTGAGATTGCTCGGTGAAGGTGCTAATGATGGGCAAGGGGCAGTGGAGAAAGGACATAAATGGATTCTAGACCATGGTGGTGCCACTGCAATAACATCATGGGGTAAAATGTGGCTTTCAGTTGAGTTTTGAACCTTTATCTTGTTGGTTTAAGTGCTCAAGTGACAAAGTATTTGGCTGTGCTTGGCATTTGTTTGATTACTGTTGTATTCCTTGATGGTAACAGGTGCTTGGAGTATTTGAATGGTCTGGAAATAATCCTTTGCCCCCTGAGATATGGCTTTTGCCTTATATTCTCCCAGTCCATCCAGGTTAGTGATCATTTATGCATTTCTTTTATGTAAATCTTTCATTTTCTTTTTGGGTAATAAAAAACTATACATTTATCCGACAACAGAAGCCATTAATTCTTCAACATATTTATCCAACAACATCCATTCAGATTCAGAGTAAGTGCGTGAGTAAATGATCAAACACAAGGACTACAAAATTTTATATACAGGAGAACAACTTGTTTGTTCTTTCAAAGCTGAATATGTGCAAAACTTTTAAACATCAAGCCTTCTATTCAATAACTAGACATACAAGCCTCCAAGTCTATTCACATATACACACAGCTTGAATCATAACGGCACCTACACATATATAGGGGAGAGGGGTGAGCCAAAGCCCAATGAATCGTATGAAGTCAAGGCTTCAATTGGAATAGGTACCATCATTCTATTGAAAATAACATAATTGAACGAAGCTTTTAATTATCTTTGAAACATATTAATGTCTTATACATTTCCAAAGCATGATAATGACCATCCAACAGTGTGAACTAAGGACTTACTAGTCTACCAGTTAACCAAATCCACATGCATGTGGCAAAGGAGATTTCAACCATACACTACTAGTCTGCTTACTGTTCCCTAGTAGTTGGGCCTACTGAGGATGCCATTTGTGTAATTCCTAACGGATTTAATCTTAGGATATTCATTGATAACAAACATTTCGATGTTGTTTACAGCATAGCATAATTTGAGTTCTAAAATAATGGTTCGAAACATGACTTTGATGGAATACTACTTGCCTTAACTCTTCCTATATGAAGTGTTAGTTTCTATAGTAAGTCAACCTACATAGGCATGAAAAATACAATGCATTTGATGATTTTTGCTCTAAATGTAGTAAAATTAAGTGTACATACATGTTAGCTGTATTTTATTTTTTTATTTTTCAAAACAAGTCATTTTGGAAAATCCATGGTTTCTGGAAATCTCATTTTCTCACTGTCTTTCAGTTTTAAGTTTGGTTTTGATGCTGAAACAGTATCTGCAGGTCATAAGGAGTCCAAATAAGTGTAAAAAAAAAAAAAAAAAAATTACTGGTTGCTGCCTTCTTTCACTCGAGCAGGGGTGATGTCTGCTCGAGCTGACTGCTCTAGTTCTCAGTCCTCTTCTCTGTTTCCATCCTTTTTCTGCACTGTTTGCTATTCCAGGTTGGAAATTCAATCAAAATAAGTTTCAAGGCATAAGTTCTTCAATTCTTTCTTCAAAATTCATTTTCAAACAATATCAATTAATTAAAAGGTTATAATTTGGTGTAGGAACATGAATTTTATCTTAATTCAAGCAAGGAGCAAGTCTAGGTCAATATTTAAGCTTCCCCTTTCCTTTTCTTTATTCTCTTCTCTTTTCTCCTGTTTCTTTATTTTCTTTCTTTTTCCTGTTGATATTCTCTCTCTCTCTCTTTTTCCGTTTATATGCAAGAGAGGCACTCGTCTCTCATATCTAATACTATCTATGGCCTCGTTTGGGAAGTGGCTATTTTAGAAGGCTATTTGGCTTTTTAGCTATTTTAGTAGGTTATTTTAGTTTTGTGTTTGGGAAGATGGGAGGCTATTTTAGTTGAGTTGTTGTATTGGAAATTGTGTTGAAATGATGTTTAAATTTAAAATGACTAATTTATCCCTACCTTTTTATTTTTTAAATTAATATAAAGGGGCAAAATGGTAAATTTGCCATTGATGTAGCCTTTTCCGAATGTTGACAGTGTAGGCTGTGCCTACACTGTCTGCCGCAGGCCCTATTTTCCTTTTTTTTTTTTTTTTTTTTTTTGAAAATCAAGAAAAGTTGCTACAGTGGGTGACTTTTGGGCTGATTTTCAAAATTAGGCTATAATAGCCTTCAACCCATGTTCCCAAACAGCCCCTATATAAGTAAATGTAGTGAGTGTTCTTAGGCCTCCAAATCTCTATCCCTAATTTTTTTTATAAAATTTAAAATTTTTAAAAATTAGTGGCACTTATTTCTAAATCAAGTTTTCAACTCACTCCTCTCTCCTCAATTCCATTTAAAAATAAAATTTATTTATTTATTTATTTATAATTTAATAATAATAATATGCTCTTAGAATAATAGCTATCCCAATACAAACTTATCAAAAAGAAAAGAAAGTTATCCGAAAATTCAAAAATATGTGAATTGGGAATCTATACAAAGATAATCTATATTTATCAACAAAATTCAAAATAAAGAAGATTTAAATTTGAATTTGAATTTGAATATATAAAGATAATCTATATCTATCTATCGAATCTCACACCTTTCTCTTTTTCTATATAAAAATTATGTTTCAATTAATTGTAAACACATACAAAACTATTGATGAGATCAAACAGGGCTATATGTATTCAAGTTCATAGATTTGGCCACCAGCTATGTTACACAGACTCTTCTATTTCCCCCACAATACCCGTGTCCACCGGATATGACATTGGTAAGGGTGTGGGATATGTGTCCGACGCTCGTACCCAATTTAAACACTCAGATCCTTTAATTTGTGACAATACATGAAGAAGAAGAAATTCATTTTTGTTAGTAAAACAATATTTTTAGGCTCCCACATGAATTAGATATAGAAATTTCATATTTTTTTTGAATCATATTTAATTTCTAATATATTTCTACATAATTTAAAACATCTCATCTGAGAATAATATATAATATGCAATATATATTTACATATGATGTGTCTCCGTGCTCATATCCAATTTTGGATATGTATTCCAAGATCCTAAGATTTAAATTTATGAAGGTCTGACGCTTGAATATACACCCGCACCCGACACTCGTACCTGAGTCCATGTAACTTGGGCCACCAGAACACATCATATTTTTTGTTCTACTATTTTCAAGTTATTTATTTTAAACAATAAAGGCCCGAGCATCACATGGGTTGTCATAATATGTAAGTGGGAGGTGGCATCTCCTTTGGTGAGATGTATGTTTGTTTTGTCTCTATTAATTACATCACTAAATTAATCTATATTAACAGTAATTAAGCTAGGTTAGTACTATTTAATGAAGTTTGGGCCACTAATCACACTTAACCTAATTAATAATTATTAGACTTAGGGGGTGTTTGATAACATGATTCATCATTTCAAACTAAAATTTAAAACTAAATTGATTAAGTGATAATCAATTAGACTTGTTTGAGATATCACTTAAAAATGTAAGTGCCTCCTATAATATAGGCTAAAACTTAAGAAAATTTTAAGTCATATGAAACTTATTTAATTCTGACTGAATTTATAAATATTAAACACAATTATCGATATACACTATTATAAACTCATCACTACCGCCACCGCTACAACTATCACTACCACCACCACAACCATCATAATCGTACCACCCTACTGTCACCACCACCACCGCTACCACCACCACCACTATGCCACCACTACCACCATCACCACCAATATATTTTGGTTGGTTTTAATTTTTTAGAAATTGAGTTTTTTGTTTTTTGTGTATTTTTGTTTTTAAAGAATATTTTTAAAATTTTAAGCAATTTTTTTTACTTTTTAGATGCACCTTACCTAGATGTGTCCAAAAAATAAAATATTTGTAAAAAAATATTTTAAAAAATTAATAAATATACAAGAATATGAAATGTATTGAATTTTTGTTTTTTTTAATTATGTTTTTGGTATTTAGTGATTTTTTTAAAGATTTCTTTTCACAAATATTATACTTTTTCAGTGTATTTATGTCAGATGTATCTAAAAATTTTAAAAAAATGCTTAAAATATTAAAAAAATTCAGTTAAAACAAAAAAACACAGAAAACATAAAACTCAAATTTTTTGAAAAGCGAATCCAGAAAATTAGAACTCTACTATTGCTACTACCATCACCACCACCACTGTTGCCACTACCACCATCACCATCACCATCACCATCACCATCACCATCACCATCACCATCATATCACCACCACCACTACTACCATCATCTTCATCACTATTGTTATTGTTGCCATAAGTATCACCATCATTTTACTACAACTACGATCGTTATCACTACCACCACCACCACTATGCCACCACTATCACTATCACAACATAAAAATTAAAATATACAATTTCAAATTTAATCTTGTACATATCAAATAACTTATTTTTAGTTCAGCACTTAAATTTTTACCAACCAGCTTTTCAGCTTAAAAAATTCAGCATTCAGTTTTCAATACTTAATTTTTTCAATACTCAAGATTAGTGATAATTTAGTTCGATTAGTGGACTTAATCAAGATTAATTAAGATGGCGTTTGATATTAAAAAAAAAGTAAATTAAAGTGGTGTTTGATAAAGCTGAAAACTGAACATTGAAAATTAAGTCCACAAAAATGTCAAGCACATTAGATTAAAGCTATTAAGCACATTGATTAGAAAGATATAAACATGTATGAATGTATCAATAGTATAGAGTCTTTGAAATTCACATTAATTCTTTTTCTGTTTCTTATCAATAACACATATAGGAACTCAAAACTACAAACATAGCATAGCAAAGCATATAAGTGTATTTTATTCGAATAGCAAGTACTTCTAAGTCATGCCAAAGGATTATCAAAGCATACCTTTAAGTGTTTCATATATCAAAGAATGCAAATTTAACTCTAGGCATTCCAAAAAAAAATGAGAGATATGTACATGTTATGCAATAGAAACATCTGGGTGTTACATCATGATGTGAAAAAGGGAGGAAAATGTTCCACAATTGGTGTTGCATGTTTTAGAGGGTAGAGGAGATTGTCAACCATCTCTTGCTAAATTCTGAGGTTCCTAGAGAAGATTGGAGTCCATTGGGTTATGCTTGTTACTTTTCTTCAATCCTGGGTTATGTGGTTGTTGGCTCAACGATGTGTTTGAAATAATCCAAGCTTGGATGGTACTGCTGTTTGTCTCATGTGTTATAATTGGAGTGAGGGAAGAATAGGCAAACTTTTGAAGATGTATAGATGCAGGTTTGTAGGTTAAAGACAACAATACTTAAAGCTTGTCAATTTGGATCATTGGAGAATTTTCTTACTCTTTAATCTTTACGTTTCTTTTCTAGATTTTATAGGAGTTGAATTTTTTGGAGTGTAGTGGCTTGGTGGTTATAGGCTTACTCCTAAGTGGTTTAGTGTACTAGAGGTCACGGGGTTCGACTCTCACTGGTGGTCATTGGGGGTGAGAGACTCATTGAATTAAGGGGCAAGTGAGGGAAATCGGCCCCATTGAATTTTTGACTTTTTAATAATTTAAAAATGGTTTCAATTTGGCCCCTTTAAGATTTTTGTTTTGTTTTGTTTTTTACCTATGAATGTTCATTTTTTCCAATAAAATTCTTTGCAATTGCTTGTTTATTACTTTGATTGGAAGGTATTTTTTTTATTGAGTAATGATATTCACATTTCACTTTAAGCCTCTCACACTCTCTTTGTTGTGAAAGTTTCTGAGGAAAAGAGAAATTGTACATTCAATTGTGTCAAAAACAGAAGAATTACATCCGTATTTATAAATTATAGCCTAGGCTAACCCTAAAACAAAAAAGGAAATAATCCCTAAAATAATAATAGTTAGAAGGTAAAATGAAGAGATTTAAGGTTAGGGTTTAGAAGAAGGAAGAAGAAGATGAGAGAAGAGAAAGAAGTTTTGTATATTTGTGTATATTGTTTTCTCAACTCTACATCTGCTATATATATACAAACCCTTGCAATATATATACAAACCCTAACAACGCAATATGATCATCATACCCTCAACTTACATAGATATTAGCAGAAGAACAATAGAACAAAATTAACTATGCTAACACTCCCCATCAAGGTAGAGTATAGAGGTCAAACATGCCCAGGTTGACGGATAAACAATGAAACGAAAGGCGAGCCAAAGGTTTGGTGAGAATATCACCCAATTGATCTTCAGAACAAACATAAGGAGTTACAAGTTGCTTGCGCAGTAAGAGATCACGAATAAAATGGCAATCAACTTCTATATGTTTGGTCCGTTCATGAAACATTGGATTATTGGCAATGAAGATTGCAACCTGATTGTCACAAGACATGCTCATAGGAGTGGAAACAGAAAGCCAAAATCCCGGAGAAGAGATTGAACCCAAAGCATCTCAGAAGCTATATGAGCCATGGCACGGTATTCAACCACTATGCTAGAATGAGTAACAATAGTCTGTTTCTTGCTACGCCAAGTAGCAAGATTTCACCAACAAAGGTACAATAACATGAGGTGGAACAACATCAGTTGTATTACTAGCCCAATCAGTATGTGACAAACAACGAGGAAGATGGGTGATAGAGCAAACCCCGGCCCAGAGCACTCTTCAAGTATTGCAAGATATGACATACAATCGCAAAATGGGGTTGGCGGGGAGCATGCGTAAACTGACTGACCACACCCACGGCATACGCAATTTTTGGATGAGTGATACTGAGATAGATTAACTTCCATGAGGCCCATTATGAGAACCATCACCATGTGAATTTATTTCCACAAATACCACTATGAGAGCCACAATTATCATAGCCAACATGAAAACCACCGTGGGAATGACCATAGTTGCTACTATTAGAAACCACAACAGAAAGGTTGGGTAGTGGAGCCAATTGTAGTGGAGCTTTGTCCTAGCGAAGAATGCAACAAATCAAACTAGGCATCAACAGCTATTTATAAGGTTTTACTAGCAAGGATTTGATCTTTAGTGTCCTGTAAGTTTGAATCTAAGCCAGAAAGCAATGATGCAATCATAAACTTTTGCTTTCGCTTCTGTTGGATCAAGTCATTAGTAAAGGGTTTGTGTTGTAATAATTGATCCCACAAATTTTTAGTAGTGTTGTAATAAAGATCCTCTTATTTAATTCATACACTTGAGAAATATTACTTAAGCAAGAGAGTTCCCAATCTACTTAAAGGTCTCACAAAACTCAATAGTAGTTGCAATATGGAGTAAAGCCCCAAACAATTGGTTGAAAAAGTAGGCTTAAAAAATTTGAAAATACTTCAAAAACCAAAAACTTACATCAAATGGATTTAAAAGAAATTCACAAAAGCTCACCATAATTACCAGGAGGGGAAAATGAATCAGACCATGTGTTTGGCCCATCACAATGTCATCATATGATGATGACATCATCGTACGGATGATGACATCAGCATGTCTCTGTCACCTCATGATGATTTCCAGACTTCAATAACACTTACTACGGTAGGATTGGATTGCTTTGATACCAAGTTAAAAGCGTAGAGTGTAAGTAATTAAGGTAGGGTTAGAAGATACAGAAGAGAAGAAGAGAGGAGAATTAAACGAATAGGTTTTTGGTGTGAAATTAACTATCACGATCCCATCCATCCCAAACAAAGACAGGGTAGTGACCGGCCAGTAGCCATAGGCTACCAAAGGCCTAACCATACAATTCTATAGTACTCCTGAAGACAATTGGGGTAAAATCATTATAAATATCCGACGTCTTTAAAATTCTTTAACCTGTTTAATCTCTCACAACATCCATTCAGAGCAAGTCCGTAGAGACGAAATGATTTATTTAGTCACAGCAGAGTACAACTTAAACAAAAGATTGTACATCTTATTTACCAAACTAACTATATACAGAAAGTCATTACAAAACGTTTCTCCCAAAGAGAAGGAAAGGCATGTAGGTTCTTCTTCAATCACATACACATATATACAAAGTTGTCACAATCTTCATTTAGTTTTGTCACCTACATATATATAGGGAGGACGGTTGAGCCAAAGCCCAATGAATAGCATTTAATCAAAAGTATAAAATAATGGATATCAATATTTGTTCGATAAAAGCATAGTTGAACTGAGAACTTAATGATGTAAATGATATGGCAACTGCTTTTGAAAAATATTACAAAAGAAGAGGGAAACCAAATTCAAAAGCTAACATTATTTTTTGGCAAGATTCTACCTGGAATTAGCCTAACAATGATGTTAGAAACACAGACAATTTTTGGCATGCTAATGTTGAAAAGTTTAGCCACCAACCACCAATAAAGTCCAAGCATTATCTGTATTTTGAAAATCTCATTAATGTGTATCTTTTACTTTGAATTTTGTATTCCAGCTATTTGTCTTCTATTGTATTGAGATGCGTATAAATATGTAAGCTCCCGATGTATTGAGAACAACTTGAGGAAATAAGAAATCTTTGCTATATCTCTAGATGTGTGATACATCTCTTCTTGGTTGTGATTGCCCTTGAACCTAGGTGTGATTGCCTAGTTTTCATTGTTTTATCTGCCATTTCACCTTATTATTTCTACTACATTTCTCTGCATAAAATCCAGCCTATTTGTCTTGTCTCTAAACTCAAATTTAAGCTCTCCAAACTCTACCTTAGAACACCAAAGCCTAGTCCCAATCTGTCCTAAACCTCCCATAAACATTCAGCCTACCTTCTCACTTTATTTAACCCTAGTTTGGTGCTGAAAGTTTAAAGATCCTGCATCACTTAAACAGTTTGAGAACAAAATAGTCATATACATTTCATTTCAAAACTATCATAATGAACATTCGATCGGTACTAACAAATGGAATAACTGGGTTGACTCCGGTTAGACAAACCCAACCGTGGGTGGCATTGGAGATCTCAACAGCTGCTACTGGTATATTTTTCATCTTCTAATAGCTGGGACTAACCGATGATGCCATGTATATATTCACTTCAACATAATCATAAGATATCCATTAGTTTGAGACATTTCAATATAATTGATCAAACAAAATTTTAAGCATTCAAAATAGAAGTTCAAATTAACTTTGAAGAAATACTACTCACCTCAAGTCTTTCTAAGTGTTAGTTCCAAATTTAATCAACCTACATATAATGCAATGCATGTTTATCCATTTCAATAGAATTAGAGAAATTGAGTTTCATTTTTTTAAATTAACTTGTTTAAGGTGTATCAAGATTCAAACATGTCACTTAAAAATGTCTCAAAACATTTTAGGGTTAACTTGTGTGTGATTTGGGGCTGAATTAAATGAAGAAAAATAAGTTTGACACAATTTTAGGCAATTTAAGTTGTGCTGGCAGTGCTGACATCATTTAGTAAAACAGTCATGTCCCTCCTCACTAGAAAACTCGAAATCAAGTTTCGTTTGATATGTCAGAAATTAGACTCATATATGTTTCGAATGATATGGGCCGTACAAATTATTTCTTTCCCAATTGTTACAGATTTCAGTCAAAGTTGGCCGAAAATTGCTGCCTATGCACTAATTTCCAGCAAAGAGAAGTCATTTTCAAATGGGTATAACTCTTTCATACAAACTTGGATTTGGAAAAAATTTAAGTCTAATTTGTAGCCCCATACGTCTAGTTTCTAGCGGTAGTAATCTCACATCAAAATTCCACATATTTTAGGAGATATGGTCAAAAGAATGCAACCTGGTCAGATTT
Organism: Camellia granthamiana; assembly: GCA_036172215.1. Lineage (NCBI taxonomy): Eukaryota > Viridiplantae > Streptophyta > Magnoliopsida > Ericales > Theaceae > Camellia > Camellia granthamiana. The sequence continues at coordinate 95,390,547 of CM069905.1, forward strand.
TCCTTCTCAAGTACTTATTCGTTTTCTAACTCAAAAGCTTAATTCAATTAAAATAAGTTTCTAAACCTAAGTTCTTCAATTCTTCCCCCCCCCCCCCCCCCCCCCCAAAAAAAAAAAAAAATCTCCAGACAAAATCAACCAATTATAAGGTTATAATTAGGTGTAGGAACATAAATATTTCCTTAATTGAAGTTAGGAACGAGTCTAAGCCAAGAGTCCAAGTTTTCCCCCTTTTCTTCCTGGTCTTTTCTCTTTTCTTCTTTCTTCTTTCTTCTTTTCTTCTCTCTGCAGAATTTACTCTCTCTCTCTCTCTCTTTTGTTTTGTTTTGTTTTTTTTTTTTTTAATTTACTTGAAGATGAGACACTTGTCTCTATGTAGGTGGCAATACCAATTTAGGTGTGTGTACTTATCTCTACTAATTGCACCACTAACTAAATTAATCTAGATTAACACTAATTGAGCTATGTTAGTACTAATTAATGAAGTTTTGGTCACTAATCACACTTAACTTATTTAATCATGTTTAAGGTTATTTAATCTGGATTAATTACACTAATCCCACTTATTTATCACTAATCTCAATTAATTTTTCACATAATATATGAAAATGTCTAGTATATTAGACCAATACAATTAAGCACATTGATTAAGGATTAAGAGCACACATGAGCATATTAGCTTAAAAAGGAAAGTTTCTAATTTTTATACCTTTAAACCTCAATTCATTTCCTTCCAAAGCATATTTCTAAGCATTTCAAATATCAAAGATACTAATGCAATTCAAAACACTTAAACATGGAACAAAACATGCATACGTCAAGCTATAAAATTAGAGTTGTTACATGAACCCTCCACCTTAACACATTTATATTAAAACAATAATCTGCCAATATGAAAAGAGTACCCTCAATGTAAAATGACATAAGACTAACATGACTAGTAGTTCTTTTGATTGTCTAAGAAAAAACTTCATATATAGTTCTAGACTTTTTGGTATGATTTTGCCCCTACTGGACAAATTTTTTAGCTTTTCCCCTGACCACATTATGGAGTGAAAATTTAATAATGCATGCCATGTCAATAAATATAATCTTCTTACACTTGAAATTTAACTTGATGACTTTGGTTGTTTAAGTTCTTAGGTGATGCTGATATTTGCATGCCACTTAAAAAATCCAAAACAACCTACCTACTATTCTGTCTAAGAAAAGAAAACCTTTTTTCTCCCAATTACGCAGGAAGGATGTGGTGTCACTGTCGGATGGTTTACTTGCCTATGTCATACTTGTATGGGAAGAGGTTTGTTGGTCCAATCACGCCAACTGTTCTGGCTTTGAGAAAGGAACTCTATGCTGTCCCTTATCATGAAATAGATTGGAACCAAGCGCGCAACCAATGTGCGAAGGTTAGTATTCATTTTTATCAAAAGCTATGGTTCTGTTATGTATGTTTAGCTGCTTGTTAATGTTTGTAAATATTTTGGGTGATCACCACAAGCGATAGTGTTTTAGATTGCATGGTTTTGGAAAATGAATTTACATATTGATTTCTTAGAAGTGCTTTAACTATATTCCCCAAAAAGCTTAAACTACTTGTTCTAGTTACATAGGGATCTACAATATTCCCTAAAGCAACCTCAAAAGTTTTTTTCCCGCAATATTTTCTTTATGGTTTCTTTAGGGGTAAATTTTAAAACTAAATAAATAAATAAAATGAACTAAAAATCTGAAGTGAGTGAAGAACCCTACATAGGTTGTAATGCTCATAGAAATGTGTTGTTACTTGGAAAAAAAATCGTAAATTTTATCGAATGTCTAATTATTAAAAAGAAAAAAAAATTACTCTGGACTAAAAGTAAGTTATTTTTGTAGTTGTTAGAATGTATTAATGTTTCCTATTTCATCCTTATTTATTTTTAGTATCTTTATTTATGTCTTAAAGGGCTCCTCTAATTTTGCTAATGATCTAATATAAAAGGGGATGAGATGGGACTCATACCTCTAACTCTTTCTTTTCTCTAAACCTACATGGTATCAGAGCCTCGTTAGGAGGACTCTTACGTGAATTCCAATCTCCTTTTCTCCACCGTAGGACTGCCCAAGGCACCCAAACCCTTGCCTGGGACAATCGGCAGCCCTAACAGTGCCGTCGTGTCTCTCTCTCTGGCGATAGCTTCTGGGTATTTGACTTCGTGACCTTCCAGGTGGTTGCCTAGGGCATTCGTGGCCTCCGTGGTGGTCGACTAGGGCATTCGATCCTCCGTGGCTGGTCGACTAGGGCATTCGACTCTCCTCAGGTGGTCGACTAGGGCATTCGACCCTCCTTGGCTGGTTGTCTAGCCTTTGGTTAGCCTCATGAATGTCTCTAGTTGGTCGTTGATTTGTCTCTCATCCCTGTTAGCTCTATATAACACAGAGAAGTTTTTTTTCTTGTCTATAACACACGAAAAACGAAAAAAAAAAAAAATGCAGTTAAAAAATAAAATTATGAATTCTTAATTTTATGTTTTTCTAGTTACTATTGTGCTTGTTCCTCCACCATCTTCCGAGTTTGTGATTGGTCCTGAGTTTGAGGGTTACTTAGTAGAATATTCATGGCAGATTCCACTGGTGGGTCCACAACTTCTCAGCTGCCTAAGAGCAAGAGTTCCCTTATACCTTCTACTATGACTGATAATCTCAATTCTGGGCTTAAAATCACTTCTCTATTCAATGGTCAGAACTATCTACCGTGGTCGCAAAGTCTGACTATTTTCTTAAAGAGTAGAGGGAAAATGGGGTATGTTGATGGCAAAATACAGGCACCCATCACCACAGACCCGAGTTATGATCAGTGGGAGATCACCAACTCCCTCATTATGGGTTGGTTGATATATTCTATGGTCCCAGAGATTGGAGAGGGCTATCCTCTCTATGGACACTGCACAGGAGATTTGGGAAGACGTGACTACCACTTACTCCCGAGGGGAACTTCTCACAGGCTTTCGAGTTACGTCGCTCTATTGAACGGTTGGTACAAGGTGAAATGACTATTCTCCAGTATTTTACCTTCCTTAGTAAGGGGTGGAAAAGACTTGATCACCTTCAGGATTACAAGCCTATCTGTCCCACTGATTCTGCTGGTTACCGGACGTTTGTGACCCAAGAGAGGGTCTTCAAGTTCTTGGAAGGCCTTAATGTGGAGTATGATCTAGTTCGGAGCTGAGTCCTTGGCATGGATGTGCTTCCTTCTCTCAGGAAGCCTTTGCTTTTGTGCAAAATGAGGAGAGTCGCCGCTCTGCGATGCTTCCTTCTGCTACTACTGATCGCTCGGCCTTGGTTTCTGCTCTCTCTCGCGATGGTGACCGTGTGACTCGTGGTTCCCATCCTTCCTCTTAGAAGGATAATCTTTATTGTAACTATTATTGTAGACCTCGCCCCACACGAGAGACTTGTTGGAAGCTTCATGGCACTCCTTTTGGTGGTCGAGGCGACCGTCCTAGTACTCGAGGGGGTTGATCTGGTCAGTCTAGAGGCCGAGGGGCCAATGCCTGGGCACATCTTTCAAACACTATTGAGCCACCATCTTCTTCTCCAGTTGTCTCCCCTGCTACTAATATTTCAGGGTTATCTGCCTCGGATTTTGAGATTGCTCTTCGCCACTTACTAGACCGTCGAGCCTCCACTTCTACTATAGGTGCTCCCTCTGCTTCCTTTGCCAATTCGGGTAACTTGGCTTCCTTTCCATATGCATTGCTCTCGCATACGACTGTACCATGGATTATTGATTCTGGTGCTTCTGACTATATGTCTGGCTCCTCTCATTTATGTTCAGAGTATAACCCCTCCTCAGGTCAGGAAAAAGTGCGTATTGCTGATGGTACTATGTCGTCTGTGTCAGGAAAAGGTTTAATTCATACTACCTCTTCCCTTCCTTTGTCCTCTGTCCTCCATGTTTCAAATTTTGGTGTTAATCTTTTATCTTTGAGTCGTATTACTCATGACTTAAATTGTAGCGTGACGTTTTTTTCCTGATTACTGTCTTTTTCAGGACCTTATCACGAGGAAGAGGATTGGCAGTGGTAGAAAGGAGCATAGTCTCTACATTCTGGATCAGACTGACAAGCTGGCTCATTCATCTATTCAGTTACCATCCACCAAGGATGATATTTGGTTGTGGCACCGTCGCTTAGGACATCCTTCCTTCTGTTTTTGAGAAAAATAATGTGTCAGATTTTCAATGTGAGTCTTGTCAACTTGGAAAACAACACAGAGCCTCTTTTGCTCCTTCTAGTAATAAAAGTTCAATTCCATTTTCTTTGATTCATTCTGATATATGGGGTCCTTCCCGTTTTGTGTCTGTCACTGGTCGCAAATGGTTTGTTACCTTCATAGATGATTGTTCTCGAGCCACTTGGGTATATGTGATGAAAGATAAAAGTGAGGTGTTTTCTGTGTTTCAAAATTTTCATAAAATGGTTTGCACTCAATTTGGGGCGGTTGTCCAAATTCTACATTCTGATAATGGGGGGGAATATATTGATTCTGGTCTTGCCACTTACTTTGCCGCTCATGGCACTATTCACCAGACTTCCTGCACTAATACCCTTTCAACAAAATGGTGTTGCCGAACGCAAAAATCGCCATTTCCTTGATTTCGCCCGTTGTCTATCCTTTGAGATACAGGTTCCTTGATCTTATTGGGGGGAAGCGGTTCTTACAGCCGCTTATTTGATTAATCGTCTTCCTACCCAAGTCTTTCAAAAACAAACACATCTTCAAGTTTTGTTTGGGTCTGCCTCTTCCAGGTTCTCTATTTCCCCTAAGACCTTTGGCTGTGTTTTCTTTGTTCATAATCATTCACCCACTTGTCGTAAATTAGATCATCGGTCTCTTAAGTGTGTTTTTCTGGGTTATTCTGCCACCTAAAAAGGTTATAAGTGTTATCATCCTCCCACTCGCAAATGATTTGTCTCCATGGATGTCGCTTTCTTTGAGTCTCAGCCTTACTTTCTGATCTCCTCAGTATCCCAGTTATCCCTTCAGGGGTAGCCTTAGTGTGAAAAGATTCCTGTTTCACTTCCGGTAAGAAAGGATGATGAGCCAACAGTTGTTGAGGAAAAGGAAGCAAGCAAAGTTTATATCAAAGACAAGGACAGACAACAAGTCCCCTGGATGCAAGAGCCTACTTTCCCTTTTCTACTACCAACTTCTTTTTCAGATGAGTGTCCAAAGTCACTCGCCTCTCTCGAGAGTCCAAGTAATTCTAATTTTAGTATTCCTGAGTTTTCAGATCTTGATGTTCCCATTGCTAATAAGGGGGGGATTAGGACATGTACTCAGCATCCTATTACTAATCATGTATCTGATTCTAATATGTCTTCCTCATATAAAGCCTTCCTGTCTAAAGTGTTTTCTGTGAGTCTACCCACTAATTTTCAAGATGCTCTCTCTATTCTTGAATGGAAACGTGCCATGATGGAAAAAATGAGAGCTCTCAGTAAGAGTGGCACTTGGGAGTTAGTGGAGTTACCTAGGGGCAAAAATCCAGTTGGGTGCAAGTGGGTGTACACGGTCAAACACAAAACAGATGGTTCCATAGAGCGGTACAAAGCAAGACTGGTTGCTAAGGGCTTTACTCAAACTTATGGGATAGATTACCAGGAGACATTTGCACCGGTTGCTAAGATGAACTTCGTGAGAATCTTACTCTCTCTTGCTGCAAATTTGGATTGGCCACTTCATCAGTTTGATGTGAAGAATGCCTTCCTTCATGGAGACCTCGCAGAGGAGGTCTATATGGATATTCCCCCTGGTTTTGCAGATGCTAAGTCCAAAGGTAAAGTATGCAGGCTCTGAAAGTCACTTTATGGGCTAAAGCAGTCTCCTAGGGCTTGGTTTGAAAGGTTTGCTCAAGCTATACTAAAATATGGGTTTAAGCAAAGTCAAGCTAACCACACCTTGTTTGTGAAACACTTCTTCCATAGTAAGACCACAACTCTTATTGTCTATGTTGATGATATTATTCTAACAGGAGATGATGTTAAGGAGATTCCTCGTTTGAAGGAATACTTAGCCACGGAGTTTGAAATCAAATACTTGGGCAATTTGAAGTATTTTTTGGGCATTGAAGTAGCTTGTTCAAAAAATGGCATGTTCATATGCCAACGGGAGTATATACTTGACTTGCTAAAGGAAACTGGCATGCTTGGAGGTAGACCGTGTGATGCACCTCTAGACTTGGGCCAGAAACTAAGTGAGGATCAAGAGGGAGATCTAGTGGACAAGGGGAGATACCAGCGGCTAGTGGGTAAACTCATATATTTATCTCACTCAGGTCCAGACATTGCCATTGCAGTGAGCATGGTTAGCCAGTTTATGCATGCTCCTAGAAATTCCCACTTAGAGGATGTTATGAGAATCCTGAGATACCTGAAGGCCTCTCTTGGAAAGGGTCTCTATTTCTCAAAACATGGACATCTCAGCGTGGAAGCATTCACTGATGCTGATTGGGCTGGATCTGTCACTGACAGACGATCAACTTTAGGATATTGCACATTTGTTGTAGGCAACCTAGTCACGTGGCGTAGTAAGAAGCAAAATGTGGTTGCTAGATCTAGTGCTGAGGCAAAATTCAGGGCTATGGCTCAGGGTGTATATGAGTTACTATGGATTAGACTATTGTTGGGAGATTTAGGGATACATCAGACCGATTCCATGAGATTGTACTGTGACAACAAAGCCGCAATCGACATAGCTCATAATCCGGTTCAGGTTCAGCATAACATGACCAAGCATGTGGAGATTGACAGGCATTTTATCAAGGAAAAGCTCACTAACGGCACTATATATACGCCATTCGTGAGGTCTGGGGACCAACTGCCGGATGTTCTCACCAAAGAATTAGGGCATAAACCATTTTGTGACATTCTCAACAAGCTGGGCATGAGAGATATCTTCGCATCAGCTTGAGGGGGAGTGTTAGAATGTATTAGGAATGTTTCCTATTTCATCCTTATTTATTTTTAGTATCTTTATTTATGCCTTAAAGGGCTCCTGTAATTTTGCTAATGATCTAATATAAAAGGGGATGAGATAGGACTCATACCTTCTCTAAACCTACAGTGTAAACTATATAGGTCTACTCCTTGTGTTGTTCTACAATTTAGAGAATGTGGTATACAACATTCCTGTTCTCGTTTCACGTACCTGAACGATCAACATTTTGGGTAACATAGGTTTTGACCGTTTCGATGAAAAAGGAACAAAATTTTGTTCTTGGCATGAAGGATGATGTTTAGACATTTTCTACAAGAACAAAGATATTGAGAATTATTAAAAGACTAGGATAGTGCTTGAGAGAAACTGATAAGGTAGTAAGAATTAGTGATCCTACAATGATTAAATATAAATTATAATGAGTTTTAGCCTAGAAAGTAAAAGGATGGAATGGATTACACCTGACAAAGTATTCTCAGTCAACTTTGTACTTTCCTAAGAACCTTCAATGATATTATGTGTACATTATTCCCAAGTTTAGGAATTGAACCCTCTGACTTCACATCTCTTGTGACCATTTTCTATATAATTGTATGATGGAAGTTCTAAATGATAATTAAATTGTAGTTGAAGAAGAAAAGAAAAAGAATGGAGAAGATTCATTCAGTTTGAAGCAAGTGTTCCAAGTCCTAATTGATGAATTTGAAGCTGATTGCTAGCTTAAGGGTATCGAAATCGCGATTGGATCTTGTCGCCTTTGTGAACATCTATCATTGCTTAGCCTTGATTTTGAGCATCAAATGTGTCATATTCATCAAGATTGAACAATAAGACATTGTCGAACCAACAACAATTCTTGATTAAGCCCTA